>CAVLJG010000004.1:4782365-5357413 GCA_963669975.1 Acanthoscelides obtectus | reverse complement strand
TTTATTTCCCCAGGATTGTATACATTATGGAAACATACCTACCTACTTATAAGAATCTAAAATAATATGAAAACATTACTGGGGGGAGACAAAGACGACATTTTTAGTTGATAGCAGTAGTTTCAATAAAAGTGAAAAAATGCTACTACGTTTTATTGTAACATACATACGAGTATTATGAATTATAGAACTAGGAAAAAACTGTTAATCTCTCATATTTCAAATTTTTGCTTATTGTAATGCTGTTTGCTATCCATACCTAGGTGCTGCTACTAAAAATAGTTTACAAACGCTTTAAATAGTTGTTGTACATTTATCTATAATATAAAAAGTATGATTCAACGCCAGCTAGGGTTTCCTCTAAAATTTTCCACATTGAACCTTTGTTGTAAGTATAACAGCGAATCTGGGACACACTGTATACATACATTGCTTCGTCGGTCATTCAGAACATACAGGGTGGCGCATCGAACACGAAACAGAAACAATAAGTACGAGATATTTCCTTATCTTTCTTCAAGAAATAACTTTTTTGTCACAAAAAAAAAACGCTCCAATAGCTATTTTCAACAAGAAAATGATAAACAAACCATGGGCGTAGTGAAGAAAAGCATTTACTTAATAAGTAAATTCTTTTAGTCAAATTTCTTCTGAAAGTAGTCCAAGCTAATCTGATGTACTTATTAAAGTATACTTTAAGCTTTAAATCAATAAATCTTCAAAACTACTGAACTGAAGTACATTAATTTTATAGCATAAAGGGAATTGAAGAAACTTTAAAATAAGGTATCACTCGACCCCCCTTTCCATTTAAGATTTTGGGGGTGGTATCACCCCCGCTTAGGGGGCTGCACGTGTTAACGTGATTTTTTGCCAAACTTGTTTCCCATCGAAAACAAAATCGACGTGTCTGAGCGTTTTTCAAAAAAAAGCACTGGGCTGCCAGTAAATGCGCCTATTTCGTTTTCGATGCGTCCTACTCTGTATAATAACTTAGACGATAACTGCACTTTCTATGACTAATGTTAAGAAGCATGTAAAAGAGTGGTTACGTGGATAGCTGAACTGCTCCGGAAAACGGTGAGATTTTTGGTTTTTATCTTTATTATACTAAGTGACATATAAATCCGAACACCCAGTTTAAATGGTTTTATTTTAATAAAATTTTGTATAAGTACTTAATGAAGCATAATAAGTAAATGATAAAAATTTCAAAATGATTGCACTACTTTAAAGCCCTTTGACCTTTAATAATGTGTGGATGCACCCTGATGTGCTAGGCATTCTCCAACGCGCCTAGGCATGCTTCTGATCAGGTGGTCAATGTCCTCCTGTGGTATCTCATTCCAGGCAACCGCCAACTCCTCTCGAAGTGCTTCTAAAGTCTGAGGAGGACGTTGCAAATTGAGCAATCTCCTACCCATCATATCCCACACGTGCTCAATTGGGGATAAGTCGGGATATCTTGGTGGCCATGGTAACAATGTGACATCATTATGTTGAAAGAAGTCTATTGTGACTCTTGCAACATGTGGTCGGGCATTATCTTGTTGGAAAGTTGGATCTGCCAGGGTGTCAAGATAGGGTAAAAGATGGGGTTCTAGAACTTCGTGGATATAACGCTGCGCGTTCATGTTACCTCTGATGAAGTTTAAAGATGACCTGGAACCATAAGCTAGAGCACCCCAAACCATAACTCCAACAGTGTGATGAAGATGTCTTTCAACAAAAAACTGTGGATTCCTCCTTTCACCACGTCGCCTTCTAACCCTGGCACGACCACCGTGCATGCCTAAACAAAATCGAGACTCGTCACTAAAGACAATAGTGTTCCATTCCTGATCCCAGAGTGACCGTTGTCTGCACCACTCAAGGCGATTACGTCGGTGTTCTCGAGTTAAAGGGAGGACCCAGTGTGGCCGGTATGAAAACAAGCCAAAACTTCTAATTCGTCGGTAAACACTTCGCATGCCAATAGGTCTTCCGTGTTCTGCAAACCATTCATTTGCAATGGACCTGGTAGTGGAGAAACGGTCCCTTGAGGCCAATAATCTTAGGCGGCGATCTTCACGGTCTGTTGTTCTACGGCGGCGTCCAGTGCCCCTTGCTCTTTGCATACGGCCTTCTCGAAGCCATGCCTGACAACACCTAACCACAGTGTCTACACTTCTTTGCACTCTAACTGCAATTGCCCGAAAAGAAAGTCCAGCTTCCCGAAGTCGCACTATACGGCCCCTATCAAATTCACTAAGTTGACGAAATCGTACAGGTCTCCGTACTCTAGGCATCGTAACCGATCGTAAATTATGTCAAGAACCAAAATTCATATAAAATATTAATTTTTAGAGCGTTAGTGAATTAAAAAAAAAGCAGTATAAAAACCGGAATATCCAACTGATAAGGTTGAAAATTTTGTCACTTGTTATTTACAGTAAGATAAATACATTCACCAACTTTTATTAAAATAAAACCATTTAACTGGGTGTTCGGATTTATATGTCACTTAGTATATATTGTTTAGTGTGTATTTCTAATGATCGCTGGTTTCACCTTAGCTTAATAGTTTCCATGTTCTGAGCTCTAGCTCTCTATGTTATTATTATTATTATTATTATGTTTTATTGTACATTGTTCTTTTTTCTGTATGAAGACATTTATTATTTAGTTTTCTATTCACAATAGTTTTTTGTCTAGATCCCGTCTTTTCAACAATGCATGACTTATGCAAAAAATTCTTAAATGCTATAATAACATTTTTCTAGTAGGAAATTGTTGAGTTCTATTTTCAACAAATCTAGACTTTCACAACATTTCATGTCATTATTCAACCAGTTAAGTGTTGTTACCTATGTGGGTATAATTGCGGTTGACGGCCAATCCTGCATTTATAATTTGGTAGTAAATAGATATTTTCACTATAAGTGAAATAATTGTGACAATCATTATGCTGCGTTAGATGTTTTTTATTGTACAAATAGACAACCAACTTGACCAATACAATGTACGGTAAAGTTAACAGATTGCACCTCTTAAATATCTCTTGGCGTAACTGCCTCTGTGGTACACCTGCTACTCGTACAGTCTATATGACACTCGAGCATGTTAAGCCTATAGAAGCTGACCTAGATCAACAGTATTTCTAAGGTTTCTAATTAGGAAACACACAGAAGTAAGTTTGGAGTTAAAAGCGCCACAATGAGCCTTCCAGTCCAAATGCTCGTCCATTATTACGCCTAAAAATGTTATATACTGAGTGTCGGCTACGTATGTCTATCAGATTTTAATAATTCTTGGAATGTTGAGCTTGATTCGTTAACTGACTGCAGAAGCTGGTACGATAATGTGTGGAGGATCCACGATTTCTTATACACTCATTGACAGGCTTGGGCATCGGGCTGATAAGGTGGTCAATATCCTATTAGGGTATCTCTGCAATTTCGTGAGTAAGAGCTGCTAAAGTCCCTGGAGGGTGTTGTAAACTCAATACACCACTAAAGCCTAGGTCACTCAGTATATGTAAGGTTTCATTTGTGAGACTGTCATCGACATTAGGATGAATATCTAGAACTGAAGCGAATGCAAAAGAAAACTGTGGTAACAAGGCCAACTTGCAGGATCAATACCTTTTACAATTATCAATATGCGTTTCTTGGACTTCACGAGCTAGCTAAAGCGTTTTGGTATCTGACAAAACGGCAAAATCCCAGTAACGGTTTCAGATAATTCGACGAGCAAGATAAATCGCTGGCTGAGCCTGCGTGGCCGTGACGTTTCCCTTAGATCCCAACAAATTACCCCGAACCGAAAATTACAGAACTTCCCTCTGGATGAGACTCCATGTTGGCCTTAATGAAAGCGAGGGGCCCTTGCGAGAAGAGAGGGAGAGCTACCCCTCAGGTCATCCATCACCCCATACCTAAGACCTCGCGGGGTGGACCCGCCGCCACCCAACGAAGGGGAGCAGAAAGGCGAAAGGGCGGCTTCTGCCACCCACTCCTCATCCTTCCATCGTCGGTCTGCGGTGCGGCCCTGGAACGAAGGTTGGGAGAAGCGGCAACGAATTAGAAAAGGGTCCAAGAGCGGAATACATTAAAAGTTCCCGGCGAGCTGGGACGAGATCTACGAGGGGGTGGTTTTTGCCACCGTTTTGCTATGGCGACGAAGTATCTATCGTAGAGTAGGCAAAACCTGCGGGTCCGTATAGTAGTGGTTGCTTTCTTAAAAATATTTTCTATGCAACATATTGTAATACAACATAATAATCAAAGTGCTTTAGATAATATCTGAGTAGCGTTAATATGGTTTCTAATAATATTGCTTTGAACTTCATGAATAATTTCAAGTTGACAATAAGTTGTTAAGCATCATGGAGTATACGTTTGATGAATATTCTGATATGCGTTTAATGTACGGATTGGCAAGATGTAGTGCTTTAAAAGCACAATGATTGTACGCTTACAGATTTCCTGATAGACACCTTCCTAATTCAAAGAATTTCCAACGAATCGACCAGCGGTTACGAGAAACTGGTAAGACATGATTATAGCCTTATTTCGAGTAGTAAAAACCATTTGGATTTTAGGTAGTTGTGCTCAAAGTATGCGCCGACATACTGGAGCTCCCAGAACTGTACGTATAGCTGCAGTTGAAGAAAATGCTGTCTGAAAATCCTACATTTGGAGTTAGGAATGTAGCTCGAGAATTTCAAGTTTATGTGCATTTTTCAAGTGCAACTGCTCCATCCATACAACCTGCAAAAGTACATGGTTTAAGCGCAGGTGATGGCTCTGCAAGGGTAGAATTTTGTACATGGCTGTTGAGGACGTTTAACCACGACAATGATCATGATCATGCGATAATAAAAACAGGCCACCAAGCACAATTTCAAATTAATTTATAGGCAAGAATAATTGGACAATATTTAATAAGGACCCGTTGAGTTACTACCTAGACTAAAAGGCCAAAGGTATTTACAATTTCAAGATTATTTGAAGGTCAGAAAGGTTTTTAAGTGAACGTCTTACAATTTGTTGGGGATATTTTACGGTCAAGGTCACCACCATGTACTTGAAAATGATAGCCAAGGTCATTTGAATGCCAAATTAATTTTTAAACGAGATACTTGTTAAAGAAGCTATTCTTGCTTCCAGAATAGTATTTTGGCGTCTTGCTGGCTCCTCGATCATCGTATCACAATACAAGCTGCTTGTGAATCCATGGATTTATTCTGATATGCAAAGGTATTGGAATATGGGTCCATCAAACCAGTTCCGAGAATATAAAAGGCATCCCTTCATATACAGGTTATTCAAAAAGTATGAACACATCAGAATAATTACCCCACCGAGCAAAAGGCTGATGAACACAGTTGTAAGATTTAAAAAACGACATCTAATCGTGACCTTGAATGTGATTTTGGCTATGACTTCTAAGTTCATTTTGAGGGTAAGATAGTTTGCTTGATGAGAAATCCCTATTTTTGATACTGGATGATCCTCAAACATGTCTGTGGCCTTGTCTATGACCTTCAAGGTAATTTGAAAAATTAATGCATTTTTAACGGGAAACAGATTTTTAATTTTTGAAATAAAAATTTCGAACAATTTGGAGTTTAAGTGTATCTTTGCTAATGGAACCAACCATGACCTTCCAGATTATTTGAAGGTCAAAAAGGTTTTTAAGTGAGCTTCTTACATTTTGTTGGTGATATTTTACGGTCAAGGTCACCAGCATGTACTTGATCATGATCTTCAAAGTCATTTGAATGGCAAATTAATTTTTAAACGAGATACTTATTAGAGAATCTATTCTTGCTTGCAGAACAGTATTTTGGCGTCTTGCTGGGTCCTCGATCATTGTATCACAGTACAAGCTGCGTATGAACCCATGGATTTATTCTGGTAAGCAAAGGTATTGGGATATGGGTCCATCAAACCAGTTCCGAGAAAATAAAAGGCATCCCTTCGTAGGTCATATACAGGTTATTTCAAAAGTATGGACACATCAAAATTATTATCCCATAGAGCAAAATGCTGAGGAACACACTTGTAAGATTTAAAAAAGGACATCCAATCGTGACCTTGAATGTGACTTTGACTATAACCTCTAAGTTAGTTTTGAGGTTAAGATAGTTTGCTTGACGGAAACCCCTATTTTTGACACCAGATGATCTGCAAACATGTCTGTGACCTTGTCTATGACCTTCAAGGTAATTTGAAAAATTAATGCATTTTTAACGGGAAACAGATTTTTAATTTGTGAAATAAAAATTTCGAACAATTTGACGTTTAAGTGTATCTTTGCCAATGAAACTTATCATGACCTTCAAGATTATTTGAAGGTCAAAAAGGTTTTTAAGTGAGCTTCTTACATTTTGCTGGGCATATTTTACGGTCAAGGTCATCACCATGTACTCTTGATCTTCAAGGTCATTTGAATGGCAAATTAATTTTTAAACGAGATACTTACTGAAGAAACTATTTTTGCTTCCAGAACAGTATTCTGGCATCTTGCTCGGTCCTCGATCATTGTATCACAGTACAAGCTGCGTATGAACCCATGGATTTATTCTGGTATGCAAAGGTATTGGGATATGGGCTCATCAAACCAGTTCCGCGAAAATAAAAGGCATCCCTTCGTAGGTCACATACAGGTTATTCAAAAAGCATGGACACATCAAAATATTTATTCCATAGAGCAAAATGCTGAGGAACACATCTAATCGTGACCTTGAATGTGACTTTGACTATAACCTCTAAGTTAGTTTTGAGGTTAAGATAGTTTGCTTGACGGGAAACCCCTATTTTTGACACCGGATGATCTGCAAACAAGTCTGTGACCTTGTCTATGACCTTCAAGGTAATTTGAAGAATTAATGCATTTTTTAACGGGAAACATCAATTTTTAATTTTTGAAATATAAATTTCGATCAATTTGGCGTTTAAGTGTATCCTTGCCAATGAAACCAACCATGAACTTCAAGTTTATTTGAAGGTCAAAAAGGTTCTTAAGTGAGCTTCTTACATTTTGTTGGTGATATTTTACGGTCAAGGTCACCACCATGTACTTCATCATGGTCTTCAAGGTCATTTGAATGACAAATTAATTTTTAAACCAGATACTTATTAAAGAAACTATTCTAGCTTGAAGAACAGCATTTTGACGTCTTGCTGGGTCCTCGATCATTGTATCACAGTACCAGCTGCGTATGAACCCATGGATTTATTCTGGTATGCAAAGGTATTGGGATATGGGTCCACCAAACCAGTTCCGAGAATATAAAAGGCATCCCTTCGTAGATCATATACAGGTTATTCAAAAAGTATGGAGACATCAAAATATTTATTCCATTGAGCAAAATGCTGAGGAACACACTTGTAAGATTTAAAAAAGGACATTCAATCATGATCTTGAATGTAACCTTGACTATAACCTATAAGTTCATTTTGAGGTTAAGATTATTTGCTTGAAGGGAAACCTCTATTTTTGACACTGGATGATCTTCAAATATGTCTGTGACCTTGTCTATGACCTTCAAGGTAATTTGAATTGAATTGGTAATTATCCCACAGAGCAAAATGCTAAGGAACATAGTTGTACGATTTAAAAAAGACATCCAATCGTGACCTTGAATGTGGCTTTGACTATAACCTCTAATTTAATTTTGATGCTAATAGTTTGTTTGACGGGAAACCCCTACTCTTGACACCGGATGATCTTCAAACATGTCTGTGACCTTGTCTATGACCTTCAAGGTAATTTAAAGAAACATCACTTTTTAGTTTTTGAAATATAAATTTCCAACAATTTGGCGCTTAAGTGTATCCTTGCCAATGAAACTGGTCATGACCTTCAATAGTATTTAAAGGTCAGATAGACTTTTAAGTAAACTTACTCTTTGTTGGGGATCTGAAAAACAGAACATTTTACGGTCAAGGTTACTATCATGTACTTGACTATGAGTTTCAAGGTCATGCAAAGAGCAAATGGATTTGTTAACAAGATAATCCTATTCTTGCTTCCAGAACAGTACTTTCGTCATCGTGTCACAGTACAAGTTGCGTATGAATCCCTGGATTTATTCTGGTTTACTGGGATGTCTGTCCATCAAAGGGACTCGGAAAAAATAAAAAGCATCCCCTCGTACGTTGGAAGTTGCCGGAGTTTTCGCCGCTACGTCAGGAGATGGGTAGGGCAGCCATTAATTTTGTATATAGGAAACCTATTCATTATGCGCTGCCTCTCTCCCTGGAACCGGGTCAATATTTTATCAGGGAGAAGATATTAGACCGGCTTTATCCCGGCTCTTTGTAGGAAATGCTGATCATTAATCTTCCCACTTACCACTTACCGCATGTGCAAATTCTAGGAGAAAAAATTGCTGCTGGTAGCCAGCTCACTCGACAGAGATTAAAGATTCGGTTGGTTTTTCGGTAAGAGGTAACACAGCTCTAGAATGGATACATTTTTTTGTGCAAATTCTAGGAGAAAAAATTGCTGCTGGTAGCCAGCTCACTCGACAGAGATTAAAGATTCGATTGGTTTTTCGGTAAGAGGTCACACAGCTCTAGAATGGATACATTTTTTTCAGATTTCGTTAGCTTTAACAATTTTGCTCATTAAAATTCAAAAACATTAAAAAAAAATTTTATATGAAGATATTCAAAATAATCATCTAGATCTATGATCTGAACGAAAGGTCCGATTTTATTGTCCGAATTTGATCCACCGAAAACGACTTTTAGGCTACAAATTTGACCAATCAGTCATGGATTTAACTATTTCTTCTAGTTCCACGTATTGTACAAACATAACCAAAACTAACAATACGTATACGTAAATAAACTGCAGGTACCCACAGAAGAATGAATCCTTGTGTTTCTTAGATACACATATATACACAAATAAATATATGTACAAATATACACGTATATGAACATTGGAATTTTGTACTTCCACATTAAATTTAATTTTGAATTATTAGCCATTATATTGAGATTAGCTTTCAAAAACTCAGTCTTAGATTTGTTACCAAGAATCATTACATGCGATTTTTCCGGATTAAGTTTTAAGTTGTGACCCAATGAGAGATTGCTCGAGGTGTTAATGTCCTCATTTATACAATTTTCGTAATATTTGTAATCCTCAATATCAAAAAACAATAAACCTGGGTGTCATCCGCGAAGGCCTGAACTTTACAAAACTTTAAAGACGTAAGGATATCAGATGTATAAATTAAAAATAACAAGGGGCCCAATATTGATCCATGAGGAACTCTCGATAGGATCTCTGCTTTGTCTGAGAATGTGTCATTTGATAGTTGATAGAATCAATTGATAGCTTCCTGTCAAATACGATTTTAAAAGCAAACATGCTTCCTTATTAAAGCCATAGTACTGAAGTTTAGCTACCAACAATTCATGATTAATGATATCAAAAGCTTTTGAAAAGTCTAGAAGTACCAAAACTGAACTCACCTTTTTATCATTTGCTCTTAATATGTCATCGAGTACGTTTATTAGAGCCACCAAAATTTTTACGAAAACCACACTGAGTACCAGGAATAATATTCCTACTCATACAAAAGTCATAAATTTGTTCGTACAGCACTCTTTCAAATATCTTCGTCAAAGCAGGAGGTATATTTATCACACGAAGTTCGTTAAAACTTGATGGAATAGTTATACTAAGTGACATTTAAATCCGAACACCCAGTTTAAATAGTTTTATTTTAATAAAATTTTGTATAAGTACTTAATGAAGCATAATAAGTAAAAGATAAAAATTTCAAAATGATTGCACTGCTTTAAAGCTCTTTGACCTTTAATAATGTGTGGATGCACCCTGATGTTCTACGCATTCTCCAACGCACCTACAGTATATTCAGATAAGAGATAGACCGGACATAAACAAGACCACGTGATCATCGAACGCTGTAACATTCGGCAGGGACGTATTAAGAGTCACGCAGTACATATTTTAGATAGTAGATGCTGCTTTGCGTAACTTTGTAGTAAATTAGCACAATTCGATGTGTATACGATTGGTGATGGATATAGGATCATGAGGGGGTGGGGTAAGAAATATATAATGATGTAAATATACATAAGGGTTTCAAAATTTTCGCTTCGATTTCCAGCTTCGGATGCCGCCTGATGTTTGGTGAAATACAGTCGAATATAATCTCAAAATGGCGTTTAAATTAGCCCAAATTAAAAATAATCGTATATCTCTTAAAATTGCTTTTAGAATATTGATTAGTATATTTTTTGATTTCTAGGTAAATATGTAACCAAATTAAAACGTTCAAAACGTAAAAAAATGTGCATGGTTGAACATTGTCAGAAAGTAGATTCTTGAATAGGTTTTGCCAAAATGGGTTCAAAAATGTCAATAATTAATTAAAAAATACAGTAGCTTTATAATTACTTATAACTTACCGAATTTGATGAACGACATCTTTTATTGGAAAGATGAGCTTGATGAGCTTTCATCATCGCTACTGCCTGAAGCACCAACGTCAATAATGAATGGCTCGACTTGTTCCTCTTAAATATTGTCCAGTTCCCACATCCTCTTTTCAACTTTGTCTTTGTTTGTTCTTTGATGGTTGTTGCCTCGTTCTCCTCGCGCTCGATCTTATATATATTCAAAATGACCTCTTTCATTTCTGCACTCAGGTGTCTTTTTTTAGAGCGTTTCCTAGGTGGACTACAGGAGTTTACAACTTCATCGGCAGTATCTGTACTACTGGGCATTTTGCGCAAGCAGTTGATAACAATAACAATCAATAACAAGGTATAACAATAACAACGACAAACTCAACAACTTAATAAGATAACAAACGAAAACGTCCAAAGAAATATCAAATTGCAATGATGCACACGACATACGTAACACGTCTGAACCTGAATGTGACTCTGCCTTGATACGACTGCTCTGCCGCTCGGCATAGGCATTTAATTGCGAATTGACCAATGAGGGCTCCTGTTTTACGTCGAGACGGCGGCGTTAGCGTGAAAATCACCCGAACCTTTTGTTTACATCCGGTCTATCTCTTATCTGAATATACTGTAGGCATGCTTCTGATCAGTTTTTGACTATCAGGTTCACATTACCGCAATAAAGATACACAACGTGGTTTGAATGTTTCTCAGACTGTCGATGAACTCCAGAAAAGGTTAGGTTAAAGTGTTTGATTAACGCACGTCTCCGTCACCTTGATGACATATACTAAGTGACATATAAATCCGAACACCCAGTTTAAATGGTTTTATTTTAACAAAATTTTGTATAAGTACTTAATGAAGCATAATAAGTAAATGATAAAAAATTCAAAATGATTGCACTGCTTTAAAGCCGTTTGACCTTTAATAATGTGTGGATGCACCCTGATGTGCTACGCATTCTCCAACGCGCCTAGGCATGCTTCTGATCAGGTGGTCAATGTCCTCCTGTGGTATGTCATTCCAGGCAACCACCAACTCATCTCGAAGTGCTTCTAGAGCCTGAGGAGGACGTTGCAAATTGAGCAATCTCCTACCCATCATATCCCACACGTGCTCAATTGGGGATAAGTCGGGAGATCTTGGTGGCCATGGTAACAATGTGACATCATTATGTTGAAAGAAGTCTATTGTGACTCTTGCAACATGTGGTCGGGCATTATCTTGTTGGAGAGTTGGATCTGCCAGGGTGTCAAGATAGGATGAAAGATGGGGTTCTAGAACTTCGTGGATATAACGCTGCGCGTTCATGTTACCTCTGATGAAGATTAAAGGTGACCTGGAACCATAAGCTGTAGCACCCCAAACCGTAACTCCAACAGTGTGATGAACATGTCTTTCAACAAAGAACTGTGGATTCCTCCTTTCACCACGTCGCCTTCTAACCCTGGCACGACCATCGTGCATGCCTAAACAAAATCGAGACTCGTCACTAATGAAAACAAGCCAAAACTTCTCATTCGTCGGTAAACACTTCGCATGCCAATAGGTTTTCCGTGTTCTGCAAACCATTCATTTGCAATGGACCTGGTAGTGGAGAAACGGTCCCATAAGGCCAATAATCTTAGGCGGCGATCTTCACGGTCTGTTGTTCTACGGCGGCGTCCAGTGCCCCTTGCTCTTTGCGTATGGCCTTCTCGAAGCCATGCATGACAACACCTAACCACAGTGTCTACACTTATTTGCACTCTAACTGCAATTGCCCGAAAAGAAAGTCCAGCTTCCCGAAGTCCCACTATACGGCCCCTATCAAACTCACTATGTTGACGAAATCGTACAGGTCTCCGTACTCTAGGCATCGTAACCGATCGTAAAGGATGTCAAGAACCAAAATCCGCCAACGTTAATTCTTTACTGCGGCTGAAATATTCATTTTTAGAGCGTTAGTGAATTAAAAAAAAGAGCAGTATAAAAACCGGAATGTCCAACTGATAAGGCTGAAAATTTTTTCACTTGTTATTTACAGTAAGATAAATACATTCACCAACTTTTATTAAAATAAAACCATTTAAACTGGGTGTTCGGATTTATATTTTTGGTAATGGTTTTCCTATGGAGATTTTCCACTTATCGGGAAAGTAGCTTGTTTCAAATGGAACAGTTTATAATATGTGTTATATACTTATCTATGTACGGACTACAATATTTTAACATTAAGGGCGAAATATCCCGGTTGCATTACTTTTTATGTTGTTTAAAATTTTGTTTATATATATATAATCTCTGGGTGGTAGAAAAATTCTGTTTTTAGATTTGATTTAAGGATCTCAAAATACATAAGCTACACCTAAAAATTGTCATGTCACAAATCCTGTGTTTATCAGTGATATCCGCAACCCTGGTACAGAACCTATTACTTATTACTATTATTAAATTATTATTATAAGTTTTAAGAACATGTCTACAGAAAATCTACAGCAATTGAAATACCTGCTAACTATGCAAAGTTACGATGGTATCGACAACGCAAGGGTAAATAAAATGTTTGATGTTTATGAACATCTTATTCGCTAAAGCATAAAAACTACCGACAACAATCCCGCTAAGAAATTTAGGGTAACAAATGGTATCTTAGACATGGCTGAAGAGTTGAAGAGCCTTTTTAGCTCATGAAAACTAAGAGAAACGTTTGAAGTCAAAAAAATACTGTTTCTACCAGTAAGAGCATGCTCTACGCATTAGCGATTGATAAAAAAGTTGGACCTGCAAAACAGAAAATATTACGGGAAAAATTTCATATCCCTGGATTGTCGTTTTCTGTCCACTCTGTATCCCTACGCACCATTCCAACTTTAAATCCTTGTTAGTCCCCGCACCGAGGGAGAACACGAGCCAAGCAAGAGTGTTTACCACGAAGGGCTCCCCTAAAAGTCGGAGGGGCATCGTCCGTAGAGTGCGGCGGTTGCCTGGTAACGTCTCGCAGGCTCAACTCATTTCATGCAGACACGCTAGCAGTGTCTTCGTTTGGAATAATCGGCATGGAGGCTCAAGAGTAACATTTCTATGGCAGGAAACCGTTTCATAATCCCCCATGCTTGTCTGTCCGAATCGAATCCACATATCATTAAGGCTTCTCTTTATTGAAAGACGTTTCGGTCTTTTCAAGCTCAATGGCACTTTTTGACAACAAAGCCGCTTTCCAGTGCCGGACTGCTCTATACTATAACTATCTAAAACTGTAATGACTCATCTATGTTCACGTGAACATCACTTAACTACCAGTAGTCGGCTGTTCATAGGCGGGGTATGAATGTTTAACATGGGTGAAGTAGATTTGTCACATGCTTAATAAAGAGTGGTTTGAAATATATTGTAAGTCAAAAATTTGGGAATTACCTTTATTCATCGTCGCTTCCACTTACATCTGACAGTAATAAACTGTCGCTATCGCTTTCCTCGTTGAAATTGACTATAACTGGCTCTATGATGGTGTCGATGTGGTGGTCAATTTTTGTTTCTTCCTTCACAACATGACGGATAGCATTCTGCCAAGCTTCGGGCGTTACTAGCTGTATGGAAGTCTCAAGTAAAACCTTAACGTCTGGTAATTTGAAGGTTGTGTTATGGCGCGCAATATAACCCTTCACTTGAGCCCAGATGAGCTCTATTGGGTTCAGTTCACAGTGGTAGGGCGGTAACCGCAGCACAGTGACACCACATTGACGGGCAATCTCATCAGTCACGTAACTAATGTTCGCAAGTTTTTGCTGTTTAATTTTTTCATACAATTCCGCTTTCACACATGAATCGTCAAACGGGATTCCTTTTTCGCGCAACCATTGCTGCATGTCACTTTTTCGAGATCCCATAGTCGGTACACGCTCGACGACTATGGTAGGAAGCATTATCCATGACGATCACAGAGTTGGGCTCAACTCGCTGAAGCACCCCTTGAAACCAGCTCTCGAAGCAGCTGGCATTCATTTCGTCATGGTAATCACCTCCTTTCTTAGAGACGAAAATCAAGTCACACTCTTTTAAAAAGCCACTATCGCTACCAATATGAGTTACGATCAATCTTTGACCTTTCCCTGACGGTCCACGAAGACCTGTTGACAAACCTTCAACGCTTGTCGGTTACTCACTACGTTTTTGTCTATTCAGGTTTTTTTAACTGTGTGACCTGCATTTACCCATGTCTCGTCCAAATAATAGATTTTTCTGCTTTGTCGCCTATATTCAATCATTTCGCGTAGGTATTTTCGACGCCAGGCGACTATTTCAGGTCTCTCTATCAATACTGACTTCCGATTACGCGTTTCGTAACGAAAATTAATTTCGTGCAGGGATTTCCTCATTACCTCGACGCTCGTTTGGGGTATAATTTCATTTTCCTTGATCGCTGCATGTACAGCCTTGAGGGTTGGTATCTCATTCCTAAAGAAGAATGAATGTACGGTTCGCCTTAACGCCATTTTGCTATCGTCATCCAATTTAACGGCCTTTCGTCCCTTCAAATTAAACTTTGGATCAGTAGTAGCTCCAGTTTTCTTCTTTTCATGCACCACCTTGCGAATGGTCCACTCTGGAACGCCTGTCATACTTTCACAATGCGCGAGTGCATCTCCCTGCGACATAGTTCTGTTCAGATAATCGAACACGTTGAGCACGATTTCTTTCGCGTCCCTCTTCGGTGCTTTACGAAGCCGTCTACTTGCTTCCTGGCTTTCAGTACTTCCACTCGTGCCATTTGTACTCTCCATGGTTGAGTATAACCAAAACAGTAACCACAGAAACCACAACAATAACAATCACACAACAATTGTTATAAAAACACACAATATGCGATCGCTCAACGAAACACGTTCCAATGCGTTGCCGACGCCTATGAGTCTGCCGGTCGAGGCGCGTCTTTGATTTCATTGGTTCTACCGGCGGAGAACAATCAGCCATTATTTTCATCTCTGTCTGTGCTGTTGACCACCGCAAAGCCACAGAAACGACATATGTCGTACGCTATACGGCTGTACTGGAAGGAAGCCGGGATCGAGCTCTGATCACGTGTTGATCACGCGTATGAGTCATTACAGTTTTATATAGTTGTAGTATAGCAAACGTGACGACAAAAACCTAATGTGTTTTTTGATGTTTTGCATTGACGTTGACAATTTGTATCACACTGCCAAACAATGAAAATGTAAACATATTCTGAATTTATTTTCAAAAGCATTGTCAGACTATCCAATTGATGCCTGATGATGATTTTAGAATGATGGCGAAACACGTCAGAGGTGAGCATTGTTATCGTAAAGCTTCTGGATAGATGTGTCGAATTCATATTTCAGTGTAGAGTAGACATACAAAATTATTTTCAAAGTGACTAGTTTTAAATGAAGCTAACTACAAGCCGCTATGAACCTGCATTCTTGCACTCTCTTGCGATTTTGCTTATTCAGGAGCATGTCAAACGTACGTTGTGACTCTGGGTCATAAACGATGAAAAAACATAACCTAACAATCTTGACACATTGTCATTCTCGTTATCTCTCTCTCTAGAGCACTGGAACGGTATTGACAGATGGTGGGTAGCTCCGAGTTACTCCGAGTAACACAAATGAGGCACTCGAAGGCGACTCTGATTTTACTTACATGTCTTCTCGGTGACGTTTCGTTTGTTTTTCTTTCATTTCTATATTCCTGTAATATGCCTATTGGAATTCAAGGTGGTACAA
This sequence comes from Acanthoscelides obtectus, assembly GCA_963669975.1. Taxonomy (NCBI): domain Eukaryota; kingdom Metazoa; phylum Arthropoda; class Insecta; order Coleoptera; family Chrysomelidae; genus Acanthoscelides; species Acanthoscelides obtectus. The sequence goes on along the minus strand of CAVLJG010000004.1, from coordinate 5,341,236 downwards.
ATTTTTTTATGGCCATTTTTTCTTTGACACTTTCACAGCACATTAAGATTTCTAGGTTGTTTTGTCTTTTCTGGTTATGTTTGGTTTTGACGTTTTTTTGGATTCGTAGTTTGAATAGTGGGGAAGATAAATGTTGGGTCAAAGGAGGGGTAATCCGCAAAATGGAAAACTGAATATTGACGGTAGACAAGTCAATGCAACATTTTTGAATCATTACTGTGGAATCTATACGGGGTGGCGCATCGAAAACGAAACAGACGCATTTACCGGCAGTTAATTTTTTTTTGAAAAACGCTCAGACACGTCAATTTTGTTTTCGAGGGGGACACAAGTTTGGCAAAAAATCACGTTAGCACGTGCAGCCCCCTAAGCGGGGGTGATACCACCCCCAAAATCTTAAATGGAAAGGGGGGTCGAGTGATACCTTATTTTAAAGGTCTTTCAAGTCCTTTTATAATGATATAAAATTAATGTACTTCAGTTCAGTAGTTTTGAAGATTTATTGATTTAAAGCTTAAATAAAACTAATACATCATCATTAGTGGAGATCAATACATTTGGCAGCAAGGTAATTTAAAAATGAAGAATGAAGTTAGGCAAGTAAATGTTGAAAATGGCCACCATGACTCTCCATGCAATAATAAAGATTTTGCTCAAAACGTTGCCGCACATTTTGCAATATTTGAGGAGTAATTTGAGGGCACTCATTCACAATTCTTTGTCGCAGGTCTTCTAACGATGTTGGCTGAGTAGCATAGATTTTGCCTTTTAAATGACCTAATGAAATAAAGAAATCCAAAGGTGATAAATCTGGCGATCTTGGGGGCCATTCAATGGCACCTCTTCTACCAATCCATCGATCTGGAAACGTCTGATCTAAATATTGTCGAACACGTAATGCGTAATGTGGTGGGGCACCATCCTGTTGGAACATCAACCTATTCTCAATGTAATAATAATAATAATAATATTTATTCACTCAATGTACAAAGATAACAAACAATATGAGTAAATAAATATAAAATCAAAACAGGTCCAATAGAAGGCATCGCCTGTACATGGACCAATAATTTAAGTTGAATCTGTAGAATGCAAATGACAAAAAAGGACAAAAATTAGCTACAGTAGATTATGTATTTAGTTGATGTTCGTATTTATGAGTTTATGAATTTCAGTCCTAGCTATAGAATGTAGCCACTTTTTTAAATTTCTTTTGAAACAATTTTCGAAACGTAAGTCTTTTAAGCCTTTAGGTATAATTTCATAAAATTTAGGCGCTAAATAGAGATATGATCGCTGCATTATAGATTTATGCGGTTGAGGAACTACTGTGGCACGAATTTTGTACCTGGTATAATGATTATGTTTAATTTGTTGGTCGGTGTTTACAAATTTATGGTAGTGAGTGATACTGTGTAAGAAATAAAGCTGTCTTATATCATACATTCGAACATCTGCGTATAATTTTTCAGTGGGATAAAGTTTCGGGTTTTTACATATCATTTTTAGAATACTTTTTTTGAAAAACATCTAAATTATAGATATGTGAGGAACATGCAGCTCCCCATGCTAATATACCATATGTGAGATAAGGGTCAATCAGTGCATGGTATAATGTTCGAAGATATTTTTCTGTCAATATATTCCCAAGGTATTTAATTTTGTAGGATACAAATCTAACTTTCTTTAAAATATAATTGACATGGATGTCCCATCGTAAGTGAGGATCCAAGACCACTCCAAGGTATTTTATGTTGGGCACTCTATTAATTTGCATTTTTTGATCATTAATGTTGAAGGAGAAATTTGTGTAATTTGGCAGATGTCTAGCATAAGATCCAAATGGTAAAAAATGTGTTTTAGAGTAGTTAATGCTTAATTTTCTATTGTTAAACCACCGAATAATTTTGATAAAATCATTTTCAATTACATTTTTCAGATCAGACCAGTCAGTACCTTCATATAATATTGCAGTATCATCTGCAAAACTAGTTATTTTGCCAACACAATTAATTTGGAAAATATCATTTAAATATATATTGAATAACAGCGGACCTAAGACAGTTCCTTGTGGGACACCACACTTAATATACATTTCTTTACTAAATGATCCTGATATCTGCACAGATTGTGGGCGATTTGACAAATAATTTTCGATCAGTGGGTACGCGTTTCCTCTGAAACCAATTCTCTCCAATGCTTCTAATAATAATTTGTGATTAACTGTGTCGAAAGCTTTCTTTAAATCAACAAAAATGCAGATTGAAGGGATTCTGTTATCAATATTTTGATGTATTTGATTTACAATTTTAGTTATTGCGTCCGATGTAGCCTTCCCTTCTGTAAATCCATATTGATTTTCACTTAAAATTTTGAATTTTGTGAGGTATCAAATCATTCTAGTAGATAAAACTTTTTCAAAAACCTTTGCTACACTGGATATTATTGATATTGGTCTATAGTTGTTAACATCTGTTTTTATTCCTGATTTATGTATCGGTATTATGTTACCTTTTTTTAAAATTGAGGGATATATGCCAGATTCAAAGCATTTGCTGATTAGGTAAGTGAGTGGTTCTGTTATGTCCTCGGTTATAATTTTCAAATGCTCGCTTTTAATACTATCGAACCCAGGACTTTTCCGATTTTTTAAGGACATAACAGTGGTGTATACTTCACATTGCTCGACTTTATCCAAAATAAATGAGTTCAAAGTTCTTTTTGGAGGCTGAGTGTCTTGTACATTTGCTTGTATATTACTTGATAAATTTTCGCCTATGTTCTCTATCCATAAGTAAGCTGTTACGACCTCGTTTCCTCCATTCGAAATTAAGATGCCTCAAAAGTTTATGAATAGTCGAACGTTTGAAATTTGGAAACATAGCATCCTCGTTAACCTGCCGTAGTACTTTATCAACTATCGGTATTTCGTTTATGAAGAAGAACTCGTGCACTTTCCTCCGAATCGCATGCTTGTCAGCGTCATCCAACAATCTTACGATACTTTTGCGATTTTTACCCGTCATTGGCTTGGAAAAGGCATGCTTTTTCTTATGTTCGTTCAAAACATGGTACACTATCGCTTGGCATACTCCAATTTTATCTGCCACTTTCAGAGCTATTTTCGGGTTAGTTGATATTTTGTCTTCCTTCCGCTCTATCTTGAATATATTCAATATGACGTCTTTCATGTCTACGCTAAGATGTCTTTTTTTGATCGCTTTCTAGGAGGGCTAAAGGAGTAGGCTACAGCCTCGTCAGCAGTATCTGCACTGGACATGTTCAGGATTGGTTCAAAACAAATAATAAAATAGCGAGGAATAACAATAAAAAACAGAAACTTAACAAATTACTCAAATACACTTAACAACAACAACAGCAACAACCAAGCAAGGTGAATACGAAAACACGAGCACGCAGTGATACACGCGACGGTCGGTGGCCTGAATGCAACTCTGCCTGCCCTGCCCCTGCCCCGCGCCTTATTCCGCCAGGCGACCGCTTGAAATTTAATGGCGAATTGACCGATAAGAGGCCTTGTTACCGAGAGATCACGAGCTAACTGTTATTATTTACATCTCATCTTGAATTTGGATTCAGTTTAGTTTTGAATCTGAAGTAGTCACAAAAACTCTTCTCTCCTAAAAAACGTTATCGTTGATAACCACACAAGGATATCGAAATTGACCTTTACAGTCGCTGGTCAAAGGCTCCTTATCAATTATTAGCCTACAAAACTCAAAAAATATCGATTTATAGATATGTAGATATCTCTATGTTTTGCATACGGACCCAAATAGGAATAATTGACGACGCGGGGACTTTCCGAGTATCTCAATTTTTTTTTCAACGGGTACGGATTCCATTTCTTTTGAGTCAATGGTATATCTTTGCACACATTCAGGTACATTTATGATTCTGGGACCGTCCAGACAGAAGGATGACGAACAGTGATGGCTGTCTATCCATTTACCTTTCCTCTCAAGACCAACAAACGCGATCGATCTCATCCGTTCTGTTTTACTTTCCTCCTGGAAATGGATGACTGATTCCACCTGATTTATAGATGCAAGTTAGAGTAGTAATGGATTGCGCAGTCACCGGGGGTGATTTAATAGGGTCCACTTTTATACATAGGGGAAAAGGTATCTACCTAGAAGATACGTTGACAGGTTCATTTACTACAGAAAGAGATTTGTCAACTTCAGGAGAGGATGAAGATTTGAAAAATGTGACACATTTGACATCGAATTTTGAGACTGTTGATGTCTTCGGAGTTGATGTGCCTCTTCACAAAACCTCATTCTTCCATAAGGGGTCGTTCAAGTATTACGTAAGCAGATTTATTACAATTATTTGCCTCCCCCAACCCCTTTGTCAGCAAAAGTAAGCAAAGCTCTTACCCCCTCCCCCCATGCTTACGTAAACATTTGCCAATTAATGTATTGTTTTTTTAATATTATAATTATAGCGTGATAATTACACTGGACAACAAATTTTAGTTTTTTAATTGTAACTTGTGGGAAAAGTGCACTTCTTTGTTAATTTTGGGGCGGTTTAGAAAAAAAACTTTATTTTTAAAGATATATTAAAAAAAGTAACAAGATTTTTTTTTTTTATTTCTTCAAGGAATAACTTTTTTGCCACAAAAAATCTCCAATAGCTGTTTTCAACAACAAAATGATAAACAAACCATGGGCGTAGTGAAGAACAGCATTTACTTAATAAGTGAATTGTTTTAGTCAAATTTCTTCTGAAAGTATTACAAACTAATCTGATGTACCTATTAAAGTCTCCTTTAAGCTTTAAATTAATAAATCTTCAAAACTACTGAACTGAAGTACATTAATATGTTATATATATATAAAGGGAATTTAAAGACTTTTAAAATAAGGTATCACTCGACCCCCCTTTCCATTTAAGATTTTAGGGTTGGTGTCACCCTCGCCCAGGTGGCTGCACGAGTTAAGGTGATTTTTTTGCCAAACTTGTGTCCCCCTCGAAAACAAAATTGAAGGGTCTGAGTGTTTTTCCAAAAAAAAGAAACTGAGCTGCCAGTTTTCGATGCGCCACCCTGTATATAAAGTATATGCAATCAAATCTGTTCATATTCTTAGAAATTGAATATTACTAAAATATTTGGTAATACGTATGGATTATATAGTCAATTGCATACGTTGCTCCAAATGGTTTCACGATTCCTGCTCCAAGTTTGTGAATTTTTGCCACGACTGTGGTGTTGTTATACGCAAAACAAAGTGACATTTTGGTAGAGACACCTTTTTTTTTTTTTGATGCGCCATCTCACCTCAGCACTGTGGAGGAAATGGTTTTTGTCAACTATTTTTATCTTGTGAATTATAAGTTTTATTTTTTAATGCATTTTATTACTTAATACATATTTCTAAACTCAATAAAGACTCTAAGACACTAATTCTATTCAACGTATAGAAATTTTAATATGAAATTTTAAAACCTGGGCCATCTATTCTCGAATTACCATATCTTCATTATTTTCTCTATGAAATGCATAATGAAATTTATAAATTTGTTGAGAAATCCCCATTTATGAAAAACCGATTATTTAAAATAAAGTTTGTCACCCTGTATCAGTAAATAAATACATTAATGATTTCCAAATTGCAAGTATTGCAAAACGTCGATGAACTTAATTTATGTACACAAAATTCTGATGCAAAATTTCGAATTTTTAATATGAACATAAGGAGTATAAAACACAACATTGATTACTTAGAAATACTACTCGACCAAATATGGTACAATTTTGATCTAATAGTTTTAACTGAAACGTGGCAAGTGGTCGATATTTCTTGCTTCAATCAGCAGGGATATGACAAATTGTTATTTGGCACTTATATCCAAAACGATGGGGAGTTTTTTTCACCGATGGAATCGAAATTTTAAACATAATGATCCAAATTAACCATAACAAAATTGAGGTTTCTGCAATTTATCGTCCGCCATGTTTAGAACCCCACAAGTTTTTAAAGAATAACGAATTATTTTTTCAAAATCAAAATAACGCTCATTTAAAGCAACATATTTTCTTGGGAGATGTCAATATAAATATTTTGGACGATGATCCCATCACAAATGAATACTCGAATATCCTATCAAGTAACGGATTTCTGTCCTATATAAACCTACCTACAAGGTCCATCAGTGGCACATGTATAGATCACTGCTTTGTGAAAGACCTATCCAACAAAATTACTTGTATGCCAATAATCCTAGAAAGCGATATTACTGACCACTTCTCCACTATTTTACTGATATCTTCGAATGTAAAACATTCTAACATCCCTACCGTTAATAACAACCAGGAAAATTACAAACTTTTTGTCGACAATTCAAAACTAATATTAAATGTTAAACAAGAATCCTGGGAACAATTATACTCTATAGATAATATGGACAAAGCAACGGGACTATTCATAGAGAAAATAAAAGAACTAATAGATATTAGTACCAATAAAGCAATAATTAGTCACAAAGAGAAAAGCAGAAATGCCTGGATTACCAACGGATTAATAACATCTGCAATAGAAACAGAAAGACTGTATGTAATGAAACTAACGCCAACTACAGAGAATACCGACTGCTACAACCAATATAAAAATAAATTTATAGAGCTTGCAAGGCAAACCAAACGAAAACATTACCTAAATAAATTGAATAATATCTTAAATGATCCTAAGCGGCTTTAGACAACTATTGATGAGATTAATGGGAAAACAAAATTTAAAGAGTGTGTCACTGAGTTAAATACAACATCGGGAACAGTATTAAAAAGTGTGATGAATTTGTACAATTTTTTACTGACATTGGCGAAAATTTAGCAAGTAATATACAAGCAAGTGTACAAAATACTCAGCCTCCAAAAAGATCTTTGAACTCATTTATTTTAGATAAAGTCGAGCAATGTGAAGTATACACCACTGTTATGTCCTTAAAAAATCGAAAAAGTCATGGGTTCGATGGTATTAAAAGCGAGCATTTGAAAATTATAGCCGAGGACATAACAGAACCACTCACTTACCTAATCAACAAATGCTTTGAATCTGGCATATATCCCTCAATTTTAAAAAAGGTAATATAATACCGATACATAAGTCAGGAACCAAAACAGATGTTAACAACTATAGACCAATATCAATAATATCCAGTGTAGCAAAGGTTTTTGAAAAAGTGTTATCTGCTAGAATGATTCGATACCTCAAAAAATTCAAAATTTTAAGTGAAAATCAATATGGATTTACAGAAGGGAAGGCTACATCGGACGCAATAACTAAAATTGTAAATCAAATACATCAAAATATTGATAACAGAATCCCTCCAATCTGCATTTTTGTTGATTTAAAGAAAGCTTTCGACACAGTTAATCACAAATTATTATTAGAAGCATTGGAGAGAATTGGTTTCAGAGGAAACGCATACTCACTGATCGAAAATTATTTGTCAAATCGCCCACAATCTGTGCAGATATCAGGATCGTTTAGTAAAGAAATGTATGTCCCACAAGGAACTGTCTTAGGTAGCTATTATTCAATATATATTTAAATGATATTTTCCAAATTAATTGTGTTGGCAAAATAACCAGTTTTGCAGATGATACTGCAATATTATATGAAGGCACTGACTGGTCTGATCTGAAAAATATAATTGAAAATGATTCTATAAAAATTATTCGTTGGTTTAACAGTAGAAAATTAAGCATTAACTATTCTAAAACACATTTTTTACCATTTGGATCTTATGCTAGACATCTGCCAAATTACACAAATTTCTCCTTCAACTTTAATGATCAAAAAATGCAAATTAATAGAGTGCCCAACATAAAATACCTTGGAGTGGTCTTGTTATGTGCAATGGACATAAGTCAAGCCAATACTCTGTAATGTCCGGTGTTCCTCAAGGATCTAATTTGGGCCCTCTGTTATTTATTATGTACAACTTTATCTTATATATATATATATATATATATATATATATATATATATATATAGGTGAAAAATTAAAGCTTCCGCCTTTTGTTGGGTACTTCGACAAAATTTAAGCAAAGAGGACTCTTTATACTTTTTTAATTCTCTCTAGCTTTCAATGGACTTTGCCATCATCATCAGGAGCTGCAATTACATTGATAACAGTAGCAACAAAAGTGTAAAATGAATTTAAATTGACTCAACTTACAGTAGTATGTGAGGATGTTGCTAATTGTTGTTTACGTATAGGATGAGGGAAACGTCCAGTAACATGGTGAGAGCTGGATAGATGGTACAATGGTCAAAATTATATAAAATATGACAAGAACAAGTTAAAAACAGATTAAAAATTATTTAAAAAAATTAGAGCATTACATCGTGAAGCCACTTGATGATTGCACAAAATGGTGGTCATGGAATAATGAGTGAGATAAACCCTTTGACAGAAGGCCGAAGGTTGTCAATGTCTGTGTTAAGATATATATATATATATATATATAAAAATATATATATATATAATTTAATAAAAAAGGATATATTTTCATTATTTTTTTTAAGAAATGCAAAATGAAATTTTTAAATTTGTACGAGCGCATCTAGGCAATCTCCAACACCATCAGCTATTTTCTATTTTCAGCGACAAATTCTACGAAAAAATAACAGAGCTTATTCCGCAGAGATTGCGATTGATCTCCAAGGATAAAAATATTTTCCAGACGCATTATCTGAACTTTCCTCTATACCCGCCGTAATGCGACTCCTGGGAACGAAACTCCGCTACGTATTTGTTAATCTTGTTATTCATCCGGTCGGACCGGAAATGATAAAACTTCCACGAAGCAAAATTCATATCTCAAAGTTATGCCGTCCGGCCGTTGAAACTTTTAACGGGCATTTGAAAGTTTGCTATAACACCCGTTTATCATGTGTAGGAAACTAACGCATAGTTTGGAAATTACTTTCCTTGACGGTGGATTTGGCTCCCCTAGCTCCCAAAGCAGCTCCGCACTTTATCCTTCGTACCATCTCTGGTCGTGATATTAACGCGAAGCCTGCTGGGCGATTCTCGCCCGTACGGGCTCCCCCCTCCGCTTCGCCCGCCGCCTTGATTTATACGAGAGGTAAAATTCCAAAGTCGCCTTAATGAGATGCGAGCCGCGAACTTTTTCCGACCAATAGCGAGAGAGAGGCGTGGTCTGCGAAGCACGCCCGCTATTTTTCGAGTGGGACAGACACACACAGCGCACTTGATCCCCAGGCTTGAAAAATACATGCGCGCCATCGAGAGGCAGTTTTGGGTTTTTCGGGGCTGGCGGCGAGGGGCGCGCCGCTGGAAAGAAGGATTGATGAAGGTTTTTGCGGTCGGGGAATGTTTAAAGTGGAGCTTTGGATGTTTTCTGGGGGGATTTTCGAACTCTTTGTCCGGTCTTATTTACAGCTTATGCGCGGATCGGCGAGTTTCAATATTGAGCAGAAGGGAAGATAATTTTTTTCGGACGCGGCCCCTTCAAACATAATTAAAAATCATCGCCCCGATTTACGCAATTATACACAACTGGAAAAGGTTCTTTCATCGTTTCGCCACGATACATATACTAAGTGACATATAAATCCGAACACCGAGTTTAAATGGTGAATGTATTTATCTTACTGTAAATAACAAGTGAAAAAATTTTCAGCCTTATCAGTTGGACATTCCGGTTTTTATACTGCTTTTTTTAATTCACTAATGCTCTAAAAATGAATATTTCAGCCGCAGTAAAGAATCAACGGTGGCGGATTTTGGTTCTTGACATCCTTTACGATCGGTTACGATGCCTAGAGTACGGAGACCTGTACGATTTCGTCAACTTAGTGAGTTTGATAGGGGCCGTATAGTGGGACTCTCTTTTCGGGCAATTGCAGTTAGAGTGCAAAGAAGTGTAGACACTGTGGTTAGGCGTTGTCGGGCATGGCTTCGAGAAGGCCGTACGCAAAGAGCAAGGGGCACTGGACGCCGCCGTAGAACAACAGACCGTGAAGATTGCCGCCTAAGATTATTGGCCTTAAGAGACCGTTTCTCCACTACCAGGTCCATTGCAAATGAATGGTTTTCAGAACACGGAAGACCTATTGGCATGCGAAGTGATTACCGACGAATGAGAAGTTTTGGCTTGTTTTCATACCGGCCACACCGGGTCCTCCCTTTAACTCGAGAACACCGACGTAATCGCCTTGAGTGGTGCAGACAACGGTCACTCTGGGATCAGGAATGGAACAGTATTGTCTTTGGTGACGAGTCTCGATTTTGTTTAGGCATGCACGAAGGTCGTGCCAGAGTTAGAAGGCGACGTAGCGAAAGGAGGAATCCACTGTTTTTTTGTTGAAAGACATGTTCATCCCACTGTTGGAGTTATGGTTTGGGGTGCTATGGCTTATGGTTCCAGGTCATCTTTAATCTTCATCAGAGGTAACATGAACGCGCAGCGTTATATCCACGAAGTTCTAGAGCCCCATCTTTTACCCTATCTTGACACCCTGGCAGATCCAACTTTCTAACAAGATAATGCCCGACCACATGTTGCAAGAGTCACAATAGACTTCTTCAACATAATGATGTCACATTGTTACCATGGCCACCAAGATCTCCCGACTTATCCCCAATTGAGCACGTGTGGGATATGATGGGTAGGATATTGCACAATTTGCAACGTCCTCCTCAGACTCTAGAAGCACTTCGAGAGGAGTTGGTGGTTGCCTGGAATGAGATACTACAGGAGGACATTGACCACCTGATCAGAAGCATGCCTAGGCGCGTTGGAGAATGCGTAGCACATCAGGGTGCATCCACACATTATTAAAGGTCAAAGGGCTTTAAAGCAATGCAATGATTTTGAAATTTTTATCATTTACTTATTATGCTTCGATAAGTACTTATACAAAATTTTATTAAAATAAAACCATTTAAACTGGGTGTTCGGATTTATATGTCACTTAGTATACAAAGAAAGTGAAAAAACTTTCACAAAGAAAATCATAAGTATAGCAAAGCAGCAAACCACAAATGTCAACTCTTATGGTACCATACCCCAAATAAAGATAACATATATTTGTTGACTGATAGTTAATCGTATTTATCAGTTGTTTCAGTGTAATGTGATTAACGTTACAACGCGAAAAGCATAGCTCTAGCAGTTCGACATTCTACGTTCTGCTACTCTTTAAGCATGTCTCTCGTGGTCCAGAGAGAATCGGGGCCCAGAGCCTTGCTTCCAACTCCCATGTTACCAATTGACCGGTTATGATGATACCATTTCATTTTGAGTGATCTGTCGTCCAGGAAACATCTATATTGTTGCTGGTAAAGGCCCTGATAAGTGACTTATTAGGCACTTGGAATCATTCTGAACACCTTTCTAGCTCCTAGTCAGTGACCTGATTGTTACTCTGTCTTCCACGACATTTGTTTACGCAGACTAAGTAAAAACAGCGACATACGCAATCTGTTTTTTCGCCAATCACGTCCCAATAATTCCTTCACGCTGTTTAATCCTCCCATAACAACACTGGACGTAGATTGGACGACCTTAGGACGTAGCATATACATTACTACACAGCAAACAAACTCCTTAAAAATTACGCTGTATTTTTGTACAAAATTCTAAGATCGTTGATTGAGATATTCCACCACAAAATATCCAATCCACCCGAACGCTATGCCTGCACAACTAGGTTCGTGTCGATCACCAGCTTTAGGCACCAGCATTGCTATCCTCAGATTATGTCGCGTGTTACAGGATTCCTTTATCCGTCGTTGAGAAATTCTGAGTATGTAAAGCCTCAGGATTAACTAACGAGGAGGTTCAGTAGTGATCACATTGATGTCATGTTTGAAACTAGCCAATTTTCTTTAAAAAATAATGGAGTTTGTTTAAAGGAAATACATGTTGTGACGATGGAAATTAGATGTGAACATGGGGGTAGATGGGGCATATGTATCCCCCTGCTTTCCGGTTGAGGAATAAAATATTCTCAATAGAGTTACCGCTTCTTGGATAATAACGAGTGGCATGTGTGTTGTTTTTGCTCCTGAAATATCTCTACATAGAAGTTGTTCCTTCTCCCAATGTATAAATAGACGGTAATTCTGGATCAAATTGGTTGAGTAGCTCTAACCTGCCCCTCGGAATTTTGGGCGCACATTTATATGAACGTCAAAATACAGCATATGGTTGGACATAATCTTATTTAAAATTGCTTCAAGCAAAAGTTTTTAGGGTTATTGGGTTCTTTTGAATAAAAGGGTTCCTATAACGTTTCGTCAGAGATCCAGAGTTTTCGAGATATACATTATTAATATCTTAAAAATTTTGCTGAAATTTGAACTGACGCGCAGATTTGAAATCTCCTTGAAGAAATGATTTTTGGTATTCCAAGGCACTTGTGATTTTTTTAGTAAAAATTAATAAACCAAGTTTGTCCAGTGACCAATGCAATAAAACGTTTTTTTTTCGAAAACGATGATACAAAGAAATACAAGAGGCAGAGGAGTTGTATTCTTACATGCTTAATCAAATAACAAATATTAAAGTTACAAAAAGGGCAGTGGCGTACATTTTTTTATCAATAATATTCGGTAAGGTGTCCCCGGGACGCCACTGGACCTAATAATTTAATCTATTTAGGACTAAACTACCCTCTTAGTACAAAAAATATACTAAGTGACATATAAATCCGAACACCCAGTTTAAATGGTTTTATTTTAATAAAAGTTGGTGAATGTATTTATCTTACTGTAAATAACAAGTGAAAAAATTTTCAGCCTTATCAGTTGAACATTCCGGTTTTTATAATGCTTTTTTTTAATTCTCTAACGCTCTAGAAATGAATATTTGAGCCGCAGTAAAGAATCAACGTTGGCGGATTTTGGTTCTTGACATCCTTTACGATCGGTGTAGACACTGTGGTTAGGTGTTGTCAGGCATGGCTTCGAGAAGACCGTACGCAAAGCGCAAGGAGCACTGGACGCCGCCGTAGAACAACAGATCATGAAGATCGCCGCCTAAGATTATTGGCCTTAAGGGACCGTTTCTCCACTACCAGGTCCATTGCAAATGAATGGTTTGCAGAAAACGGAAGACCTATTGGCATGCGAAGTGTCTACCGACGAATGAGAAGTTTTAGTTTGTTTTCATACCGGCCACACTGGGTCCTCCCTTTAACTCGAGAACACCGACGTAATCGCCTTGATTGGTGCAGACAACGGTCACTCTGGGATCAGGAATGGAACAGTATTGTCTTTAGTGACGAGTCTCGATTTTGTTTAGGCATGCACGATGGTCGTGCCAGGGTTAGAAGGCGACGTGGTGAAAGGAGGAATCCACAGTTTTTTGTTGAAAGACATGTTCATCACACTGTTGGAGTTATGGTTTGGGGTGCTATAGCTTGTGGTTCCAGGTCACCTTTAATCTTCATCAGAGGTAACATGAACGCGCAGCGTTATATCCACGAAGTTCTAGAACCCCATCTTTTACCCTATCTTGACACCCTGGCAGATCCAACTTTCCAACAAGATAATGCCCAACCACATGTTGCAAGAGTCACAATAGACTTCTTTCAACATAATGATGTCACATTGTTACCATGGCCACCAAGATATCCCGACTTATCCCCAATTGAGCACGTGTGGGATATGATGGGTAGGAGATTGCTCAATTTGCAACGTCCTCCTCAGACTCTAGAAGCACTTCGAGAGGAGTTGGTGGTTGCCTGGAATGAGATACCACAGGAGGACATTGACCACCTGATCAGAAGCATGCCTAGGCGCGTTGGAGAATGCGTAGCACATCAGGGTGCATTCACACATTATTAAAGGTCAAAGGCGTTTAAAGCAGTGCAATCATTTTGAAATTTTTATCATTTACTTATTATGCTTCATTAAGTACTTATACAAAATTTTATTAAAATAAAACCATTTAAACTGGGTGTTCGGATTTATATGTCACTTAGTATAATATTGCAAAATTTCAACAGAATGGAGTAAATATTTATTAACATATTAATAAAAAAGTATATTGTTTTAAATTTTCCACTCTGTATCTTGAAATTCTGCATTTCCGGAGCCATCTTTATGTAGACCTTTTTATATTTTTTATTAAGGAATCACCGTCTAAAATATCTCTGTCTATTTTTCGAATACCCTGTATAAGATTTAATATTCGAAAAAGTGTGAAATATGCCATCTTCGATACCGAGAAACAATATGAAAAATGAACATTTCAATGTTATCACAGATATTAAAAAAACATGCGGACGTTCAATAACAAAATCTCGAAACAATTTGGGGTGCGTTGTTGTTGTTTTTTAATTATTATTCACGCGCTCTCTCAGTGTATGTTCTTCGTGAGTCCGAGAAATATTCCCGTCACCACCTTGTTACCAATTCTACCGATTTTGATGCGAAATCTACCTTAATTCCACAATTTCTTGCTTCTTATATAATTTAACGAAAATCAAGAATTTAGCACTTTGGTGCTTTTGATGCTCAAATAGCTTCATTGAAGCACTTGATTCACTTTCACTGCTTTCGCTATTCAATTTTCGAAACCAAGCGGAGCTTAAGAGAAGGTGCCTACCTCCACAGTTTTCAATGGCCGGCAAGTTTTTGCTTTTTGGCTTAATGTGTACCGAAATTTTGCTGAAACATTTCGCATAAATCGACCGAAAAGACATTGACTATACACAGCCACATTGAACATTATACGGTGCATATTCCACATAGGTACAATGACTATACACCCTAAATGGTAGAGAATTCTATCATGGGATGTTTGATGATTACACTGATCAACAGCCAAAAAATATCCTAAATAAAATCAACAAACTATTACTATTTTTAATGTGCTAAAACCGGAATGAAACTTATTTTTTCAATATTAGTTCAAGTTTTAGAGATACGGTAATTATATGTGTTCCTGCTATGACAGTGTTAATATACTGTAATTCACAAGAATGCACGTGCTACATTTTTATATTCGGCAAGGAAAGATGATGTAATCGGCATGATTGTGTTACATTATACATACGTGTACATTATATTGTTTTATATTAGCCGTTTTTTCCTCAGTTGGCTGACAGCGTTCATGCAAGATGTCTCGAAAGTGTGTAAACAATCCAGATTAGTTTTGTTACGTGTGTGGTGATGTGACTTTTGCGTCTCAGAGACGGTCTATTACTCCACTAATAACAAAGGCATATCTGCTTTATTTCGGTTGTAAACTCGGTGATCAAGACAAACAGTGGGCACCCCACATCTGCTGTAGTACATGTGCTTCAAGTCTGAGGAGCTGGTTAAATGACAAAAAACGGTCTATGCGCTTTGCTGTCCCAATGGTTTGGAGAGAGCCTACAAATCATATTAATGATTGTTACTTTTGCATGGTACCTTGTGTTGGACAAGCCACAAGCATGTCTAAGAAAAAAAAATCTGTTATTGACTACCCAAACATACCATCTGCGATGAGACCTGTGCTTCACAGTGACGAAAATCCTATTCCAAAACCCCCAGAATCCTACACTTGCGAATCAGAAAACGAATCAGATCATGGCGATCCAGTGATTCGTCAGGAAGAAGATATGCCATCAACGTCAAGAGATCCTGATTTTATACCGAGCACGTCATGCCACCAACCGCACAAAATAACACAGTCAGAATTAAATGATCTTGTAAGAGATTTAGAACTACCAAAATGTAAGGCAGAGTTACTTGGATCAAGACTGCAGCAGTGGAACTTGTTAGAAGACGATGTTTCGGTATGTGTTTTTCGTAAACGCCACAAAGACTTAGAACTATTTTTCAATATGGAGAATAACTTGGTTTTCTGCAGTAACATTAACGGCTTACTGGCGGCTTTAAATATAAACTATAACCCAGAAGAATGGAGACTTTTATTGACAGATCAACATTGAGTTTAAATATTGGAAATATTTTACCATCTCTTCCTGTAGGGTATGCAGTTCACATGAAAGAATCATATGAGAATATGAAGTACCTATTGACTTTGTCAAGGCATAAGATAGAGATGGGTCAGCTTTTCAAAACCTGCGTCAGAAATTTCCAAGACTAAATGAGGCAAAGGTTAAAGAAGGTATTTTTGTTGGGCCACAGATTCGAAATATTTGGAAAGATACACAGTTTGAAAACATATTAACAGGTATTGAAAAAACTGCTTGGAATGATTTCCGTCTGGTGGTCACTAATTTCTTGGGAAATAGAAAAGCTGACAACTATAAAACCCTTGTCAAAAATATGCTGTCATCGTATCAAAAGATGGGCTGTAATATGTCTCTTAAGATACATTTCCTTCACTCACACCTGGACTTTTTTCCTGACAATTGCGGAGCCGTAAGTGATGAGCACGGCGAACGTTTTCATCAGGATATTTCAACAATGGAAAAAAGGTACCAGGGAAAGTGGAATCCTTCCATGCTTGCAGACTACTGTTGGACTCTTGGTAGAGATGCTCCAGAAACGATCCATAAAAGAACAGCAAAAAGACACCGCAATAGTGATTCTTATAAGTATATGAATCTTGTTACTTTTTTTAATATATCCTTAAAAGTAAAAAGTTTTTTTTCTAAACCGCAACTAATTTTTTTATTTCATTATCATTTTTGGATTCAGCGCCCCAACATTAACAAATAAGTGCACTTTTCCCACAAGATACAATTAAAAACCTAAAATTTGTTGTCCAGTGTTATATAAAGAATTTGGAAACATTAAAATTTTCATTTTCTCATCTTGTTTTTCAAGGTCGAAAATAACATATTAGGCACTTTTTCATCAATTATTCAATCGCGTATATTTCGAAAACTATCAACTTTAGGGAATAAGTTCATAAGAACCATTTTGGTTTTCCAGGGCAAATAACCATTCTTGGAGTGTATTAGAAAAATATTTCTACCTTTTTTGGCATAATTTTGGGATTGGCAACAAGCAGGTTCCTTTTTGAATAACATTATGCAAAAAAAAACATCAAAATATTTTTCGTCAAAAGTTGCTTTGTTGTATAGTTTCGTATATACTGTGCTTAGGTCTTTCATTCTCTAGCTTGATAAATGCTGCCAATCATTCCTTGATTAAACTGCTTCTGCTTTAATTATCGTCGTTCTTGAGTTGGCTGGGATTATGCCGCCATCACAAAATGGCGGAGCTACGAGGGAAGTAAACAACCGACGATCTGACGTCATCTGCAATGAGAGCAAACAGCTTGGGTTCGTTGATTAAATAAGCCTTCAAATGCTATGCACAATAGAACCTAATTTTAGAAGACAATTCGTATTTGCTACGAGTATGATGAGAAAACTTTCCTTAGCACATATTATGCTTTTTGGGCAAAATGAGTGCTTAGGTTCCAGTGCCCACCTTGACGTTGAGGTAGAAAGCAGGGTGGCGCATCGAAAACGAAACACACGCATTTAGCGGCAACTCAGTTTTTTTCGAAAAACGCTCAGACCCGTCGATTTTGTGTTCGAGGAGGACACAAGTTTGGCAAAAAATCACGTTAGCAGGTGCAGCCCCCTAAGCGGGGGTGACACCACCCCCAAAATGTTAAATGGAAAGGGGGTCGAGTGATACCTTATTTTAAAGGTCTTTCAATTCCCTTTATAATGATATAAAATTAATGTACTTCAGTTCAGTAGCTTAGAAGATTTATTGATTTAAAGCTTAAATAAAACTAATACATACATACAGTAAGTAAATGTTGAAAATGGCCACCATGACCCTCCATGCAATAATATAGATTTTGGTCAAAACGTTGCCGCAAATTTTGCAATATTTGAGGAGTAACTTGAAGGCACTCATTCACAATTCTGTGTCGCAGGTCTTCTAATGATGTTGGCTGAGTAGCATACGTTTTGCTTTTTAAATGACCCCACATAAAGAAATCCAAAGGTGATAAATCTGGCGATCCTGGGGGCCATTCAATGGCACCTCTTCTACCAATCCATCGATCTGGAAACGTCTGATCTAAATATTGTCGAACACGCAATGCGTAATGTGGTGGGGCACCATCCTGTTGGAACATCAACCTATTCGCAATGTACCGCCGATCATTCTGATTTTCAATTATGGCTGTTAGTGTTAATCTAGAGAGTCTTCCAGTAATTCCAAATACATTTCACCGGTCAAATTTCCAGGTAAGAAAAAAGGACCAACTGAATGATCGTCAAAAATTTAGCTACAAGTTCTAGAACATATTTTCGATGCACGTTACTGTTCTCATGTCGTTCATTAAATATTTCTGCTGTTCTATTAGCGCACTGATCATTTCCGAAAAATATTTCGATAATTTCAACTCTCAATAGCTATTTTCAACAACAAAATGATAAACAAACCATGGGCGTAGTGAAGAAAAGCATTTACTTATTAAGTAAATTCTTTTAGTCAAATTTCTTCTGAAAGTAGTACAAACTAATCTGATGTACCTATTAAAGTCTATTTTAAGCTTTAAAAATCAATAAATCTTCGAAACTACTGAACTGAAGTACATTAATTTTATATAATTATAAAGGGAATTGAAAGACCTTTAAAATAAGGTATCACTCGACCCCCCTTTCCATTTGAGATTTCAGGGTTGGTGTCACCCCCGCCCAGGGGGATGCACGTGCTAACGTGATTTTGTGACAAACTTGTGTCCCCCTCGAAAACAAAATCGATGAGTCTGAGCGTTTTAAAAAAAAAACTGAGCTGCTAATAAATGCGTCTGTTTCGTTTTCGCTGCGCCACCCTGTATTTTTATACTTGAACGTTTGACAGTCCGAGGCCGTCTACCACCTGGAATCCTCCGAATTCTGCTTGATGACATTTCAAAACATTTTAAAGTCATGTTCAGATTCGTTCTCTCAAATTTCCTATTTGTACCAACACCCAATCATTTGTAACAACGGTTGACGACTCTGTATATGAGTGCCTTTGAACTATTCTGCTCGACAACTCATTTTAAATTATATGCAGATGATGCCTCAATTATCATATCAGATGAAGGACATACAATTTTGGGGAACATCGGCAACAGCCTATTCAACAGCATCAGTAGCATAACCAGCTCTATTTGAATCGTGAAAAAACGTCAATTTTAAGGTTTCTCAATACCGAAAGATCGTTAACATCGTTTAACTCGTCTCTGAACAGGAGTACTACAGAGTGCGTCATCTATTAATTTTTTTTTTATTTGAAAAATCAACACGCTTTTTACGAGGTGAAATCGATTTTTTTTATTGATTCTAAGAAAAATGGTCCAACGATGCCACCAGCCCATCATCCGCACCCAAACAGTCACTTTTTCAGGATGGAGGGGTTCTTCATGATATTGGTGTGGGTTTTCAGCTCCCAGAATCTGCAATTTTGCTTATTTACGTACCCATTGAGGTGAAAATGAGCCTCATCAGAAAAGAGCACTTTGGCCGAAAATCCGTCTTCCCTTTCCACCATCCAATTAACAAAAACACGCCGCTGTTGATGGTCTTCCGGCTTCAATGCTTGTGTTAGTTGGATTTTGTATGGATGGAGGTGTAAATCAATATGTAAAATCCTGGGTAAAGTGGTCTCCCTAATTCCCAATTGTTGCGAACGGTGCCTAGTCGAGATGGTTGGATCTTCTCGCATACTTTCACTCACTGCGGCTATGTTTTCACGAGTACGAGCTGGACGAGCACGTTGGTATGGTCTACGACATTCAGCTGAATCAGTTTCTCCAAAACGATTAGCAATCCAACGAATTCCAGTCTCTGTAGGGCGACCATGTCGACCTAAACTAGTGCGAAGTTTGCGAAAAGTATTTCTTTTACTTCGTCCGTTTTCGTAATAAGTTTGGATAACCAAAATGCGTTGTTGTGTTGTAAACGAATCCATGACTATAAATGACCTTTGACAGTTCATTTATGCATACCACCTGACTTTTGACTCACATGGTAAGGCATAAACTTATAGGTAAAAAAAAGTAACAGATGGCGCACCCAGTAGTAATACTAATGAGTAAACGAAGTATTTGGAGCTTCAATTGGACGATTTTGATAGCTTACAAACGCATTGTGAGGATGTAAGCAGCAGGCTAAATATACTGTCACTTATGTTCAGAAACATCAGATCAGATCTAAATGAAAACGAGTTATTGATGTGTTACGCACAAATTGAGTTTCGTCTGAGCTATGCGTTACGCTTTTGGGGATCTTTCGGGAATGTTCGAAAAGCTTTCTTGAAAAAAAAAGAGGATCATTTGATGTATGGTGGGAGTTGACCGTACACCTAGCGGTAAAGACCAATCCAAAGAAATTGAAAATTCTTACATTACCTGGACTATTTCTTTATGAAATGGCAATCTATATTTTTCTCAACAAGGAAATCTTTGATATCAATAAAGACGTATGGTGTATCTGAAGTCACTTGAAATAGCATAAAAACCTTTGGTCGGCGCGTCCTTTGTAATTTCATGACGTATCATAGGCGTGCGGTCATTTATTTAGAACGATTATAATAATGTTTTTATGTCACAATAAATGGATTTTACTATCTTCTTATTTTTTTGATTTGGGATAAAAAATACTTATATTGGGAGTTTAATTTATGTTGACTGAAAGTTAAGAAATGGAAAAATTACAGAATTCCAACGTTTGACATAGGCAAATATTTACATAGCAGGTAGGTATATAAAAAGGTATATAAAGACTTACATTATAGGCATTTATACATCATCCTCGCCTTCGGAGCTGTCGCTAGAGTCATCTTGTAGAGGAATTACAACGGGATTTACAGGAGACAAAACACAATATTCATTTTCTTTGTGAATAATATGCCTAGAACACTGCTTCCATAGGTCTGTGGCAGCAATATGAGATACTGCATCTCTTATTGTGGCCAATAGCGATTCACTTAATTGAGGGGTCTGATTATGTTTTCTTACTTTTTTTTTAAAGCAGCCCAGACCAACTCAATCGGGTTAAAAATGCAGTAATAGGGAGGTAATAAGACGTAATACTTCATGGCCATTTTGCTGAAGCAGATTGTCAACAACATACTCTTTTTCAAATGTTTGTCTTTTAATAAGATCCAATAATATGGCTTTGGATGATTTTTGTGATATTTCCATTCCCTTATCCTTCATAAAATCAATAATGTCTGGTTTTTTTGTGCCTGTATTCGGAATTATGTTTTTCTGTCGGGAATGTTATGGCGCATTGTCCATAATAATCACTGAATTTGGGGAAATGTTTGGTATTAACTGCTGCTCTATCCACTTTTCGAATAAGTCGGAGGTCATGTCCTCATGATAGTCGGCACATGATTCTTTGATATTTTTGGCAGATAACAGCAAGGCATTAGGTATAAATCCATTTTCACTGCCAGCATGGAGAATAATGATTCATTTTCCACGGTTGCATGGTGCATTTAAAATGCACTTGTTGCTGTCGTCAACCCAGCCGTACTGCACAACATCATGGGTATCATACCACGTTTCATCCAGGTAAATCAGATTTCTTTTCTGCTCTCTATAGATTTTAACTTTGTGCAAAAATTCTTGGCGCAATTCAACGATTCGAGACGACTCCATAATCACCATTCTTTTATCTAATTTTTTGTATTGAAAACCACACAGTTTTACAATACAGTGCAGTGAGTCTAAGCATTTGTAATTATAAAAATCTTCAGGATAATCTTTTAATTTATCCCGTATCATTTCCAACGTGGGCACCAAATTTTCTTTATAAAATCCGCATATTATACGACGAATATCTTCCTGAAAACCCACGTCTATTCTTTTTAATTTTTGCCCTATGCGCTTTCTGTGGAAGGAATGGTTGACTACATCTCCCCTTTTTCTAACCCGATAGATGGTAGACCGACTGATTTTTGTCAGGATACAAATTCTGTTTAAAATTTGATTTTGCGAGGAATCTGGATTTTCGTTTTTCAGACAATCATACATATTTAGGATTACTCTTTGGGTCTGTTCCTCTAAATCTTTATGAAAGAATTCTGCCTGCACAGGTTCATCAACCATCTCCTCGTGGCTTGGAGCATTTTCCCAAGGTCTCCAAAGAGCCATATTTAGGACACACAAGAACAATCAACACAACAATTAAATCAACAAGTAAACTGAGTATTCAAAAGTCAAAAACACACAAACTAATAAAATCTATGAAAAAACACGGACAGACTAAAGAAAACACGTTTATTCACCGCTACACGGCACTGGCTAAACTGTTTCAATTTTCAGTAGCCACCTGCACTTGTTCCGAGCTCTGAAATACACGCTTTCTCATTGGCTATGTCCACGCATAGCCGTGCTTTACTCCACGTGGACCGGTGAAACTGCCTTTGATCTCTTATACGGGGGATATTTGCTGCGAAGTTTGGCGATTTTTGCAGCAACAGAGCCTGTTAAATATAGATATATAAAACGCACCCGGTATTTCACAGTATTTCAAGTGACTTCAGATAAAGTATACATGGTATCTATACAAGACATTAGCTTTTATGGAATATAAGAACGATAAAAAGCTTAAATGCCTTGAAGGTGGAGTTGAAAGTCTATTTTGTCGATGATTCTATATGTATATTCGTACAAATGCTTATTTTATCTTATTGGTTTTTGAATCTTTTAATGTGATTTTTGTTTCTTTCATATTTTATATACGAGGTCTGTAAATTGACTAATGAGACTGGCAACGTAGCTGTCAATCTGGCAACACTGGAGACGCCAGGCTCGGAGGACAGATGTGATCCACCCTCAGTACAAGGTTGAACTCTCGCGAGTCATCTGGTTGTCAGTAATGATTTTTGTTGTGAAACAGTCTTGTGACATGTATCTTTTATGAAATACAAAAAAGATAAAAAGCTTAAATGTCTTTAAGATGGAGTTGAAAGTCTATTTTGTCGATGATTCTATATGGATATTCGTACAAATGCTTATTATACCTTGAAGGTTCTTAGATCTGTTGATCTGATTCAAGCGAACTCATTTTGGAGGAATCGAAAACATTTAAACGGCTGTAACCGACCAGTTGAAGGCTATTCCAGTTCCACCACTGCTATGAGGAGTGAAAGAACAGTCTCCAGCGCTGTGTCGCTTCAGAAGAAAGTTATTTTTAGGGTGGCAATATTTAGTTGCAGATATATTTGAATAAAAAATCAGGCAGCAGCGGTGGCCGCAGTAGTAGACTCTTCGGTCTCCTGATCAGTCGCCGCGCGCTGTGCGGGTTCGAGTCCCGTCCCAGGAGAAATTTTTCCCTTGGCTTTGGATGTTGTGATTGTCCGTAGGTGGTAGACGGTCTCTGACTGCCGAACGCTGAGGTACCACCCGGCGGATCTCGTAGGCGGAGCCAGAATGTGTGCATGTTGCATGTAAACGTGTTCGTTCCCTCGCCAGAGTCCGTGTGGCGTCCCCCTCCCCTTTCCCATCTATCCCCCTATAGCCCCACGATACCCAATGGGTGCTTAGGCCTTAGGCCTTCGTGGTAGTTGGAGTATATAAAGAAAAGTCTCAGAACTCAATTTACAAACCTCGTATATTCGTATGTAATGTATTTTTTGGAATGACTGACGAATCCTACACATTATTTTTAATTTCAAATAGATAATAATATAAGTAAAATGAAATGAAAAACGAAAATTTTGCCTTGCAAAGTTCTGCTATTGGTCTTGTGTAATACAAATGTTATTATTATGGGTACACTTTGACGTTCCCCCGTACGAAAACATCGCGAAAAATGAGGAATAAGTGTCGGAAGAGAAAATCCAGCAAAGCAGCTTCACAAAAGCGGTTTTTCTTTGTTAAACTGCCGGCAACTTCCAGGATTACCGTTCCCGAATGACTTTATGATTGTGCAGATTGAAAAACGGGAAGTTGATTATTAATTGGCGCTGGATGGTACTTTGGGCAAATGAGTTATCTTGAACTGATTGGAAAAAAGATTGGATTTCCATTCTCGGTGAGATTACCATACGTCAGGGTTAGGAATGTGTCGTACGTGAATTACGTTTTTTTTTTTTCGGTGAACTCCCACTTTTCTGGTTCACTTGGAGGAGATTAAGCCTGCCGGTGTTGAGATTTTTAACAATTTTATTGTCCAGTACTCTGGGAGAACGTTTTTCTAAGTCCTCAAAAAATTGCACAGGCTACATTTTCGAAAAATGATGTCAAGTACGTTCAGAGGAAAAGGTTAGCTACAGACATGTATAACAAAAAATTAAATTACCTTCCTCCTCTTCTTGGAAGGAATTACGACGGTATTGGCGTTAAAAATGCACAGTGTACACAACCCACAGCAAAGCTGAAGCGATTGCCGACTGTGATCTACGACCACCGACGATGACGCTTGTCCATCGGGAAACCACGTCGCGCGTATCGACACCAGACTGTAGGTGATATTTCTAAGCTTTAAGGGTAAATATGCGGAGACTAATCCGTTCGTAGACTTACTATTTCAACAACAACGTCAAAAGTGAAGTTTGAGCTATTTTTTTGGCGTTTTTCGTCGCCGTCACTGGACCGATTTTCAGAAACTGAACAGACAGATCGTCGGAAACGAGCGATATGGTTTTTCGTATTACTCATGTCATATAACATCCAAAAACCATATTATCACATATTCGAAAATTTTCACCAGCAGGCGTGGGAAGTAATAATAATAATAATAATAATAATATTTATTCACTCAATGTACAAAGATAACAAACAATATGAGTAAATAAATATAAAATCAAAACAGGCCCAATAGAAGGCATCGCCTGTACATGGACCAATAATTTAAGTTGAAACTGTAGAATGCAAATGACAAAAAAGGACAAAAATTAGCTACAGTAGATTATGTATTTAGTTGATGTTCGTATTTATGAGTTTATGAATTTCAGTCCTAGATATAGAATGTAGCCACTTTTTTTAAATTTCTTTTGAAACAATTTCCGAAACGTAAATCTTTTAAGTCGTTAGGTATAATTTCATAAAATTTAGGCGTTAAATAGAGATATGATCGCTGCATTATAGTTTTATGCGGTTGAGGAACTACTGTGCCACGAATTTTGTACCTGGTATAATGATTATGTTTAATTTTTTGGTCGGTGTTTACAAATTTATGGTAGTGAGTGATACTGTGTAAGAAATAAAGCAGTCTTATATCATACATTCGAACATCTGCGTATAATTTTTCAGTGGGATAAAGTTTCGGTTTTTTAAATATCATTTTTAGAATACTTTTTTGAAAAACATCTAAATTATAGATATGTGAGGAACATGCAGCTCCCCATGCTAATATACCATATGTGAGATTAGGCTCAATCAAGGTATTTAATTTTGTAGGATACAAATCTAACTTTCTTTAAAATATAATTGACATGGATGTCCCATCGTAAGTGAGGATCCAAGACCACTACAAGGTATTTTATGTTGGGCACTCTATTAATTTGAATTTTTTGATCATTGATATTGAAGGAGAAATTTGTGTAATTTGGCAGATGACTAGCATAAGATCCAAATGGTAAAAAATGTGTTTTAAAGTAGTTAATGCTTAATTTTCTACTGTTAAACCACCGAATAATTTTGATAAAATCATTTTCAATTACATTTTACAGATCAGACCAGTCAGTGTCTTCATATAATATTGCAGTATCATCTGCAAAACTAGTTATTTTGCCAACACAATTAATTTGGAAAATATCATTTAAATATATATTGAATAACAGCGGACCTAAGACAGTTCCTTGTGGGACACCACACTTAATATACATTTCTTTACTAAATGATCCTGATATCTGCACAGATTGTGGGCGATTTGACAAATAACTTTCGATCAGTGAGTACGCGTTTCCTCTGAAACCAATTCTCTCCAATGCTTCTAATAATAATTTGTGATTAACTGTGTCGAAAGCTTTCTTTAAATCAACAAAAATGCAGATTGAAGGGATTCTGTTATCAATATTTTGATGTATTTGATTTACAGTTTTAGTTATTGCGTCCGATGTAGCCTTCCCTTCTGTAAATCCATATTGATTTTCATTTAAAATTTTGAATTTTGTGAGGTATCGAATCATTCTAGTAGATAAAACTTTTTCAAAAACCTTTGCTACACTGGATATTATTGATATTGGTCTATAGTTGTTAACATCTGTTTTTGTTCCTGATTTATGTATCGGTATTATATTACCTTTTTTTTAGATTGAGGGATATATGCCAGATTCAAAGCATTTGTTGATTAGGTAAGTGAGTGGTTCTGTTATGTCCTCGGCTATAATTTTCAAATGCTCGCTTTTAATACCATCGAACACAGGACTTTTCCGATTTTTTAAGGACATAACAGTGGTGTATACTTCACATTGCTCGACTTTATCCAAAATAAATGAGTTCAAAGTTCTTTTTGGAGGCTGAGTATTTTGTGTATTTGCTTGTATATTACTTGCTAAATTTTCACCTATGTCAGTAAAGAATTGTACAAATTCATCGCATATCTGTTGAGTATTTTTTAATACTGTTCCCGATGTTGTATTTAACTCAGTGACACACTCTTTAACTTTTGTTTTCCCAGTAATCTCATCAATAGTTGTCCAAAGCCGCTTAGGATCATTTAAGTTATTATTCAATTTATTTAGGTAATGTTTTCGTTTGGTTTGCCTTACAAGCTCTATAAATTTATTTTTATATTGGTTGTAGCAGTCGGTATTCTCTGTAGTTTGGCGTTAGTTTCATTACATTATATAGTCTTTCTTTTTCTATTGCCGATGTTATTAATCCAGGCATTTCTGCTTTTCTCTTTGTGACTAATTATTACTTTATTGGTACAAATATAGTAAGATATATAACATGATCCCGCAACGCGTTCGTATCGTTAAATCGTTTTACTAAAATAATGAGTCGATTCTTGCAACGATTCGGAAGCTACGACAAGATTTTGGTCGAAATAATGTGCCTAGTATCAACGCCATTCGTCAGTTGGTGTAGAAAGTTCAACGAACAGGTGAAGCTAAAGACTTGCCAAGGTCAGGCCGTGTTCGAACTGTTCGTACTCCGGAAAATATCGAGAGAGTTCGTGAAAGTGTAGTGGAGCGCCCTGAGACGTCTACTAGACATCGTTCTCAAGAACTGGGTATCTGTCGCACGTCATTATGCACTATTTAAAAAAAAAAGACGCATTTGTGCCCATACGAAATTCAGTTGACCCAAGAACCACAGCGATGAAAGGCGCCGACAATACAGTCATGCTATATTGCAGCTTAATACCCAAAATACCGTCAACTGATAATGAGCGATGAAACCCACTCCCATATGAACAGATTTGTTAATAAGCAGAATTGTCACTCAGCTAGGAAAACAATGAATCTTTTGCGAACAATATATCCGGGACGTTTAATGAATTTCTCGATCTGGTGATGTCAACTGGCCACCAAGGTCACCAGATTTAACGGTTCCTCACTTTGTTTATGGGAATTTTTGAAAAAAAGGGTTTATGCTAACAAATCGAATACTGAGGAGCATCTGAAGAACAATGTTACGGAAGCGATTGAAAACATTCCTCCAGAAATCTACCAAAAAGTTATGGAAAATGTAATCTGACATTATTTTTCACACATAATCTTTAAGTTTCAATGAAAGATTAAAATGAAAAAATGGACGTATTTTATTTCATTTCACAAATATTGAAGATATAAACTAGTCAGTTACATATCGGCCACCCTGTAGAAGACCGACTGCGGTAACTAAAAATAATGAATTTCGAATTACGAGAGATGTCTTTCAAGTTTTGCATATGGAAATAAAATAACACGGTACGTAGTTTTAAATGCCTTTATTGTTTTTCGAAGTATTCTGGCTGGCAGATCTAAAACGGCATTTTTGAATGCGTCAACTTCTTCTTATGCAAAGCATTCTTGTTGCGATAATTGTCTTTGAAAGTTGTAATAAATTATGGCGCGAAAATTTTCTCGGTTGAGTTCCATTTTTCTTATGACTTGGTGACACTTAAGAATACACTGTAGTGCGAACACTGCACGTATTGTTGTGATACTTTGAATTTAAGTTTACTAAAGAGTGAGGTTAAGATTCAGTACTGACGTTCGATCCGCGCGGCCTACTATATGCAAAATTTAAAAGACATCCCTCGCATTCCAGCCCATATAATTACGGAAAACTGCCCCTGGTGATGTGCCTCCTCAATTGCATATGGGTTTTCTTCAGCACGTACATGATTATTATGGAAATTTCGAATGGAATAATGGATATATAGGGTTTGCAGCACGTTTTTCTAAAAACCATCGGCAGAAATTTATACCTAATGGAAAATCACACGGCAGTAGTGCCTGAATCCTTTGAATATTATAGGGGTATAGTAAATTATCAACAAGTATTTTCTAAATGAGAAAATGTGGAACATTACCGCAATTTTCCTAGTACTTATTTCTGGATGTTCCTCAATTGTGTTTAAACCAGCTTCCTTTAATTCTGGTGTTCTATGCCTGCGATGAGCCCCTTTGGAACTATGTTTAGTCTTAAGATCGACTGTGAACCGAGGCGCCAAAAGCTTCACCTCTATGGCCTAGGCACCGTTAATTCACTAGACAACAAATTTTAGTTTTTTAATTGTATCTTGTGGGAAAAGTACACTTCTTTGTTAATTTTGGGACGCTGAATCCAAAAATGACAATGAAATAAAAAAATTAGTTGCGGTTCAGAAAAAAAACTTATTATTTTTAAGGATATATTAAAAAAAGTAACAAGATTCATATACTTATAAAAATCACTATATGCGCTGTCTTTTTGCTGTTCTTTTATGGATCGTTTCTGGAGCATCTCTACCAAGAGTCCAACAGTAGTCTGCAAGCATGGAAGGATTCCACTTTCCCTGGTACCTTTTTTCCATTGTTGAAATATCCTGATGAAAACGTTCGCGGTGCGCATCACTTACGGCTCCGCAATTGTCAGGAAAAAAGTACAGGCGTGAGTGTAGGAAATGTATCTTAAGAGACATATTACAGCCCATCTTTTGATACCATGACAGCATATTTTTGACAAGGGTTTTATAGTTGTCAGCTTTTCCATTTCACAAAAAATTAGTGACCACCAGACGGAAATCATTCCAAGCAGTTTTTTCAATACCTGTTAAACTGTTTTCAAACTGTGTATCTTTCAAAATATTTCGAATCTGTGGCCCAAGAAAAATACCTTCTTTAACCTTTGCCTCACTTGGTCTTGGAAATTTCTGACGTAGGTATTGAAAAGCTGGCCCATCTCTATCTAATGCCTTGACAAAGTTTTTCATTAGGCCCAACTTGATATGCAGTGGTGGTAATAACATTTTTTTCGAATCTACTAATGGCATATGCTGTACATTTTTTTGACCTGGCTCTAGGAATTGACGAACA
The DNA here is from genome assembly GCA_963669975.1 of Acanthoscelides obtectus. Taxonomy (NCBI): domain Eukaryota; kingdom Metazoa; phylum Arthropoda; class Insecta; order Coleoptera; family Chrysomelidae; genus Acanthoscelides; species Acanthoscelides obtectus. The sequence continues at coordinate 5,311,845 of CAVLJG010000004.1, read as the reverse complement.
GGCCAGTTTTGTCCGGTGTAATGAAGTGCCTTTGCCCGACTGTCCCATTCACACAAAAAACAGCAAAACTTTGTGTAGCCTAGCTGCAGCCCATGTAAAAGTGCAACAACTTTCAAATCGCCACAAATATGCCATTGGTGCTCATCGTATTTTATGCATGTCAATAGGTACTTCATATTGTCATATGATTCTTTCATGTGAACTGCATACCCTACAGGAAGAGATGGTAAAATATTTCCAATATGCAATAACATTGCCTTTAAACTCAATGTTGAACTGTCTATAAACAATCTCCATTCTTCTGGGTTATAGTTTATATTTAAAGCCGCCAGTAAGCCGTTAATGTTACTGCAGAAAACCAAGTTATTCTCCATATTGAAAAATGGTTCTAAGTCTTTGTGGCGCTTACGAAAAACACATACCGAAACATCGTCTTCTAACAAGTTCCACTGCTGCAGTCTTGATCCAAGTAACTCTGCCTTACATTTTGGAAGTTCTAAATCTCTTACAAGATCATTTAATTCTGACTGTGTTACTTTGTGCGGTTGGTGGCATGACGTGCTCGGTATAAAATCAGGATCTCTTGACGTTGATGGCATATCTTCTTCCTGACGAATCACTCGATCGCCATGATCTGATTCGTTTTCTCATTCGCAAGTGTAGGACTCTGGGGGTTTTGGAATAGGATTTTAGTCACTGTGAGGCACAGGTCTCATCGCAGATGGTATGTTTGGGTAGTTAATAACCGATTTTTTTTTCTTGGACATACCTGTAGCTTGTCCAACACAAGGTACCATGCAAAAGTAACAATCATTAATATGATTTGTAGGCTCTCTCCAAACCATTGGGACAGCAAAGCGCATAGACCGTTTTTTGCCATTTAACCAGCTCCTCAGACTTGAAGCACATGTATTACAGCAGATGTTTGTCTTGATCACCTAGTTTGCAACCGAAATAAAGCTGATATGCCTTTTTGTTATTAGTGGAGTAATAGACCGTCTCTGAGACGCAAAAGTCACATCACCACATACGTAACAAAACTGATCTGGATTGTTTACACACTTTCGAGACATCTTGTATGAACGCTGTCAGCCAACTGAGGAAAAAATGGCTACTATAAAACAATATAATGTACACGTATGTATAACGTAACACAATCATACCGATTACATCATCTTTCCTTGCCGAATATAAAAAAGTAGCACGTGCATTCTTGTGAATTACAGTATATTAACACTGTCACAGCAGGAACACATATCTCTAAAACTTGAACTAATATTGAAAAAATTAGTTTCATTCCGGTTTTAGCACATTAAAGATAGTAATATTTTGTTGATTTTATTTAGGATACTTTTTGGCTGTTGATCAGTGTTATTGACATCAGAATATGATTTTCCTTTCGTTTATTGATTCTTTCGTCCGCTTGTGCATTCTGCAATATAATATTAGACAAGGCCTGATATTAAGCATTTAAAATGTCGTCGTGCGTCAGCATCCAGACGTGGTAACATTCGTATCCGCCCCGCGAATGATTTGCATCGCGGCTAGGTGTACGCGTCAGCATAGCGAAATTATTTAAAAATTTTTTGATGTATTCGCAAAAATGTCGACGGACGGTGGCGCGTTCGTACGGTGGGTCCGTTCGCCAGCAAAAACTACTGATTAAATTTATTTTGTTGCTCTGGATGTGCTGCGACTGGCTTGCTGGCTGACTCCCGGCCAACGCATCACTGTCCAAAAGTCGTTCCTTCTCTGTTACTCTATCGCGCTGTCTCTCTCTTTCCCCCTTTGATACCTTGACGCACACGTGGATGTGGAAGTGTTCGCTGTTTTTGGTATCATTTCACTGCACTTTGATATAGACCTGCAGCGAGTTTATTTACTCATTCAAGGTAACTCATTACTTACACAAAAAAACATTTGTCGTGTAGTTTGAAATTACCCTGTATATTAAAAATTATAATCAACATCCACACCAATTCTGCAACATTAGACATTTCTTGTTTTATATTTGTTTATTGCTGAAGTAGGCAGTTGAATGTCTGACCTACTGTGTATTTACACAGCGCCTTGTTGCCTGACGAAGCCAGAATAGAGTTAGATTCTATCAAGTGAATGGGTGTTTGATGAGGGTCAGTAGACACTGATCCAACTTCATTACATGGCCCTTAAGTTAACGTGACTTGAGCTACAGTATATTCAGATAAGAGATAGACCGGATGTAAACAAAAGGTTCGGGTGATTTTCACGCTAACGCCGCCGTCTCGACGTAAAACAGGAGCCCTCATTGGTCAATTCGCAATTAAATGCCTATGCCGAGCGGCAGAGCAGTCGTATCAAGGCAGAGTCACATTCAGGTTCAGACGTGTTACGTATGTCGTGTGCATCATTGCAATTTGATATTTCTTTGGACGTTTTCGTTTGTTATCTTATTAAGTTGTTGAGTTTGTCGTTGTTATTGTTATACCTTGTTATTGATTGTTATTGTTATCAACTGCTTGCGCAAAATGCCCAGTAGTACAGATACTGCCGATGAAGTTGTAAACTCCTGTAGTCCACCTAGGAAACGCTCTAAAAAAAGACACCTGAGTGCAGAAATGAAAGAGGTCATTTTGAATATATATAAGATCGAGCGCGAGGAGAACGAGGCATCAACCATCAAAGAAATTGTTGTGAAGGTTTCTCACAAAGTTGGGGTGTGTCGCGCATCAGTGTTTAATGTGTTAAGACAATACCAAAAAAATCACACCTTTTCTGAGCCAATGACCAGTAAACATCGCAAAAGTATTGTTAAATCATTGGATGAAGCTGATAAGCATGCGATTAGGAGGAAAGTGCATGAATTCTTCTTTAGGAATGAAATACCTACTATAGATAAAGTACTGCAGGAGGTAAATGGAGATACAACGTTGCCAAACTTCAAACGATCAACTTTCCATGCGTTACTGAAGCATTTAAATTTCAAATGGAAAAAACGGGGTCGTAATAGTTTACTACTGGATAGAGAAGAAATTGTGCTATGGAGGAAGGATTGTTTAACAAAAATTGGGAAATATAGAAATCAAAACAGGAAGATTTATTACCTTGATGAAACGTGGGTAAACGCAGGACACACTACAAGTAAAGTATGGGTTGATGATTCTGTAACTTCATCCAGGAGGGCCTTTCTAGATGGACTGTCCACCAGATTAAAAAATCCAGCAGGTAAATACGAGTAATAGACAACAATCGGATGTTTTTCAAACCTTGGGAACAAGGTTCTAAACATTAATTCCAGGGGGCAGATAAAACATATTACAAGTAACAAAACTTTTATAACTTTCGATAAAATGCGTGGATGTTTTATTGTCATTTTCATTTGTTAGAACTTTTTTAAGCCATGTTTTATGTGTTTTCGATATTTCAATAATTTTTTAATATAATCTTAAAATGTGTCGAATATTATAAACTTAAAAAAAGTTACTAAGTTTTATATTGTGTACCGTTCCTAATATTTCTAATCATTTTAATTCATACTTTAAGCTTTATAAAGTTATAATTTGTTAATATTAATATTTGCGCGTATTTCAGGTTCCTCATCATTCATTTTTTAAAGGTTTATAACTTTAAATTAAATTGTGAAGCGCTGAGTAATCATACGACGTTCAATATTCTTTCTTTCAATATGACTAAATAATCCCAATTATAGCAATCTGATACTCATGTCTCAATGTTTTTTCGCTGAATGTGATGAAAACATTTGAAAAAGGTTCGCTTATTGAAATAAATCTACACCAGTTAGTACTTCGATTTCCAGGTAAAGGGAAAAGGCTCATTATCTGCCATATTGGCAGTGAGGATGGATTTGTTGTTGACGGTCTGTGGTGCTTTGAGTCTAAGAAAACTGGAGATTACCACGAGGAAATGAATGGCGAATCGTTTGAACAGTGGTTTTCAAAAATTTTACCGAACTTAGAGGAAAACGCAGTAATTGTGTTGGATAATGCGCCTTATCATTCTCGAAGAATGGAGAAGGTCTCAACAACGGCTTCAAGGAAAGTTGATGTTCAGAATAGGCTCCGCTCGAAAAATATCAACTTTGAAGAAGGAATGCTGAAAGTACAATTATTAAGAATTGTCAAGGATCACAAGGCGGAATATCAAAAATACGCCATTGACGAAATGGCAGCAAGTCAAAATAAAACTGTGCTCCGTTTACCTCCATACCATTGCGAGCTCAATCCCATTGAGCTCATATGGGCAGGGGTTAAAAATTATATAGCTAAGCACAATACAACTTTAAATTTTGTGACCTGAAAGGACTTTTCAAAGAAGCACTAGAATTAATAACAGCGCAAAAATGGGAAAACTGTATTAAGCACGTGAAAGACAAAGTTGAAAAGAGAATGTGGGAACTGGACAATATTTTAGAGGAACAAGTCGAGCCATTCATTATTGACGTTGGTGCTTCAGGCAGTAGCGATGATGAAAGCTCATCAAGCACATCTTTCCAATAAAAGATGTCATTTATCAAATTCGGTAAGTTATAAGTAATTATAAAGCTACTGTATTTTTTAATTAATTATTGACATTTTTGAACCCATTTTGGCAAAACCTATTCAAGAATCTACTTTCTGATAATGTTCAACCATGCACATTTTTTTACGTTTTGAACGTTTTAATTTGGTTACATATTTACCTAGAAATCAAAAAATATACTAATCAATATTCTAAAAGCAATTTTAAGAGATATACGATTATTTTTGATTTAGGCTAATTTAAACGCCATTTTGAGATTATATTCGACTGTATTTCACCAAACATCAGGCGGCATCCGAAGCTGGAAATCGAAGCGAAAATTTTGAAACCCTTATGTATATTTACATCATTATATATTTCTTACCCCACCCTCACATGATCCTATATCCATCACCAATCGTATACACATCGAATTGTGCTAATTTACTACAAAGTTACGCAAAGCAGCATCTACTATCTAAAATATGTACTGCGTGACTCTTAATACGTCCCTGCCGAATGTTACAGCGTTCGATGATCACGTGGTCTTGTTTATGTCCGGTCTATCTCTTATCTGAATATACTGTAGAGACCAAACCACTTGATGCATTTCGAGATTTGACTAGATTCGTCTTTATAGAGTACGAGTATGTCTTTTAAGTTTTGCATATAGATACATAGTAGGCCGCGCGGATCGAACGTCAGTACTGAATCTTAGCCTCACTCTTTAGTAAACTTAAATTCAAAGTTTCACAACAATACGTGCAGTGTTCTCACTACAGTGAATTTTTAAGTATCACCAAGTCATTAGAAAAATGGAACTCAACCGAGAACATTTTCGCGCCATAATTTATTACAACTTTCAGAGACAATCATCGCAACAAGAATGCGTTGCTGAGTTACTGTCTGTTTTCGGCAACGAAGCGCCACATCAGTCGACCATTTCCCGTTGGTGTGGAGAATTCAAACATGGACGGGTGAGTCTTAGCGGAAAACGTCGATGCTGTGCGCAAACTCATCATTGAAGATAGACATGTGACATAACGCGAGACTGAAGCGTCCTTGAAGATCTCAAAGACCTCAATTCAAAAAAAAATTTCATGAAGAATTACGAGTAGGAAAATTAGTTTCTCGTTGGATACCCCACATGTTGACTGAAGAGCAGAAAGCAGCCAAGGTCAATTGGTGTCAAAAAACGCTTAACCGTTTCAATTCCGGAAAGACAAAAAATCGGTACAGCATTGTTAGTTGTGATGAGTCGTGGATTTACTGTTATGAACCAGAAAATAAACGACAGTCGGTTGTTTGGGTGTTCCAAGGTGAAGAAAAGCCAACAAAAGTCATCCGTTCTCGAAGTGCTTCGAAAAAGACGGTCGCGACATTTGTGTCAAAAGCGCGTCATATTGCAACAATTCCTCTAAATGAGCAAAGAACTGTTACTGCGGATTGGTATACCACCATTTGTTTGCCAAAAGTCATCACCGAGTTTCGAAAGATCATCCTCCACCAAGACAATGCAAGCTCGCACACAGCCCAAAAAATAAGGCAGTATTTAAGAAGCAGTTGACGCATTCAAAAATGGCGTTTTGGATCTGCCAGCAAACGAGTGGAATAAGTGCTTCGAAAATTGGTTCGAGAGCATGCAGATGTATATTTATCTTCCTGGAGAATACTTCGAAAAACAATAAAGTAATTTAGAACTACCTACCGTGTTGTTTTATTTCCATATGCAAAATTTAAAAGACATCCCTCGTATTTGTTCTGTCCACTTGTATGAATGGTCTATTGTCACACCTAGAAACTGTGCAGCGTTCATTTGAAATATGGTTTTTCCATTTAATTTCACATAAAGTGATGTCAAAGTATATAATATTCGTTTCATCAATTTCCAAAATTTCAAAATGTAATAAATTGTCATTGAACCATTGAGCTACGTTATTTACAAGCTTAATTGATTTTTGAGACAACTGCTCTATGCTTTTGTCAGCGACTATACCCGATACATCATCAGCGTACTTGAATAACGAAGTCAAGTTACTAGATTTGGATAGATCGTTTATGTACACTAAAAATAAATTTGGTCCAAGGATTGACCCCTGCGGAACCCCCAAATTAAATTTCGCTTCTTTCGAATAAATCAAATCACCATTTTCAGCTGGAATACTGACTACCTTGAGAACGATTGTTTAAATATGATTCCTCTGATTCCATATTGTTTCAGTTTTAAGAGAAGTATCTCATGATTTATTGAATCAAAGGTTTTGGATAGGTTAAAGTACACCCCGGTTACCTTTTCACCAGTATCCGGTCGAGTAAATAATGTATTCAGGGAATCTCTAATGGCGTCTTATGATGATCTTTTTGGCAAGAAGCCATATTGGTTTATGACGAAGATATTATACTAAGTGATATATAAATCCGAACACCCTGTTTAAATGGTTTTATTTTAATAAAAGTTGGTGAATGTATTTATCTTACTGTAAATAACAAGTGAAAAAATTTTCAGCCTTATCAGTTGGACATTCCGGTTTTTATACCGCAGTAAAGAATCAACGTTGGCGGTTTTTGGTTCTTGACATCCTTTACGATCGGTTACGATGCCTAGAGTACGGAGACCTGTACGATTTCGTCAACTTAGTGAGTTTGATAGGGGCCGTATAGTGGGACTTCGGGAAGCTGGACTTTCTTTTCGGGCAATTGCAGTTAGAGTGCAAAGAAGTGTGGACACTGTGGTTAGGTGTTGTCAGGCATGGCTTCGAGAAGGCCGTACGCAAAGAGCAAGGGGCACTGGATGCCGCCGTAGAACAACAGACCGTGAAGATCGCCGCCTAAGATTATTGGCCTTAAGGGACCGTTTCTCCACTACCAGGTCCATTGCAAATGGATGGTTTGCAGAACACGGAAGACCTATTGGCATGCGAAGTGTTTACCGACGAATGAGAAGTTTTGGCTTGTTTTCATACCAGCCACACTGGCTCCTCCCTTTAACTCGAGAACACCGAGGTAATCGCCTTGAGTGGTGCAGACAACGGTCACTCTGGGATCAGGAATGGAACAGTATTGTCTTTAGTGACGAGTCTCGATTTTGTTTAGGCATGCACGATGGTCGTGCCAGGGTTAGAAGGCGACGTGGTGAAAGGAGGAATCCACAGTTTTTTGTTGAAAGACATGTTCATCACACTGTTGGAGTTATGGTTTGGGGTGCTACAGCTTATGGTTCCAGGTCACCTTTAATCTTCATCAGAGGTAACATGAACGCGCAGCGTTATATCCACGAAGTTCTAGAACCCCATCTTTTACCCTTTCTTGACACCCTGGCAGATCCAACTTTCCAACAAGATAATAGCCGACCACATGTTGCAAGAGTCACAATAGACTTCTTTCAACATAATGATGTCACATTGTTACCATGGCCACCAAGATCTCCCGACTTATCCCCAATTGAGCACGTGTGGGATATGATGGCTAGGAGATCGCTCAATTTGCAACGTCCTCCTCAGACTCTAGAAGCACTTCGAGAGGAGTTGGTGGTTGCCTGGAATGAGATACCACAGGAGGACATTGACCACCTGATCAGAAGCATGCCTAGGTGCGTTGGAGAATGCGTAGCACATCAGGGTGCATTCACACATTATTAAAGGTCAAAGGGCTTTTAAGCAGTGCAATCATTTTGAAATTTTTATCATTTACTTATTATGCTTCATTAAGTACTTATACAAAATTTTATTAAAATAAAACCATTTAAGCTGGGTGTTCGGATTTATATGTCACTTAGTATATTTTCAATGAAAAACGATAATAGTCGATTGTAGATTATTCTTTCAAATATTTTGGATATAATAGATAGTAGTGCAACCGGTCTGTAGTTTGACGTATCGTCTTTCAATTTTTTCTTGCATACTGGAATAATTTTAAGCAGCTTAAGTTTATTGGGTAACGTACCAGTTAAAAAACATTCACTTATGATAACAGATATAGGATGACAGATAATGTCAGCAACTTTTTTCACTACATTTGTTGGTATCTCATCCATGCCTGTTGAATATTTTGGTGGTAGCTGTCTAATTACATCATATACTTAATGTGGAGTTGTAGGTTTGAGAAAAAGACTTTTAGTTTGATTATTCCTGTCAGTGTCATGACTTGTACTAGAGATATGGTCTGCAACTGCGTTAGCTGTTTCTTGTGGACTGGAGTGATTATTTAACGCTATTGTTGTTACAGTTCTTGTTTTCTCGCTCATTCTGTTAACCAAAGACCAAGCACTTTTTGTCTTATTGTGTGTTTGTGATTATATTATTATATATTATATACTTTTCTTCCTAAAATGAGCTAAGGAATCATACCCTGTATTTTTAGCCATCGATGTCTATGTCACAACACCCAACAGACACATATTTTTCCAGAAAATTACAATGAGACGACGAAAAGGCATCTCCATCGAGATGTACCTGCGAACAATGGCATCGCTGGCCGGCCGTTTGGAAAATCCGGATGGCAATGTCGATGAGTAGGCCTCACCGATCCAGGGTGTTTCTGCACCGGAGCTACAGCTATAGAGCTGAAGCTAGCTCTGGCTGGCTCAGCGGCCTTTTTCGGCTCGGCAGGCGCGCACTTTGTTGAAGAGTTCCATTATTTATTGCACGGAGCAGGGAACAATGCAAAAAATATGTCCGCCATGGCGTGTCATAGTGGGCAGTGTGTGCGTTGGCCTCCAGGCGAAATGCAATTCCGCTGGCGTGCCAGCCGTGAAACTGCGTTGAATTTATGTAAGGCGGACATCAACATCAATCTTGGGCAGGGATTAACGGACAGCTAGATGGCTTGAATTGGAAAAAATTGGCGTCAAGTAGGTTCACTATACCGGGTGTTTGAAATTCGGCTCTCAGCGTTGGAATCTCGGAAACGATAAGAATAACGGAATAGCTTGAATAGAGGCAAAGTTACGTATCTAGGTATTTAACAAGATGCCGCTGAGGAAGTTTATTTATTTGTGGTGACATTTCAATATGAATTGTACAATAAAATTGACACTCTTTTTCCTCCACAAGGCATAACTAGAATTTAAATATGAAGTATCCAGCATATTCTTTCTAATAGACATCATATTCAATTGTTGCATAGACGAATAGAGTGTTTACCACGTATGTATTGTTACGAACGAAGTTGATTTCTCAAAAAAAGAAACATGTTTAAAATACGCTATGGCAAAAACAATTATTTAAATCTGGAGAAAGAGAAAAACCCACGAACTATCGACAAATTTCCATCTTAACCAATTTTTCTAAAATATTTGAAAAAATGTTAAAAAAACGATTCACCGAATTTGCAAAAAAAATAAAACTTAATATCGGAACAGCAATATGGTTTTCAAGAAGCCAAATCTACTCAAGATGCTATTGAAAAATTAACAAGTAAAATATACTCGAACCTCGGTATTGGCAAACCAACTGCATGTGTTTTTGTTGACTATTACTGGTTTTGAAGCCCTCTATCACCTGACGTCCGTTGATCCACTACTAACTTTACACCCTGTATAATTTTGAGCTGCCCAAGGTTAGTATAAGTGGGTATATTCTACCAGAGTCTGGAGGAGGTAGGGCCGCTGTCACCGAGCGTGGGTGATGAAGCCTGGACAGCAGCACCCCAAAGATGTGAGCAGCACTCGAGGCTAGGCCGTATCTGCGCTTTGTACATTTAGAAAAGGTTATGTACAGAAAAGTACTTTTCAACCCTAAGCAAAACGCCTAGCCTGTTCCAAGCAGCTGCTGCGAAGGATCGCGAAGTTTCGTAGGGTCAAATTTGAGATCCAACGTGGGTCAGATTATGTCCTTAAGTTGATCTCCTATTTGGAATCGACACACCCAAATTACCTTGGAAACGAATTTTTGTGGGGATCTGGGATGCACAGTGGTTTTTGAACATTGTATCATCACTTTATAGGGTGAAATTTCCATTTCTACCAGCAGTTGTTCCAAGTGAATAAAAGGATACATAGAGTCCGGAATTCAAATATGACTTTGAAAAATCATGAAGTATAGTAAAATAGAAACTTGGTAGTTTGGGACCCCCGGTGGGTCTTCTTATGAAGCTGATCAATCGTTTCTCACAATATTTGCAGATTTTCTCACAAGATATCGTTACAAATGTAGAAGACGAAGAAATTGGGATCGTGGGAGCGACTTTGAGCTAGGAAGCAAGCCGTTTCAAACTTTCCATCCAAATTCCACTCTGAATGATAACACTGGTCAACACTGGTTTTGCCACACGAACTTTGACAGCTAATTTTGTTTTATCAGTCTACCCTCATTATTACATGACAGCTGTCATATGTCTATTAGCCTCATATTTGTTGTGATACGGTAATACTCATAACTAGTACTACGGCAGTAAATTAACAGAAACGCTTACAAGTAAATCCTTATAAAAATATTTGTTGTTGAATTTGAACACTTTTTTGTGATTTATTAACCCTGTGAATATGTCGAGGAAGTGTAATAATGATCCTAACTCTTTTTGTTATGTCTGCGGAGAACTAACATTCAAAAAACAACGACGAAATTTTACGAATCTTGTGTTGGAGTGTTATCACCAATGTTTTGGTTTTTCTGTCGCCCATCAAGACAAATCCCGGGCCCCTCATGTCTGTTGCATAACGTGTGTGAAAAATTTAACTGACTGGAAGAAAGGTGCACGACCTATGCCGTTTGCTGTACCCATGATATGGACTGAACAGCGAGATCACGTTTCAGATTGCTATTTTTGTCTCACAGACATAGAAGGTATAAATTACAAGGAAAAAACCACAGGTATTTACCTTAACTTATCTTCGGCTATAAGACCAGTCTCTCATTGTAAAAAATTGCCAGAACTAATACCAGTTGCAACTACGTCTGTTGAGAACAATTCACAACCGTCCACTTCAGGTGAATGTGTTGACGAGGACGATGACTGAGTTAAAAGGAATTGTAAACGAGCCGCATTTGATAACTCAAGGAGACCTAAATGATTTGGTTCGGGATTTAAATTTGTCAAAAAAGCAGTCAGAACTATTAGGATCACGTCTAAAAGAATGGAATTTGCTACATCATAATACAAAAGTTAGCTATTTTCGAAACCGTGATCAACACTTCAGAACGTATTTTTCTCAGGATGGAGATTTGGTGTTTTGCAATAACATAAATGAGATTATGAAAATGTTGGACATAGATTTTGATCTCTCTCAGTGGCGTTTATTCATTGATTCTTCGAAAGCAAGTCTAAAAGCAGTGTTATTGCATAATGGAAATAAGCTTCCGTCTGTACCTCTGGCCCATGCTGCAAATATGAAAGAAACCTATGAAAATATGAAACTTTTACTTGAAAAAATAAATTACAGTACATATTCCTTCAAAATCTGCGGTGATCTTAAAGTTGTTGCACTATTACTTGGACTTCAGCTGGGTTATACAAAGTTTTGCTGCTTTTTATGTGAATGGGATAGCCGAGACAGAACTAATCACTATATAAAAAAAACATGGCCTACGCGTGCATCGTTAGTTCCTGGGCAAAAAAACGTAAAGTATTCACCCCTTGTACAGCCAAATAATGTGCTTCTACCACCATTGCATATCAAATTAGGATTAATAAAAAAATTTGTAAAGGCAATGGATCGCAATGGGAGTGGATTTTTGTATCTAAAAGAAAAATTCCCTAAAATAAGTGATGCAAAGATAAAAGAGGGTATTTTTGTTGGCCCTCAATTTAGGGAGTTAATAAAAGATTCAAGATTTGAAGAAAAATTAAGCGATTTAGAAACATCTGCATGGAAGGCTTTTAAAAATGTTGTTGCAAATTTTTTTTTTTGGGTAACCACAAGAGTCACAGCTACAGAGAGTTGGTTAGCGAGCTATTATTGTCATATCAAGCATTGGGTTGCAACATGTCACTTAAGATCCATTTTTTAGACTCGCACCTGGATTTTTTTCCTGACAATTTAGGGGCTGTCAGCGACGAGCACGGTGAGAGGTTCCATCAGGACATTTCTAATATGGAAAAGCGGTACCAGGGCAAATGGAGCCCAAATATGTTAGCAGATTACTGCTGGACAATTAAAAGGGACCAACCAGAAGCTAAATATTCAAGAAAATCTTAGATTATTAAGTCATTTATAGAAAAAATAACTTTTGATTTACGAGATCTGTGTTTTTTCTTAATATTTTAAATTACTCAATAGAATAAAATCCTTGTCTAGCAAATTTTTTTTAACTCTTTATTTTTTCTTACAATCACCAATTAAAGTAAAAAATATCAAAAAAGTCCGTGTGGTACGACAAAGTTAAAATTTTGTTGACCAGTGTAATCAATTCCAAAATATTCATTCCCCAGTTATTCTTACTCTTCCGCCTGAAACATCCTGTACATACTTCATTTCGGAGATCAAAGTCCTATGGAGAGAAGAAAGCTAAAACTGTCCATGCAAAAAACCTTTTGTTCTCTTTGTAGCCAAATCAGAAACGCGTGTTCGTTTGTTCATTTATATAAACAAGCGTTTGCAGCCTTGCTCCTACTCTGGTTGTAATTTTGTCTAAATGCCATGTCGAGGACACCTAATGATGAGGGGAATGAGGCAAATTATGCCGCAAGTTAATTTCGAAGAGGGAGAACCTTTTAATTAGTCCTACGTTTTGTTAAATGTGGCGGATTTTCGAGGTAGGAACGAGGTAACGTGGGAGGTACGTCCTACATAGTATATTGTCAATCTCTTTCAAACCGCTATTTTTAGTACATAATTCGGGTTGAAATACGTTTCACAGAATTCTGGATTACGGAAAAGCGGGAGAAAATAAAATTTCTACGTAATTTATACGATTTTCGGTCCAACAGGGTTTTTCAGGTCGCTGCACGCTTTCCAAAGGTGACTTCAAGGTCATATCTAGGATATTCTCAAAAAGAGCGGGGCAGTTGAGGCTAACCTTATGTCATTTAAGGCATCTGATATCATTTCAAGGTCACTTCATGGAAGCATTATAGCGCTCGAGTTCAGACACCATAGGATTATACGATCGATGAGTCCAAATCAGAGATCAGTTTGTCTTTCGCATTTGAAGGCTATTCTAAGGCCTTTCAAAGGACCGATTCAAAAAAGTTGAATAACCATTTCTGATCGCCTGCCGTAATATGGCAGAATACAGTAGATTGTTGACCTAAACTGACATTACACTTATATGGCAGTACTTCACGGTTCACATATCAAAATGACAGAACACCATCAAAAACCTCTCCGAATGATACTAATACAATGGAGTGAAGCTGAAAATAGTAAATTGTTCCATTCACGATATAGATGAAAATGACAATAATAACAGATAGCTATATTACATCACATGAGAGCTCGTACTCTATTAGATCGACATCGAGATACGTTGAAATACGCCTCAAACATCAAGTTCAATAATACAGGTATGTCATGATGTGTGATGAAAAGTGGCATAAGCAAATTTCTGATTCCATGTGCAAGTTATTGTTCAAGGTATGTGTTAACATTGATATGGGTCATAAACTTCATTCATTGTCGATATTTCGTCTGATCAATGTTTGATAGGTTTCGGTATAAAAAGAACACTAGGCCACTAAAAAAAGTAGAAATACACTGCAGAATCTTATTATACTTTGGGCTCTTTATATGAAAATTACGTGCAAGCTCCTAAGTTACCGATTTTTTTCCTCATAAAGCTTCAGGTTTCCTTAACGTCATAACTGAATTTAGCGCCAAAAACAATCTAAGATTTATTCGTCTTAATGTGATTTTAATTATTATGATCTACCCTATGGAAAATTCTCAAAACTTGCACTAAGTAATATATAAACGTATAAACAAGGAAACTTTTTGCTTTTTCGCAAAATCAGCAAAAATTTCTAACCCTCTCTACGTATCCGACTACTTAAATACACCTCCTCAAGACATTCCATGTTTCCTTCATCTCCTACGCCACTGCACAAAGTAAACCGTCCAATACCAGATACTCAAACAACGGTGGCCAAAAAACAACAATAAGCATCGGTACAGTTTACCTTTTAATATCGTTCTGTTTACAATGTCATTTTTCCTAATAAATTGCCAGAAAAAATATCCGCTACCGTTTCCGCTAAACAAATAATGCTTCTCCCCATTTCAATCGATGAATACATCCAAGCAACCCTTGACAAAGGTTCGGCCATCCGCCTCTAGATGGCGCCACATGTATTGACTCGACGAGCTAAGATTCGGAAAGCCGTTACGTTATATTATATATGATAATTGTGTGAGTTCCGTGACGAATTTTACTGAGTAGATGAGACAAACACCTCGTAGATTTTATTCATAATCATAGTTGCTGGATTGCCTTTCACAAGAACTGATGAGCTGCCGGGCGATACCCGGTGCAAAAATATTTGAACAATTTTTTTACTGTATTGCACAAATTGTTTTTGCATTCATTTTTTCAGCCGTTTACTTACTTTGCAAGAGATAGCTAGGTACTTCAACTATCTGTTATGGTTTCGTGGTTCTTTCAACGTCAACAGATCCGTAAAATACTGACCCAAAACAAAAAAATCTCCGGGATTCATTATGGTTAGGGTAAATAACTAAAAGCGGGGAACTCGGGGCAATAAGGCAACAGAAACATGCATATGTTTTATTTGCAAAAAAATATTGCTAGATAGAACGCTCCCAAGCAAGATACACACAACCCATTTGAAAAATAAGCCAGAATACACTTTTCCCTTTAATGAGGAGTTTAAAGAACTTGAATAATATTTTTCATGAGACACAAAACCATTTGTATCATCAAATTACTCCGTGAGTAAGCGAAAGCGTATTTTGGCTTGATTATCCCAGTCAAAGGTTTTTAAGAATGATCAAATTTGTTCCTTATAATTTAGAATTTTTCTGTAACAGTATTACTTATGCGTAAAACAATAACTAACCTCACACTTGTAAACTAATCTACATCATAATTGTTTTCCCACAATTAAATAACCTTAAAAAATAAGTGCTAAAGTTTAATACAAAGCAAATTTGCCCAAGCATGCGTTTTTCCCACAAGCAATTCATCGTTCCTGAAACAAAATTATATTTCAGATGGCTCCCAAATATCCCAAAAAAGCAGGAGACTCCCGATCAAGCATGGTTTCCATTTTGTACAGCAAAACCCAAAAGCAGTTGTCTATATGGTTGTCTATAGTATCCCTGTAACAAAAAAGACCAGTTATTTTCTCCACACATGATGACTTTCTATTTGAACAATGGTACCTTAGCGGCAAAAAGTTCAGACACTAATTGAAAAATGTAAAGCAGTCTAGTAAAATATCGACATCGTCTACAAACTTGAAGAATAGCAGGAACATGCAACACAATGTAATGTAATGGGAATAGCTCAACTCTGCATGCATCAATAGACATTCATTCTTATATTAGGTACGTGTTACTACCTTGAAGAGCAATGATTCCAAGGAATTTAATACTAAGTGTATTTTAAACAGTACTATCAGTTGACAAATACGTTTAATCAGACTTCAATCCATTTTCAGTGGTGTCATAGTGTTAATCTAATCTTATTAGCAAATTTCCCCGAAATAATTGTAAAAACTGGTTTTATTGGGGCAAGTTGTTTAAGGGGGTATTTAAAACATGGACTCATAAAATGGGTACACTATTTTTTGTGGGAAAACTTTTTATTCGACAACAAAGAGTTTCTTGGGATTCAATCGAAAGTGTTGACAGAAACGAAAAAACTCTTCATATAAGATTTTTATGCGTCCATGTTTTGAATACCCGTTTGAACAACTTGCAGTAGTGAAACTAGACTACAATTATATCGCAAACCAGCGGTATTTTCGTCTAATATGATTAGACTACGATCCGTGTTGAGATTGATGTTGCTTGGCTAACAGAGCCAAGGTTAGGACATTTCCAGTTTCTATCGAGAAAACAAGCTCGTTATCCGATACGTCGCTATCCAGATTAGTGAGTCTGTATCAGTGTATAGTACATAAAATCTTGGTTAGCATTACTAAATTGCAATATAACTCAGAGATGGCCCAAGTATCCTTCTTGTTTGTCAAGACAATGCAGCTCAGATCGGGTTGTATTCAGTTTCAGTAACAACGCCACTCAGCCGTTGAGTGGTTATCGATATGAGTGAGTCGGTATCGGTGTATAGTAAGAAAATAAAAATAAAAATTGCAGTAAAATTCAAAGATGATCTTTAGTCAGTGACTTACTAGTCCATATCGAAGACTTTGTTGCTAAGATAGAATTAGTTAAGCCCAGGCAACTTCAACTTTGCAGCTGAAACGCAAGCCGATCATCCGTTAAGCGCCTTAACAAATAAATGATTGCTACTTGGTGTATACTAAAAAAATCTTGTTGAACATCGATGAAATCTTGGTTAGCATACCTAAATTGCAATATAACTCAGAGATGGCCCAAGTATCCTTCTTGTTTGTCAAGACAATGCAGCTCAGATCAAGTTGTATTCAGTTTCAGTAACAACGCCACTCAGCCGTTGAGTGGTTATCGATATGAGTGAGTCGGTGTCGGTGTATAGTAAGAAAATAAAAATAAAAATTGCAGTAAAGTTCAAAGACGATCTTTAGTCAGTGACTGACTAGTCCGTATAGAAGACTTTGTTGCTCAGATAGAATTAGTTAAGGCCAGGCAACCTCAACTTTGCAGCTGAAACACAAGCCGATCATCCGTTAAGCGCCTAAACAAATAAATGATTGCTATTTGGTGTTTACTAAAAAATCTTGTTGAACATCAATGAAATCTTATTTAGCATTCCTAAATTGCAATATAACTCAGAGATGGCCCAAGTATCCTTCTTGTTTGTCAAGACAATGCAGCTCAGATCAGGTTGTATTCAGTTTCAGTAACAACGCCACTCAGCCGTTGAGTGGTTATCGATATGAGTGAGTCGGTATCGGTGTATAGTAAGAAAATAAAAAAAAAATTGCAGTAAAGTTCAAAGATGATCTTTAGTCAGTGACTTACTAGTCCGTATAGAAGACTTTGTTGCTAAGATAGAATTAGTTAAGGCCAGGCAACTTCAACTTTGCAGCTGAAACACAAGCCGATCATCCGTTAAGCGCCTAAACAAATAAATGATTGCTATTTGGTGTATCGTAAAAAAATCTTGTTGAACATCGATGAAATCTTGTTTAGCATTCCTAAATTGCAATATAACTCAGAGATGGCCCAAGTATCCTTCTTGTTTGTCAAGACAATGCAGCTCAGATCAGGTTGTATTCAGTTTCAGTAACAACGCCACTCAGCCGTTGACTGGTTATCGATATGAGTGAGTCGGTGTCGGTGTATAGTAAGAAAATATAAATAAAAATTGCAGTAAAGTTCAAAGATGATCTTTAGTCAGTGACTTACTAGTCCGTATAGAAGACTTTGTTGCTAAGATAGAATTAGTTAAGGCCAGGCAGCTGACACACAAGCCGATCATCCGTTAAACGGCTTAACAAATAAATGATTGCTATTTGGTGTATACTAAAAAAATCTTGTTGAACATCGATAGATCTCAGTACGGCTCAAAGATGGTCTCCAGCTAGAACCTTCTATGCTTGTCTAGAAGAGAATGTTCCTAGACTCGCAGAACTCACATCAGGACATTTCCAGTTTTCAGTTAAAGTGCAGGTCGTTTATCCGTTGAGTGGCTATCCAGATTAATGAATCAGTATCAGTGTATATTAATAGAAATCTTGGTCAGCACTATTACAACAAGTCCAGGTCAGGTCATTTCAGGTTTCAACATTTTTGAATTGTATTCTAAAGTTCTACTATAGTGTTTAATCAGTGTCTTATTAGTCTGTATAGAAGAATATGTTGTTAAAGTAAGATTAGTCCAGGTCAGACAATTTCCACTTCCCAACTAAAACACAAGACGTTCATCAATCAAATAAATAGTGTATTCTAAAAAAAATCGTGTTATACACTATTACATTTCAGTACGGCTCAAAGATGGTCTCCAGCTAGAGCCTTCTATGCTTATCTGGAAGATAATGTTGCTAGGCTGGCAGCGGCCAGGTCAGGTCATTTCCAGTTGCAGCTAAAACGCGGACCGCTCATCCGTTAAGTGGCTATCGAAATACAGAGCGAGTGCAGAGAGAGTGGTGCAACTCCCAAAAATGCAGCATTTGCAGCAAAGCACCGGCCGGCTGCGATCACACAGCCGGTCCCGACAGCTCCAGCATTTGAAGTGTCTCTAACGTGACGTCACAGGAGAGACCCCGTTCTGCTGTTATGCGAATTATTTGTATGTGTGTGATCCGTGTCTGCCTTTAGTTCGATGCCCGATGTACATTTTCGGCACGTATTGGGATTATTTGCTTGCGATGGGTCAAGTTGATCGACTCAGTACTTTCTTAGTCTAAGAGCTTGCAGTTCACAATAATAGACCAATATACGCCATCATTTGTCAGAACATAACACGTTTCATAATGTTAATGGGAGCAATGTTTTTTTCAGAAAACAATTTTTAATGATGGCTTTCTATGATAACCTTCAATTATCTAAACTTTTCCGCGTGTCAAACAAAAAATTTATTGATTTAGCAGAAATGATAGGAAAAAGTGATGAGAAAAAGATATTAGCAAAACCGCATACAGGTGGACATCATCCAGTGAGTCTATATGGCCATCTTTTAATATTCTTGTGGCATTTGGCTACACATGATACTTCGTTAAGCATAGGCACTAGATTTAACGTGTCCCCAACAACAGTAAGGATTATAACTAATAAGGCGCCCTACTTTATGCTAAAACTGAAGTCAGCCTGTATCAAGTTTCCCAAAAACGAAGCTAAAGTACAATAAAAATATCCAATACCCGGCAAAATTCTAACTTGTCACATTTCAAATAATAACCAGAAATATGAAGCTACTGCTGAGTTCGGTAGATATCACAATTTTGCGGTGATAACTATGACATATAACAGCTGATTCATGACGTCACGAATTTTATAACCAAACTGATAACCACACTCGCTTGAACGGATCGGTAACTACCAATCCAAAATGGTAAATACAATTTCATTTGGTTGTTCGCTTGAATTTGATTATTTAGAAGTATTTTAAAAAAAACTGCGGTTACTTCAGAAGTAGCGTCAATTATTCGATTCTTATCTGGAAAAACTGTTATTTCAATGCAATTTGAGGAGGTTTTCATCCATTTTTTTATGGCGAGCCATATTGGTAGAAGTAGAAAAATTTATCGTAGTAAAACAGCAAAGTGTTTTTTAATGAAAAAAATCAACCTTCCTTCCCATGTAAGGTTGGAGATGCTTAGCAGTGTACGCTGCTACAAGTATTTTCAACAGTAGATGCGTTGACATTGACCTAGTACTACCTATTTTCCAAGATTAAGGTTAAAATTCTTCCTACGAAGACGCTAGCTGATACTAAGTGACCTAAAAAGAGCACACCCAGCAATGACACTGCTCAGACAAGGATCCTTCCTATAAAAAAAGTGTGTGTTTTATAATACACAAATGGAACGTACAGACTGTGACAAAAGTTTGGTACGCAAACAATGCTATACTTCTGAATATTTCGTATTATTTGACGTAGACCTCGTAGTTTACGATATAACAATAAAAAACTTCTTGCTGTGTTTGTCTACGATCGCCATAGTCCAGAATCAATAGAATTTCCATTCTCTCGGTTTTCAGTTGAACGAATCATTCTCAATAACTCTGCTAACAAAACTCAATGGACTTGCGAATGTCAGAAATGACAGGAAATTGCTGTCATTACCAGTCATTGCTGGGTGAAAAAAATACCTTTTGTTCTTTGAATATTAATTTTTGACCATGAATATTTCAAAAACTATGAGGATTACGTCAAAGGACGCGCAATACAAATATCGAATAAGATGAGTCATTCGTCATGTATGTGCAGATTTAAAAGTGGTGGCGTTATTGACAGTACTGCATCAGGATATACAAAATACTGTTGATTTTCGTGTGAGTGGGATAGCGGAGCGAGAGACAAATATAAAATTAACTTTGGCCTCCTCGTGAAATAATAGAAGTTGGCGTTAAAAATTTGAACCGAGAACCATTAGTTCAGAAAGAAAATATATATATATATATATATATATATATATATATATATATATATATATATAGGTGAAAAATTAAAGCTTCCGCCTTTTGTTGGGTACTTCGACAAAATTTAAGCAAAGAGGACTCTTTATACTTTTTTTAATTCTCTCTAGCTTTCAATGGACTTTGCCATCATCATCAGGAGCTGCAATTACAATGATAACAGTAGCAACAAAAGTGTAAAATAAATTTAAATGGAATTAACTTACAGTAGTATGTGAGGATGTTGCTAATTGTTGTTTTCGTACAGGATGAGGGAAATGTCCAGTAACATGGTGAGAGCTGGATACATGGTACAACATCCTCACATACTACTGTAAGTTGATTCAATTTAAATTCATTTTACACTTTTGTTGCTACTGTTATCATTGTAATTGCAGCTCCTGATGATGATGGCAAAGTCCATTGAAAGCTAGAGAGAATTAAAAAAAGTATAAAGAGTCCTCTTTGCTTAAATTTTGTCGAAGTACCCAACAAAAGGCGGAAGCTTTAATTTTTCACCTAACTGGTTTAGACGACAATGACCACGTCTCAAGTTATATATATATACCTCCACTTCACATGGAGCTAGGTCTGATCAAATATTTTGTTGAAACACTGGCTAAAGAATGAAATGTTTATCAAGTATTTAAAATACAAATTTGAGTCCAAAGTCAAAGAAGGAACTTTTGTTGGTCCCCAAATTATGCAATTGTTTAAAAATGAAAAGTTCATGCAAATTTAACGTGACACTGGAATGCATTTGAAAGTGCCTGCATCAATTTTTTGGAAATAATGAGTTTCGCCATTTGGACTTTTTTCCTGAAAATTTAGTAGCAGTATCAGATGAGCATGGAAAACGATTTCCCCAAGGAATACAGAAAAGTGGATCCCAAATATGTTAGTTGTTTATTTCTGGACCCTAATACGAGACACATCCAGTCCTTATAAAAGAAAGACATTAAGGAAAATTTATAAAGATTACTTAAACATAGTTGTACTGTACCTAAACTAACTGTTAATATGTATTGTACGTTTTCAATTATTGTTTAAATTTAATAAATCGGCATTAAAGGGGGCTTTTATTGATTTTTTCTTGATATCAAAGCATATGTCCCTCTCTCATAATTCGTCAAATAGAAAATCTGAGGCCAGATCCGGATTCGATTCCAAGATGTATGAAATCCAGCCAAAATCATTTCAGGGAGGGAAAAAGTTTCAAAATGTTCGTCAGTGCAGTATGGGTACGGTTAGGTAAGAAATTGTCAAAATTCCAGAAAAACCGAACCGCTGAACAAGATGCAAAAAGTGATGTGGTTTCCTCATCTCTAGATGTGAAGCACGGAGGTTATGTTTCCTCAGAAGAACAATAACGGGGACCTGTCTCCATAAGCATGTACATCCTCAAAGAAGAATCTGGATTCATCAAGAGAGACAGTGGTCCCTAGGTAGGACAAACTGAGAACGGTATGAAGCAAGTTCAACGATATTGATCCGCTGATAGACAGTTCGCACTCTTTTCATGCTTCCATGTCATTATTCCGCAATTGGCCTTGCAGAGCCAAAAACCTAAGGTGGCAATCTTGGTGTGGGGCGGTTCTTCTGGTGCTCTGCACCATATACGGTTTCAGATTCCATGCCCAAAACACACCACCACCGTATTTAGAATTCTGTAGACCGTGGTGGCTTTTTATCTAAGTGACCAACCGGCCTCTTATCAAGCTGGCTGAGCTGTTGAAAGTTTTTCGTCTCCTCACTCTAAGCATAATAAACAGATTAAAGCAGGCATTTACAACGCATTGTACGATGATTAAATGTCAATTGTAGCTACGTAACGCACCTATCGCTACTTCGTTCAAGGACGATATCATAATAACCACTTCATCGATATGGTTCAAAAGCTGTACGTCTTGTATTATACAGGGTGTAAACGTTAAGGTAGACATTATTCAAATGCGTAATAGTGGGGTCAAAACAAGTCAAAAGGTTCATATGACCCATGGTCCAAAACTTTCCTGTATAATGAATTATTTATTGCTGAATTATTATATCCATGACGAATGTGGAAACGTATAGATAATGATCTATACCTCCCAGGCATTACTGATTTGGGTCAGGGTATAACATAATAGGAAAGCGCAAATGAAGAGACCAGCAGATCACTGAAGAACACGGCCAGGTCTGGTATGCACGCGAACGACGAGCTACTTTTGGACTCTCTTTCTGTTGAGGATAAATAAGGGCTTAAAAGAAGAATCTTCTCCGATCGCCAGACGACAATCGGGACAAATTGCTTCAAAGATTAAGTCACCGGCTTAGCTAGTGGTAAAACTCTCTGGTAGTCATAGTCGCTAAGCCAAACCATCAAACACCACATACATTCCTAGACATATTTCAAGAACCTCCAAAGTACCTCGGTTTGGCACAGAGCTTTCGCTGACATCAGGAGGGATGCCCGTATCTGTATTTTATGTCATGACTGTACCTGCGACATATACGCAAACCGAGGCTTCGGTGGCTGAGCCTCAACCGGCGCGGCGAGAGCCACCGAGTGAGTGCATTTTTCTTGAAATCTTGCGCATTTCTGCCGTCGCAACCGTGCGCGGATCGTTAGAGGAAAACCCCGGAAAAAGCGCATGCGTCGGGGAAGGCACCGAACGCGTTACGTTTTCCTCTTCCTCTGACGAATATAAGGAATGTCTTAGATAGACGTCGAGGTCTATAAAAAAACGTTGAAAAAATGTTAAGGGTTGAAAAAAAAATTGGAAAAAATTAAAAACAGTTTTTTATACTGGATGCTCTGAGCGCGGTTTGGGTAGATTATGGAATCGTTTTTTTATACGCTCTCTTCATTCCTTGGAATTGGAGAAACCAAAACAAAGAATTTATCTGAACATGCTAGAGCATGTATTGTCTGTTTTACTCTGTGAATTCGTTGATTGAAGGCAAACGTTTTTATAGAAACTTTTTTAACGTGGATGTCATACAGAAATATTTGTGACGTTTAAACTAACTAATGTTTTCATTCTTATTGTCAAAAGTTTCCATTGATGCTTAATTTTTGGCTTAAAAATGGACGTTACTAAAGATGATCCCATCTAAAGTTATTGATGGCTCGCCGTAAAACTGCTATATTATCACCGTGCTGTGGTATAGACGTGATACTGATAGACTTCACGTTTACATTTATATATGAAGATTTTCACGTCACAAAACTTCGCTCTAGTCAAGTAATGTGCTACCTTGGGTGTCCAATGAGTGACACTTCAAGGTGGCAACATTAGGTTCTTACAGACAGATGCACTTCAACAGAGTTCTGACTCCGTTCTACTGATATGCCGACAAACTTAACAACTTGCTTTTTCTGATGATGTCGCTGCGCTTAGACCTGCCAGGTGGATATACTATTCTAATCATCATCGAAACTCTAGCTCTATATATAGCTTTAAATCAATAAATCTTCAAAACTACTGAACTGAAGTATATTAATTTTATATCATTATAAAGGGAATTGGAAGACCTTTAGAATAAGGTATCACTCGACCTCCTTTCCATTTAACATTTTGGGGGTGGTGTCACCCCGCTTAGGGGGCTGCACGTGCTAACGTGATTTTTTCCCAAACTTGTGTCACCCTAGAAAACAAAATCGACGGGTCTGAGCGTTTAAAAAAAAACTGAGCTGCCAGTAAATGCGCCTGTTTCGTTTTCGATGCGCCACTCAGTATATTGGAAACCATTTTCCAAAAACATTGTCCTTAGTTCTACCAATCTTACGCAGTTCAAATAACGGACTCAAAAATATCCTTTGCATTATTTGAGTGCAAGACAGAATAACGCTAGACAGCATTCTTAATTTACAACTTCCAGTTTTTGTGTAGGAAATTAGCGTCGAAATCCATTCGACGTGCATTCACCATTATTTTAAACGTCTGTTTAATACTAGGGTGCACATTCACCATATTTTGAAGACAAGCCGTCGTTTAATGTTAAATCATTTTCATACTTAATGAATTCGCTAAGACAGAATATAAGTGCGGAAGTACAGATAATTTTATAAAGCCTCCTTCAGTATGGTGCAAGCTGAAAGCTTTACATCATGCCTAAAACAAAACCGAGACAAGAAAGTTGTGATGATAGTTGGTATAACATTGTTGCAAGTGATCATCTCTATATTTTTTAGGGATGCATCATGGACGACCACAAATCAGAAGTAGTGCGGAGTAAGATATAATGTAAATTTTCCATTTGAAGATATGTACGCTAACCTGAAGCAATCATGGTAAAGTCCTTTAGTTTCCGTTGCAGCGGGTATGAGGGCTCAGGAGCTTATCCAGGAAAAAAACTGGAACCCGTTTATGGCATTCGTCCAAGCGATTCAAACCCCTATTTTCTAAAACATCAATGGCCATTCCCATATTGTTAGAATTACGGTGATCAACCTCAATGACGCCCAAGTCAAAATATACTAAGTGACATATAAATCCGAACACCCAGTTTAAATGGTTTTATTTTAATAAAAGTTGGTGACTGTATTTATCTTACTGTAAATAACAAGTGAAAAAATTTTCAGCCTTATCAGTTGGACATTCCGGTTTTTATACTGCTTTTTTTTAATTCACTAACGCTCTAAAAATGAATATTTCAGCCGCAGTAACGAATCAACGTTGGCGGATTTTGGTTCTTGACATCCTTTACGATCGGTTACGATGCCTAGAGTACGGAGACCTGTACGATTTCGTCAACTTAGTGAGTTTGATAGGGGCCATATAGTGGGACTTCGGGAAGATGAACCTTCTTTTCGGGCAATTGCAGTTAGAGTGCAAAGAAGTGTAGACACTGTGGTTAGGTGTTGTCATTCATGGCTTCGAAAAGGCCGTACGCAAAGGGCAAGGGGCACTGGACGCCGCCGTAGAACAACAGACCGTGAAGATCGCCGCCTAAGATTATTGGCCTTAAGGGACCATTTCTCCACTACCAGGTCCATTGCAAATGTATGGTTTGCAGAACACGGAAGACCTATTGGCATGCGAAGTGTTTACCGACTAATGAGAAGTTTTGGCTTGTTTTCATACCGGCCACACTGGGTCCTCCCTTTTACTCGAGAACACCGACGTAATCGCCTTGAGTGGTGCAGACAACGGTCACTCTGGGATCAGGAATGGAACAGTATTGTCTTTAGTGATGAATCTCGATTTTGCTTAGGCATGCACGATGGTCGTGCCAGGGTTAGAAGGCGACGTGGTGAAAGGAGGAATCCACTGTTTTTTGTTGAAACACATGTTCATGACACTGTTGGAGTTATGGTTTGGGGTGCTGTAGCTTATGGTTCCAGGTCACCTTTAATCTTCATCAGAGGTAACATGAACGCGCAGCGTTATATCTAGAACCCCATCTTTTACCCTATCTTGACACCCTGGCAGATCCAACTTTCCAACAAGATAATGCCCGACCACATGTTGCAAGAGTCACAATAGACTTCTTTGCACATAATGATGTCACATTGTTACCATGGCCACCAAGATCTCCCGACTTATCCCCAATTGAGCACGTGTGGGATATGATGGGTAGGAGATTGCTCAATTTGCAACGTCCTCCTCAGACTCTAGAAGCACTTCGAGAGGAGTTGGTGGTTGCCTGGAATGAGATACCACAGGAGGACATTGACCACCTGATCAGAAGCATGCCTAGGCGCATTGGAGAATGCGTAGCACATAAGGGTGCATCCACACATTATTAAAGGTCAAAGGGCTTTAAAGCAGTGAAATCATTTTGAAATTTTTATCATTTACTTATTATGCTTCATTAAATACTTATACAAAATTTTAATAAAATAAAACCATTTAAACTGGGTGTTCGGATTTTGTATGTCACTTAGAATATATCTGCCGATATACAACTGACAATAATGGGATGGCCACACACACACAAGTCTTTGAAATTATTATTATTATTATTATTCTCAAAGAGTGGCATAGAGTAAAGTAAACTGACTTCAAAGTATCACTATTCAACTCATACGATAAGCTTCTAAGTTGGTGAATGTTTTTTCTTAGCTTTTTTGCTGGTTCATTACTGTGTATATGAAAATATCGTATTAACTGTCTTGTTTACATTCAGGGTCAGCTTATTTGCATCATACCAGTTTTTGGCAGCCGACTGTGCCACCACACCTGTCTCAAGAAGCTCAGAAATGTTTTTTGATCTAACAGAGATGGCAGTGTCATCAGCAAATGGTATATAATTACCATCTTTGTGGCTCGGCAGATCATTGATATACAGGGTGTTTCAGTTTATTGTTGCATAACTGTAAGATTCGATAGAACTTTTAAAATTAATGCATAAAGTCTATATAAACATGGGTCAAAAATGCGTGGCTTCCGAAATACAGGGTGTTTAAAGTTACTTTTTAAAATAGTTTTTTTTTAATATTTCGAACAATATTTGATGTATAACAGTGAAAATTTTTATACAAGGGTTTTTTGGTACGACAAAACGAACCATGAGCATAGTTTTACTGTAGCCGCTAGAGGGCGCTCTCTACTGTACCTGTAGTGTATTAAAATAACCGAACATTTTTTCTTAGTGCAATTTTTTGCTTTTTGAATAAAAAAACTGATTCTTTGCACTTTTCAACATAAAAAAGCTCTCATGTGAATTTTCGTTATAGTTAGCCGTTTTTGAGATATTTCGATTTTTAAGGTTCGATGCATTTTTAATTATTTATGATAAAATAACGTAAAAAATGCATCGAACCCTAAAAATCGAAATATCTCAAAAACGGCTAACTATAACGAAAACTCGCTGGAGAGCTTTTTTATGCAGAAAAAAGCGAAGAATCAGATTTTTTATTCAAAAAGCAAAAAATTGCAATAAGAAAAAATTTTCGGTCATTTTAATACACTACAGGTACAGTAGAGAGCGCCCTCTAGCGACTACAGTAAAACTATGCCCATGGTTCGTTTTTTCGTACCAAAAAACCCTTGTACACCAATCTTCACTGTTATACATCAAACATTGTTCGAAGTATTAAAAAAAACTATTTTAAAAAGTAAATTTAAACACCCTGTGTTTCGGAAGCCACGCATTTTTCGACCCATATTTATATAAACTCTATGCATTAGTTTCAAAAGTTCTATCAAATCTTAAAGTAATGCAACAATAAACTGAAACACCCTGTATATTAGAAATAAAATCGGCCCAAGAACTGAGCCCTGGGGTGCACCGCGTTCAATATAATATGCTTTTCATCTGACGTTTGTTCTCCGATGTTTACTAACTATTTTCTTTTTGTTAAATACGAATTGATTAGGCTGAAAAAAGCTGTTTAGAAGTTATGCATCCTGAGCTTTCTGATTAAGATGGTATGTGATACACAGTCAAATGCCTTGCTCAAATCACAGAATATGGTCTGCAAAAATTCTTTTTCTTCAAAAGCGTCAATTATGTCGTCGACCAACTCCAAAACTGCGAAGTTCGTATTTTTTTTTGTGACCGAAATCCAAACTGGTTAAAATAGAACATGTTATCAATTTCAAAATGTAAGAGAATTTGTCTCACCGAGCATTTTTCGTAAATTTTGCTGAGAATAGGAAGTAATGATATTGGGCGATAGCTTGCGATATCGCCATTTTTGAAAACCGGTATCACACGCCACACTCAATGCAAATATTTATTGATTTATTGCTATCACCTTTGAGTGTTCACTACTTTCGAAAAGCATTTTTAATTCCCTTGACGCTCACTCTGTCGAAAGAAAGGACACACAAAAGTGTAAATAAATATTCGACCATAGCTGCGCCTCAAAGCAAACAAGCGTCGGCTGAGTTTTGGTTATCGAGGCGTTCATTTAATTTTTAAATATAAAATAGACTTCGTTAATATTAACGGCGCATATCGGTGACGCTGCCATGGCCTGCCTGGATACGCTGCTAGGCTGAAATTCGTGACGTTTGCAGCAAACGGATTTGTTATAGCGCGGGCAGAATTATTCAAAATAATTTTACGGTCACACCAACGAGTTCGGACTGAGTCGAAGAAGCAAGCCTAAGATTTGGTTGTCTCCAAAATAACGTTGTCAGTAGTCAGGATGTGGGATGTACAGGGTGATCAAATAAAAGCAGCTATTACCTGATATAACCCGTCAGGTAAAATAAAGGCATATTAGTAGTATACTGAGTGATAAAAAAAGGCAAACACCTACGTATGTTCATTAGAAGACAATAATATCTTACATATATATATGCCTTTATGTTCAATTTTATTTTTGTTTGAAGTTTACAGCTTTAGTTCAACTCCTCTATTATGTACACATATAATAATAATGGTAATCTTGATACTCTAGGGGAAAGGAGCGGTCGCATCGACCTGTCCTGGATGTACGAAGTTCGAAACGGTTCGGATGGGTGTCAAAAATCAGTCGGGTCTGAATGTGCAAGTTGCAATAAAATATGCGCCCAACATCCATCTCCATCCTCTCCCTGCATTCCAGCTTGCTGACTTGATCTGTTGCTGACAACTCCAAATATTTCCTAAGTTTGCAGTTGTAATTAAACGTAGTTTGAATATTAGCTCCGAAAGAAATATACGCGCGTACTGGCATCGTACAAACATCTAGCAATATATCGTGTGACAAATGGTGTGGCTGAGCTGTGGGTGTATGTGTTTCGGTACCATATACATATAACAAAGCGAATCTAATCTAATAAACTAGCCTCAATTGGCGGCTAGCGCGACAAAGACATCACAACAGAAAACTATAGGGAAATGGAATCGTGTTGACGGTCCAAATTTATTGCTCGTACTATAGCGCTGGATAGATGGTCGGGTATAGTGCAGTCGTTGTGGACATTGAAAAAATATGGAGCAGTTTATGCACCACTTCATCAGAAGCTCCCAAATATAATTATCAGTAGCTGCTAAGAAGAGCCTAGGGTGAATTTCAGGTTTGTTAATAAAAACAAAGCTGAACGAATTGACGGAATCTATCAGGGAGACTCCAGAGGACATTAAGGCAATACAACCTTGAACTGGAGAGACCCTGTGCTGGTTGTATAGGTCTATAGCATACCCTGGGTTTCCAAAAAGTACAAGGTAAAATTTAGTCACAAGATATGTAAGTAACTGGAGTGTTTTTATGCAGCCATGAGAGAGAATTCTTCTGAGGGTGGAAAAGAAGCAAGGTCTTAAGAAATTAAGACTGCTCGAATGAGTATTAGAAATCATTATCACTATCAAAATGGTCAGTATGACTTTGGCTCTTAAGTCTTGCAAGTCAGTAGGTGAGTCAGGCCTAGTTATCCAGACACCATACAAAGTCAGAAAGAAAAACGAGCAGAAGAAAGGGAAACGGGTTGGGAAGAAAATGTGCGTCAGGTGCAGAAGTGTTTTGTCGTTGTTAGCTAGGATTAGTGAATTTCGTTGTGCAACGATTTGTATTTGGTGGTCCTAAAACTGAACGATTGTCTTTTGCCCGTTATGTCAGTCCTAGTCTACTATGTTTCCGTATTTGTACTATTGTACATTTTTTGTGTTTCGATATTTTTAATCTTCTTTTTTTATACTTTACGGATAGCTATAGCTTCAATACATCTTTTCAACTTCAATTGTAAACAAACAAAACAAAACAAAAAATTGGATTATTGCCACACACAAGGTTTCTCTTTCGTGGCAGTGCTTTAACTCCTCATTGTTACTCCTGTACTGGCAACAAATTATAGCAATCTATATTTGTCACAAATAAATCATTATTATTATTTGCTCAGTTGTATGGTTTATTGACTTAAGCAACCCAGGTTCGATTCAATACAATATCATAGTCGTAATCATTGCACTGTGGATTGTCGAGGCTCCGGAAGGAAGTCTCATGATAAGTTCGCAGTGAATATTGATCGTATGGTGTTCGTCTCATAATTATTAGCAGCTACTAAGAAGAGTCTAGGGTGATATAGATGTATCTGGGGATCCCAAAAAAAACTAGATATTTTGATAAAACATACTGGGACGACTTCAGAAGGTATTAAGGCATTAAGAGGGTAAGTGACCTTGAACGGAAGACGCTCTAGCAATTTTATAGGCCTGGAACGTTTCCTGATTTACCAAACAGGAAAAGTAGAAACCAAGTCAGGAAATATGTAAACGACAGCTCAACTCCTATTGGAACTTAGTGTTTGGATGCAGGGATAGGATTGTAGTTATCATGTCAGGAATCAGCGGTGGAGCTGCTCTAGTGTGTGACAATCAACTTCTGATAGAACACAATGGCTTAAAAAAGCACCTGGAGGAAAAACCTCAACTGCAGACAATGTGGAAAGGAAATCGTGTCCGTACTTCATTTCTTCTGTGAGTGAGAAGCACTAGTCAAGAACTCAAGACTATCAGGAGACTGTCATCCGTAGGTTCTTTGCTTCAGTTTGAAGTCTTGCAAGTCAGTAGGTGAGTCAGACCTGGCTGCCCAGATACCAGACCACGTCAGGAAGAGAGAAGGGAAGAAAGAAGGGAAAAAGAGCATAGAGGAGGAAGTAGGTTGTTTGAAGAGGTGTTAACTAGGATTGGGGAATTTCGAGCTTATTAAGAAAATTAATTTTGAAGTTATTTGTTGTGCAATAATTTGAATTTGCTAGTCCTAAAATTGAACGATTGGCTATGTTTCTTGTGTCATTCATGCTCTAGTGCGCTTGCGAGCTCTCTCAGTGGTATGGCCTCCTGGCCCAACCAACCTAAATTTGGTTGAATATGTCATAGTCGCAGTCATTGAACAGTGAAAAGTCGAAGTTTCTAGAAGAAGCCTCATGGGCAGTAATTATTGTATGTTATGCTCTGGAAAAATATTTTTGATGTCTTTTGAGTCCAATCGCACTGTAATATGACGAACGTGGGCATTGCACGCACATACATCGACGGGTGTGCTGTTGCCGTTGCTGGACAGATCGCGAATTTTTACTGTCGGAGGCAGAAAGGGGCTGAAGGGGCGAAGGGTGGGTGGCAGCGTCAGCGCTGACATAGGCGTCCAAACCTAGGCCTATTCGATTTCGTTATTGCATAATATCCGACATTGATATACAAGGTATGACTAAAGAGGACCAGAAGGTGCACTGACCATAATTAATATTTGCGCGTAGGCAACTTAAGATTTCCTATAGCAAGAGCCTTCGTGGAGCGCGATCCTTTGCATTCCATCGCTAATCAAAATCACTATAAAGCCTGCACCTATATTGATGTAACCTCGAGAGGGTCCCCCATCGTGCCACCATCGAATACACGCCTCAAGTGCGCGCGACATCAAGGAACCCTGACTACAGAAAAGAAGACCAATAAGACCTCCGCCATCTGAGGACATACGTCAAATTCTTTTGAAAAAACAGCTGATTGAACTATTCCAAAAACCAATTTACTGAATGTCATTTCTCTTTCAGATCAGGTAACACGACTTCTTCAGCTATTGACAGCTTCATTGACAGAAAATAAATGCAGTGGTGCTTATTGCTTAGCTAACTTTTTTGGTCTTGTTAAGGCCTTCGGTTGTGTCCAACATTGCCGCATCGCAAGTTCCATAGTACTAACATCAGACTCTTATCATCTTATTTTAGCAACAGACAGCAGCTTGTAACCTTCAAAATTACCACCTCCAGTACAACGACAGTTTCATGTGACGTCCCACAAGGTTCTGTGCTGGGTCCCCTTTCATTGCTAACGTACATAAATGACCTTAATTGTAACACAAACAAAAACATTATACTGTTTGCCGATGACACAACCCAACTAACAATTATCACTTCTATTAGAGTTGCAAGAATGATTATACAGTATTCGTTACACAGCATTGTATACTGTAAGAACATTAGCAAAACCCTCTTAGAACACCTATACAAGCGGAATGGGCACACTTAATAGGACAGTTCGGTCATTTAAGAGGTTGTATAAGGGCTGCAGGTAACAGTTATACAACTAAAGTGTAAGCTTCTTGCAGCCGCTATAGGACACTTGAGTCAGTGCAAGATTCAGTGTTTGTCAACTACTTTATTGTAACCAAACTATTTCTTATGTATTGTATAGACGAAGTGAAGAATATATAACTAATACATTACAGTCATCTTGTTTACTTACACATCGGCCATTGTGAATTTCATACACAGGTATATGATAAACTTCTACACTGTGACATAGGGCTATTGAATTACTTGCGCAGCAAATTTTATTGTGATTATCGTGCAAAGTAGTCACGCAATTTCTACGGGCTTCGTATTTGATTCATATTTTGATAATGATCAAAAGTATGTCTAGATTTTTTAGATAAAAGCTTTCCGGATCTCTTATAATGGTGTTGTAGTGGGCTTATTTACTTTTACTCTGTTGATTTGTTCTGATATGCTTGTTTTGTATTTATTTTAAATTCTTAATATAATTTTACAGTTTTTCTGTTAAGGTTGTTTACACTTTCGCATGTCAACTTCCATTTTGACCTGTGTAAGCACCCAAGTGTACTAAACATCAATAAAAAAGATGAAATGAAAAAAACGCCACACAAGGTGACTGCAAAACATGTCTCCATGACTATCAAAGGTCGCAGTAGGGCAATTTCTGGGCTAGAAATGGGCCATTTTGGACTTCCTAGAGATATGCACAGTTTTTTAAATAATTTGCCATAAAAAACTAAAAGTAATATGAGTCCTTATAAGATCAAGGTTTCTCTTTCTGCCAGACGTTGTTAGGAGTAAGGAAGCCTTGATACACCTAGATAGTTTGAGGTCAATTTGAACTTGACCATAAAAAATCATGATGTAACGTGAGCCAAATTAGTGATGAACATTGGATCGTCTAATTGGGATATCTTAGCGTCAGATTGAAGCCAAATTCGGAAACTACGCACGATATTGAATTAGAGAACGAGTTTTTGTCGAAATCACAGATACGCATGATATTTTGTGGGAATCATCAAAATATTAGTGTGGTTTTCATGTTAAGTTGCTGGAAGAACAATTGCCGTATAAATGAAGTTTTAGTGATGCAAGAGATCTTAAGAACTGTGTATTTTAGAACAGACTTTTCTGTTGCCGACTGACACGCAAAGAAGCAGGGATTATGCCCCTATTTTCTTCATAAATTTTCCGTACCATCAAGCATATCAAATCAAATAAATCTTAGTATACCCATCAGCAAAAAGTATCAAATTAAACTTTGATTCGGTTGTGCATCACCACGTATCCTCTCTTGTATCAAAATGTCCAAACATCATGATATTAAGTTATATAGCAAACTTCCATTAGATATGAAATCTATATCGTGTGTGTCAAGCAGCAGAAATGGAAGTAACACTACTTCTTGAGGTTGTCCAATCCACCTTGGAAGTAGAAAAATAAGCTACGTCCATGTTCGCCGCATAACGCTCTCTGTACGTTCGTGGAAAGTTGAGTAGCACGCAGAGCCAGTCGTGGAGCCATGAAGGGCCAGATGGTTTGCAATGCAACTGCAGATCTGCATGTGCATCCGCGGTGTCGGTGCAACTACATTATTGAGGAGGCGAATTATTTAATCGCTTTTGCAGACAAACCGCGTTAATATTGGATGGCATCGCGCTCTACTCACACCCTAAAAACCACTGTTTCAGTTTTTCCGTTTCTCTTTTCTCTATTTTTGTTGGAATATTAGGTAAATGCGATCGATGCAGGCAGCGGATTATAGAGAAAAATGAAAATAGCTGTAGCGAGCTGATTTAATATTTATTCTGTGGCTCTAAGGCCTAAAAATTTTCTAGAACGTGAGTGTGTCTGTATACCTACTTAGCTTTGTGTTTTAAGAGTGATTTGTGATGAAATGTAAAAAAATCAGTGAATCCGTGTCACTGTATATTACAACAAAATTGTCGCAATTATTCTCGAACTTCGCAACTCATCAGCAGAGTAGAAGTTCTATGTGCTTGAATAAATTCGAAGCAGAAGGCAACTCGTGTGCTTCAATTATACAGTGTGTAGAAGAAATAAATATTGCGTCGTTTGTACGGACTCTGTTCTCAAAGTTAACAAGAAAGCCCCAGCACTATCTGTTAAGAATATTGGCCTCCCTCCTTCTACGTAGTAAGAGCAGTTAGAAGACCAAGATAAAAATATAATCGGACGCAAAGGGGACTCCAAAGGGTCCACTCAAGCCTCTGTCGACTATGTTTGGCTTACCAAGAGCTGACAACCTTGACTCCTAAAGACGGTAATCGACACACGAATATAAGATTAATTGGATGGTGGTATCAGTTGAGTATACTCTTGTGATATGCTAAACAAACGTTTTTCTACTGATTAGGAATTTTTGTATCCAATTTTCTGTTTCCGCTGGTTTCAAGCGCTTTTCTCATAGATGAACAAATATGATGTTCTATGCTAGTCAAAACAAACACAATACAAATTCACCATTTCGTCTGTACATCCATGTGGAAATGAATTCCTTTTTTAGACAAAAATGCGGGCTGAACCCTAGTAAAAATAGAGCAAAAATAAAAAATCTGCAAAAAGCTATAATAGCCGTTTGGAGTCGGGAATGAAGCCCGGCGTTCAATGTGCTGTTCGTCTGTAAAATCGGATGTAATGAGGTTACTGAGTAAACGTAAGTGCGTTTCTCTATTTTTTGACTGATAGCTGGAGCAGGTTCGTTGTTAAATATGCCAATTATCGAATCTAGATAATGTGTTATCATGTTTTAATGAGGTAGCAGATCGTTGCAGCATCATGACAATTGGTATTGTATGACTTTTCCATTTTATTCAAAATACGGAGCCAAAGAGATAATTTTTGTCGAATTCTTGATAGAAGCTTGCTGATAGGACTATTATTATTGATAAGCTTATCCTCCAAGCAATGCTAAACTATACGCTTTATTTGGACTTCCATTAGAAACTAGGATCCCCGTACTTTCCCTATAAGTAATAAAAGCTCCCTGTTTGTGAAGATAATCGCATTTTCTTAAAAAAGCCAACCTTTCAAGGAAAGCTCACCCCTGAACCTATCTCATGATTATTCCTAAGATCTCGAATTCTTAGAATATCTGAAGACGGAAAAGGGAATTGCAAAACTTGCTTCAATAGTCCAAAGAAAGGTACGCAAAAAAACTAGAAAAGCAAAAAAAATGGAGAGTAAAGTTAAGAAAGCATGATTGTGTAATCAAGTCATTTTTTGCCGCAAAGCTGGTAATAAGTATTGTTCATAGAATTTTCGTAGGAAATTGTATATGGTGGCAACATAGAAGGAGAAACTGCGTTGAAATAGGTGTTCTAGAATGATCATCACCGTTAAATGAATTTTTTTCGCAAATAAGGCGGTTTAGACGTATTTAATTATTTAAGGATGTAAAACACTAGTGATATTTAACCCAATCATTTCTTTTAACCAATTGAGTATTGGATATATCGCTGATACATGATCCATTTTGTCCAAAATAAGTCAAAAAATAAAACGAAGACAATTATTTTGGATGATATGAATCAGGTAGTCGGTATCGCTATCTAAACACGAATAGTATATACAGGGTGGCGCGTCGAAAACGAAACAGACGCATTTACTGGCAGCTCAGTTTTTTTTGGAAAAAAGGAACATTCGTCGGAAAAGCAAGTGTTGAATAAAAAATATTCATCGTTTATAATTCGTTCACTCATATCTTCACAAAATTGTAATCGCCGATCAAAATCGGATTTACATAAACTTGCCCTAAAACCCCCACTTCTATTGCTTCGTTCTTTATGGGACTTTCAATGATGCTTCTTTTATTGGCGACTAACCCAATTGTCCGAAATTTAGCTACAAGTTCTAGAACATATTTTCGATGCACTGTTCTCATGTTGCTCATTAAATATTTCTGCTGTTCTATTAGCGCACTGATTATTTCCGAAAAATATTTCGATAATTTCAACTCTTTCTGCTGTGGAATATACCATGGTTAATTTATGTAATAAAGCGTTACAAGTTATTTTAGCAACAAAGTTTGGTGAAATCAATCGCAAACTATGTACCAAATTCCTATTTAAAATAAGTACGAGATATTTCCTTATCTTTCTTCAAGAAATAACTTTTTTGCCATAAAAAACGCTCCAATATCTATATTCAACAACAAAATGATAGACAAACCATGGGCGTAGTGAAGAAAAGCATTTACTTACTAATAAAATTCTTTTGGTCAAATGTCTTCTGAAAGTAGTACAAACTGTCTGATGTACTTATTAAAGTATACTTTAAGCTTCAAATCAATAAATCTTCAAAACTATTGAACTGAAGCTCATGTATTTTGCATCGTTATAAAGGGAATTGAAAGACCTTTAAAGCAAGGTATCACTCGACCCCACTTTCCATTTAAGATTTTAGGGTTGGTGTCACCCCCGTCCAGGGAGCTGCACGTGTTAACGTGATTTTTTTACAAACAAACAAATGCGTCTGTTTCGTTTTCGATGCGCCACCCTGTATACTATATACAGTAATTTGGAGCAGGTTTGACATAAGATTCTCATAATTTTAAACGCAACTTGAAATTTAGTAGATATTTGCTTGTAATTAGATAAGTTTTCTGCAAAATCCTTTTGACATTTTCCACAAATCTTAATTTTGTGTCAAAAACACCAAGAACTTTTGCAGCTTCTGAGAAATGTACGCTTTGGTTACTTATTCACTGCAAGAGTGACGTTAAGTCATTTTTGGCACAGAATAATAACATCTTAGACTTTTGAGGATTGACGGCTAGATTATGATCAGTCGAATATTTAATTAAATTATTATTATTTTGTGAAGCTTTTACAGTATTTTCGACATTTTGGAAATAAAAATAATGTAACAGTTGTATATCGTCTGCAAAAAGTATATATCAGAAATAATGAGGAATCCAGCACAGAGCCTTGAGGCACGCCTGAAAAGTCACATGGAAAAATTGTTGATAAATGCAAACGCATTGGTTGGCGGAGTTTCCTCTAGGATGCGCCAAAATACTGATTCATTGTTCAGTTGTCAATTTTGAATGAGCATACAACTGAGTTTTAGTATATATTGATACCGATTCATCGATTTGATTAGATATATCCTTCTTGCAGATTCACACCTTGCATTAGCTTCGTTCGTAGATTGCGGTTTGCCTTCGAGCCCTGCTTCTTAATTCGAGAACTCGGAAATCCAATCACTCTTCTTAGCCCTCTTTACTTATTCTTAGTGCTTTTGTCTAGAACATTCCCTTGCTAAAAGTATTCCCATAATTTTTCCTCAGCTTCTTTGATTTTCACTTACGTTATGCTATCTTCAGTAATATTGAAACAAATACTTGTTTCAATCACGATAAAACAAGAAACCTTTTAGTAACAACACATAATTTTCGAAACACCGCGGCAAACCTAAAGTCTGAGCTGCAAATATGAAACTTCCAAAACTTACGTATACGAAACATGTAATACGTATTTCA
This sequence comes from Acanthoscelides obtectus, assembly GCA_963669975.1. Lineage (NCBI taxonomy): Eukaryota > Metazoa > Arthropoda > Insecta > Coleoptera > Chrysomelidae > Acanthoscelides > Acanthoscelides obtectus. Next base: position 5,273,819 of record CAVLJG010000004.1, on the reverse strand, counting down.
TCCGGATGACGGTCCGACTAGTAACAGTCCGAACTAGCTGCGGTTTAGAACTTTATGAATTATTCGGAACGAATTCGAGCTTTTCAATTAATTATTTGTTAGGAAAGAGAGTTGCTAGTTGCCGGTGGTGTACCGATCTAAATGTTGTAGAGTGGGGGGAAGACTAATACCCTTCCAGATGGCCTCTCGGACTAAAATCCCTCTACGCTCTGCTACCAGACTTTGGTCAATTAACTATTCAGGTAATCGCTCCAACGGATTACCGTAGTTGGTAGAAGCTATGTCCACCATTAAGGAAAAAGACATGGCAACATTACAAGGTAAGCTCTTATATTTGTTTATATAGTTTGTATACGCCATTACCTGGCAAGAATCTTGAGGCAGAGTCTTACAAATAAAATTGCTGAATAAGTTTTTTCATCTGACCAACATCAGCACTGTTATATTTAAATTAAACAGCGGGACTGCCTTCAACTTTTGGATGGTAAGAAAGAAGTTAGATAGAGATATAACCGATGAATCTGTATCAATAGATAGTGTGTTAATCTTGATTCTCTTCGATATTCCCAAGGAAAACTTATTCTGGTTTGAGCAGCAGCAGAAAGTACCACTGAGGTTTTTTCACAAATGAATGCGCTGCGTTTTTGAGATACAGCGTGATGGGATTAAATTATTCAGAGGATAACGGTTTTAAGTAAAGACTGCCGTCATACAAGTAGAACTACAAACGAAATGGGAGTGGCTAATATTTATCAGTGACACAGTGATGATAGATGTAGAAAGTATTGTGTTTCTAATCCTAATTGAACCACATTATTAATCACCAGCTATCTCAAAGGATATATAAGACATATAAGATTTATAAGAGATATAAGAGATATAAGAGATATAAGAGATATAAGAGATATAAGAGATATAAGAGATATAAGAGATATAAGAGATATAAGAGATATAAGAGATATAAGAGATATAAGAGATATAAGAGATATAAGAGATATAAGAGATATAAGAGATATAAGAGATATAAGAGATATAAGAGATATAAGAGATATAAGAGATATAAGAGATATAAGAGATATAAGAGATATAAGAAATATAATAAAAAACGCAACATTGAAAATCCCATAACGAACAAAGCAATAGAAGTAGGGTTTTAGGGCAAGTTTATGTAGATCCTACGTTAAGTCGACATACTGTCCAACGGACTCTAAAGGCCCATAGTTTTCATCCGTATAAAATTCACCTGGTAAAAGAACTTAATGAAGACGATTTTGATCGCGATTACAATTTTGTGAAGATATCAGTGAACGAATTATAAACGATGAACATTTCCTATTCAACACTTGCTTTTCCGACGAATATTACTTTTTACATGGCGTAGTAAATCGTCATAACTGCTAATATTGGTCCGATTCTAATCCCAAAATTTATCATGAGGTTCATACACAGCAGCCACAAAAATTAAATGTTTCGGCTGGTATTTTTGACGATCATTTAGTTGGTCCTTTTTTCTTACCTGGAAATTTGACCGGTGAAATGTATTTGGAATTACTGGAAGGCGCCATAGATCCTGCATTAACAGCCATAATTGAAAATCAGAATGATCGGCGGTATATTGCGGATAGATTGATGTTCCAACAGGACGGTGCCCACAACATTACGCATTACGTGTTCTACAATATTTAGATCACACGTTTCCAGATCGATGGATTGGTAGAAGAGGTTCCATTGAATGGCCCACAAGATCGCCAGATCTATCACCTTTGGATTTCTCTATGTGGGGTCATTTAAAAAGCAAAATCTATGCTACTCAGCGAACATCATTAGAAGACCTGCGACAAAGAATTGTGAATAAGTGCCTTCAAATTATTCCTCAAATATTGCAAAATGTGCGGCAACGGTTTGAGCAAAATCTTTGTTATTGCATGGAGAGTTATGGTGGCCATTTTCAACATTTACTTGCCTAACGGGTCAGTCCATTCTTCATTTTTAAATTACTTTGCTGCCAAATGTATTGATCTCCACTAATGATGATGCATTAGTTTTAGTTACGCTTTAAATCAATGAATCTTCAAAACTACTGAACTGAAGTACATTCATTTTATATCATGATAAAGGGAATTGAAAGACCTTTAAAATAAGGTATCACTCGACCCCCCTGCACGTGCTAACGTTATTTTTTGCCAAACTTGTGTCTCCCTCGAAAACAAAATCGACGGGTCTGAGCTTTTTTCAAAAAAAGACTGAGCTGCCAGTAAACGCGTCTGTTTCGTTTTCGATGCGCCACCCTGTATAAGATTTATAAGATGAGCTAGAGTTGTTGCTATTTTAATGGCTGATTCTGGCAGCAAGTGATGCCGTCTACTTGAGAAAATCTTATGACCGGATACTGCTGTGTGCTCAAAATTTTAAACACAGGGTGTCCAGAAAATGAGGATTGATCCTGCAACTGCAAATATATCACGTCATAACTACTATAAAGTAATATTTCGTCTTAGTAAGAGGCTCGTGGGTTACGAGATTTTCTGCCTTTCGTTCATTCGTTGCAAGATTGATCTGCGTTCGTTTAACCTTTTGCCTTTTATACAAATATTAGCCTCAGGGCTGTTTGTTTCAAAGATTTGGGCCTCTCATCCCAAACCGCATCATGATTCAGTTAATATAGGGAGAAACTCGCTACACAATTATTCGAAAGCCTACATCTTAGAGAATAGACATCATCATGTCTGACTTTGACACCTGGTAGTTGATTGCCGTCCCAAGTAGTCCAAAGACTTGGTTGATTACTGGCGTAAATCATGGAAATAATAGTAAACTGATAATAACCGTTTTCCATCTATAAGTAATCATAATAATAAGTAGTATTAATAATGGTTTATTGGTGTTATTACACAAAACGTGCTTACACAAATCCATATTATAATTGAACAAGCTTAGTAGCAAGAAGATAATTAATGACAAACAATACATTTAAAAATAAACACTACAGATCATACACACGTACATGTTTAAAAGGGTGAAAATAAAAAGCATGAAAGATAAAATAATTACAAACATTCATCCAGTCAATAAATAAATGGCATAGGGGATGAAAGTACTGAATAATAACACTGGACAACAAATTTTAGTTTTTTAATTGTATCTTGTGGGAAAAGTGCACTTCTTTGTTAATTTTGGGGCGCTGAATCCAAAAATGACAATGAAATAAAAAAATTAGTTGCGGTTCAGAAAAAAAACTTATTATTTTTAAGGATATATTAAAAAAAGTAACAAGATTCATATACTTATAAGAATATGCGCTGTCTTTTTGCTGTTCTTTTATGGATCGTTTCTGGAGAATCTCTACCAAGAGTCCAACAGTAGTCTGCAACCATGGAAGGATTCCACTTTCCCTGGTACCTTTCTTCCATTGTTGAAATATCCTGATGAAAACGTTCGCCGTGCTCATCACTTACGGCTCCGCAATTGTCAGGAAAAAAGTCCAGGTGTGAGTGTAGGAAATGTATCTTAAGAGACATATTACAGCCCATCTCTTGATACGATGACAGCATATTTTTGACAAGGGTTTTATAGTTGTCAGCTTTTATATTTCCCAAGAAATTAGTGACCACCAGACGGAAATCATTCCAAGCAGTTTTTTCAATACCTGTTAAAGTGTTTTCAAACTGTGTATCTTTCAAAATATTTCGAATCTGTGGCCCAACAAAAATACCTTCTTTAACCTTTGCCTCACTTAGTCTTGGAAATTTCTGACGCAGGTATTGAAAAGCTGACCCATCTCTATCTAATGCCGTGAGGCCCAACTTGATATGCAGTGGTGGTAATATATTTTTTTCGAATCTACTAATGGCATATGCTGTACATTTTTTTGACCTGGCTCTAGGAATTGACGAACAGGCCAGTTTTGTCTGGTGTAATGAAGTGCCTTTGCCCGACTGTCCCATTCACACAAAAAACAGCAAAACTTTGTGTAGCCTAGCTGCAGCCCAAGTAAAAGTGCAACAACTTTCAAATCGGCACAAATATGCCATTGGTGCTCATCGTATTTTATGCATGTCAATTGGTACTTCATATTGTCATATGATTCTTTCATGTGAACTGCATACCCTACAGGAAGAGCTGGTAAAATATTTCCAATATGCAATAACACTGCCTTTAAACTCAATGTTGAACTGTCTATAAACAATCTCCATTCTTCTGGGTTATAGTTAATATTTAAAGCCGCCGGTAAGCCGTTAATGTTACTGCAGAAAACCAAGTTATTCTCCATATTGAAAAATGGTGCTAAGTCTTTGTGGCGTTTACGAAAAACACATACCGAAACATCGACTTCTAACAAGTTCCACTGCTGCAGTCTTGATCCAAGTAACTCTGCCTTACATTTTGGAAGTTCTAAATCTCTTATAAGATCATTTAATTCTGAATGTGTTATTTTGTGCGGTTGGTGGCATGACGTGCTCGGTATAAAATCAGGATCTCTTGACGTTGATGGCACATCTTCTTCCTGACGAATCACTCGATCGTCCATGATCTGATTCGTTTTCTGATTCACAAGTGTAGGATTCTGGGGGTTTTGGAATAGGATTTTCGTCACTGTGAGGCATAGGTTTCATCGCAGATGGTATGTTTGGGTAGTTAATAACCGATTTTTTTTTCTTGGACATACCTGTGGCTTGTCCAACACAAGGTACCATGCAAAAGTAACAATCATTAATATGATTTGTAGGCTCTCTCCAAACCATTGGGACAGCAAAGCGTATATACCGTTTTTTGCCATTTAACCAGCTCCTCAGACTTGAAGCACATGTATGACAGCAGATGTGGGGTGCCCACTGTTTGTCTTGATCACCTAGTTTACAGCCGAAATAAAGCTGATATGCCTTTGTTATTAGTGGAGTAATAGACCGTCTCTGAGACGCAAAAGTCACATCACCACACACGTAACAAAACTGATCTGGATTGTTTACACACTTTCGAGACATCTTGCATGAACGCTGTCAGCCAACTGAGGAAAAAATGGCTAATATAAAACAATATAATGTACACGTATGTATAACGTAACACAATCATGCCGATTACATCATCTTTCCTTGCCGAATATAAAGATGTAGCACGTGCATTCTTGTGAATTACAGTATATTAACACTGTCACGGCAGGAACACATATAATTACCGTATCTCTAAAACTTGAACTAATATTGAAAAAATAAGTTTCATTCCGGTTTTAGCACATTAAAAATAGTAATATTTTGTTGATTTTATTTAGGATATTTTTTGGCTGTTGATCAGTGATAATCTAATATACAAGTATAGCATGAAATATTACCGCAGTTAAAACTATCGGTGGCCAAGAGCAAATTTTTCACAGCGTTACTAAACCACAGTGTATGCTAGAGATCTTAGTTCTTTAGGTAAAATGCTATAAAAGTGTATGCCATTTCTCGTTTTAGCGACTTTATGTCGATCTGGTGGCTTTTATAAAAGTCAGGATTTGATTTGATATAGATGAGGCAGCTAAATATACATATATGCACCAGGTAATGTCATGATCTTTAGTCTCAGTTCTGCGGGGATCTCTATACTTTAGATTTGCTATATATACTCGTATATCGGATACATTTTCTCTGAAGGGCAAATACATTTGTGGAGAGTGGTCCCAGTAGGGGGTATGTCATTTTATTATCGATGAACGCATGGTAAGTGGTCATCAGGACAACTAGTAAATTGCGAATGAAATAAATTCTTCTTATTAAGGATTTGATACCATAACTGATGTGTTTATCGCAAATTGAAGAGAAGGTGATATGTGCAGCAAAAAGCCTCATTACGTTTGTGTGGTCATCATCTTCATCAATATAGGTGTGATTGTGCGTCTATGTGAACGCTACTGAGCTAGGACTAGAAATCATGAAGCAGCTAGGAGCGCTTGAGAGGGCAGGTTTCTAATCTATTCGCCGCACATATACACATCCAGCTTAGCCGGAAACTAGTAACCCTGCTCGCCAGCTTGCGCTGCTTTCAAACATAATACCGCAATTCTAATAATGGCCCAGCCGGATACTGGACATATTTTAGACGAAGCTGCCGTCCGCGGAGCGAACGGGGTGCGGTTTATGCTCCAACTCTCCGAAACTCACGTACAGGGAGCCGAACGGAGTTTCTTCAACTTATCGTCTCTCTATCTCCCTCTCCGGTACCTATACGCTTGCCGGCGGTTAAATTCTAGAAATAGCTTTCGGGATGCTGAACAGTTTTGCGAAGCTGTACGGCCACTGAGAAGACGCGATACAAAGAGAACCATCGTCGTTTGACCGGTCTGTAATTCAGTTATGTGCAAAGAAACATAGCGTAAGATTTTCGCTTCTCTTCTCTTCGTTCTTTTCCTCAATGAGCGCGCAGCTTTGAGGATAGAAAGGCATTGAGGTAGTCGGCTGAAAGGAAATTGCTGTTTTTGTTCTAGAATAACGGCAGGATCGTCATTTCTTGAATCTCGACATTATGAAGGTGCATTATTTGCCTTGTCATTTAAGAGCGACAGAAGAGTTAATATTCGTCATTTGTTTCGTCATTTGTTTGTCTGGGCGGTCCGGAAGGCATTTGCCCATTAGTAACTGTCTAATGTACGTAAGTCGAATCTGACAGTCCTGGTTGTCCAGCAACCAGACAATTTCAATGAAAAAGAGAAAGGGAGAGAGAGAAGAAAAAAGAAGAGCAAAGAAAAACAGAAGTATTAATTTTGAAGTGAACTTAACAAATTTTGATTCGGTTTTGTTAGAGTGTAATTTTAAGTTTACTAAAAGTTCGCGCTAATTTTTCATTACAGAGCGAGCCGTGACTTTTGCTCCACTGTGTAGTCCACTGAGTCACACAACAGAGGGTTGCTGTGCGATTCCGCTTGACTATAAAGCTTGACATAATCCCTCATGTAAGGAGTGTCAAGGTCTCTGTATAGTGTCTCGTTTGAAACATACCACTGAGCGTTGCAGATTGTTCGCTTTGCACTACTTGAAGACTTTGCATGTATCTCTTGGCAAGAAAACACCAAGCCGCACATGCATAAGTAATGGCTGGTCTAATAACACTGGACAACAAATTTTTGTTTTTTAATTGTATCTTGTGGGAAAAGTGCACTTCTTTGTTAATTTTGGGGCGCTGAATCCAAAAATGACAATGAAATAAAGAAATTAGTTGCGGTTTAGAAAAAAAACTTTTTATTTTTAAGGATATATTAAAAAAAGTAACAAGATTCATATACTTATAAGAATCACTATATGCGCTGTCTTTTTGCTGTTCTTTTATGGATCGTTTCTGGAGCATCTCTACCAAGAGTCCAACAGTAGTCTGCAAGCATGGAAGGATTCCACTTTCCCTGGTACCTTTTTTCCATTGTTGAAATATCCTGATGAAAATGTTCGCCGTGCACATCACTTACGGCTCCGCAATTGTCAGGAAAAAAGTCCAGGTGTGAGAGTAGGAAATGTATCTTAAGAGACATATTACAGCCCATCTTTTGATACGATGACAGCATATTTTTGACAAGGGTTTTATAGTTGTCAGCTTTTCTGTTTCCCAAGAAATTAGTGACCACCAGACGGAAATCATTCCAAGCAGTTTTTTCAATACCTGTTAAAGTGTTTTCAAACTGTGTATCTTTCAAAATATTTCGAATCTGTGGCCCAACAAAAACACCTTCTTTAACCTTTGCCTCACTTAGTCTTGTAAATTTCTGACGCAGGTAATGAAAAGCTGACCCATCTCTATCTAATGCCTTGAAAAAGTTTTTCATTAGGCCCAACTTGATATGCAGTGGTGGTAATAAAATTCTTTCCGAATCTACTAATGGCATATGCTGTACATTTTTTTGACCTGGCTCTAGGAATTGACGAACAGGCCAGTTTTGTCTGGTGTAATGAAGTGCCTTTGCCCGACTGTCCCATTCATACAAAAAAACAGCAAAACTTTGTGTAGCCTAGCTGCAGCCCAAGTAAAAGTGCAACAACTTTCAAATCGCCACAAATATGCCAAGATCATTTAATTCTGACTGTGTTATTTTGTGCAGTTGGTGGCATGACGTGCTCGGTATAAAATCAGGATCTCTTGACGTTTGATGGCATATCTTCTTCCTGACGAATCACTCGATCGCCATGATCTGATTCGTTTTCTGATTCTCAAGTGTAGGATTCTGGGGGTTTTGGAATAAGATTTTCGTCACTGTGAGGCACAGGTCTTATCGCAGATGGTATGTTTGGGTAGTTAATAACCGATTTTTTTTCTTGGACGTACCTGTGGCTTGTTCAACACAAGGCACCATGCAAAAGTAACAATCATTAATATGATTTGTAGGCTCTCTCCAAACCATTGGGACAGCAAAGCGCATAGACCGTTTTTTGCCATTTAACCAGCTCCTCAGACTTGAAGCACATGTATGACAGCAGATGTGGGGTGCCCACTGTTTGTCTTGATCACCTAGTTTACAACCGAAATAAAGCTGATATGCCTTAGTTATTAGTGGAGTAATAGACCGTCTCTGAGATGCAAAAGTCACATCACCACACACGTAATAAAACTGATCTGGATTGTTTACACACTTTCGAGACATCTTGCAAGAACGCTGTCAGCCAACTGAGGAAAAAATGGCTAATATAAAACAATATAATGTACACGTATGTATAACGTAACACAATCATGCCGATTACATCACCTTTCCTTGCCGAATATAAAAAAGTAGCACGTGCATTCTTGTGAATTACAGTATATTAACACTGTCACAGCAGGAAGACATATAATTACCGTATCTCTAAAACTTGAACTAATATTGAAAAAATAAGTTTCATTCCGGTTTTAGCACATTAAAAATGGTAATATTTTGTTGATTTTATTTAGGATATTTTTTGGCTGTTGATCAGTGTAATCATTTTGTATAGGCGAACTTTGTTTATCAATCTCAATTTGGAGGATCTACATAACAAAGAATATAGTTGCCGAAACGCAATTTGGAATTTTGTTTTCAAGCCTGTGCTGTATGTTTTTGCCAGGCCATGCCTTTATCAAGGGTGACACCGAGGTACTTGGCAGAATTTGTCCATGGTACACGATTGCCGTCTACAGAAACCTCTGCTAGAGGGCCGCGACGTTTTTTGGTACAATAAATAGCCTGCGTTTTCGAATGAATAATTGAACTGGCCATGTTGTTGACAAAACATTGTTAATTTTGATCCGACACTTCCTTCCTTCAAGAAAGGATTTCAGTAATTTTAGAAGCCAAAGAGGAAAACCCTTTTGGATTAGGCCCGCGTGCCACATCTTGTCAATGCTTTTGAGACATCCAAAAGCAAGATGCCAGTACTCATGCTGAGGGTGAACCCTCTGGTTGCATGTTCGACAGAATAGTTGTCGGTGATCAAAGAAGGTCAGCTTGTTCTATATGAAGTATCCTTATCACGTCTCATAAGCCTTGTTCTAGACATACCCTACAGAAAAAGTTGAGATGTACCGAATCGGGTCATTGCAATCGCCATGCAATCTCATCAAAGCGGCCTAACGGTGGATGATTTATTTCAGCAAATTATTTCACACCCTAGCCTTGACAATATTCTGAGTATAAGTTACGGACGTGGTTCAAGAAAGATAGTCAGATAGATAGGCATTGATTTCCAACCCAATAACAGGAAATGCTTAAAACAAACTAAAGATGTTGTTTTACAAATGAAAAAAAAGCAACTAGTGTTGCATGCAAATAAACAGTTTGATAACAAAAAAAAATAGTCAAAAAAACTTATTTGTGAGCAAGCTAGAGAGGAGAGAAGCCCGTGTATACAAAAAGGCTGTCGATAGAAATGTACGCCTTGTGTTTAGAGAAACAAAATTTGCAGCAAATCATAATCAAATCCTCGCTGAGCACATAAAATGTAATTAATTCAAAAAATTTCTCTGAAGACGCTCGATCCTAGTATGAGTTGCGCAGCCTGGGTACCAAATCAGAGCACCATACCCTCACTTGCAGCGTACACGACTTGTATATAGAACTCCAACAACTGAGACAAGGAACTCGTCATGATGACTCCCAATATCTTATTGACCGACGAAAAGACCTTTTTTGATCGAAGGGAATTCTTAAATCATTGATTTGCGCTTGACGCTTAGGGCTCTACCATCTCCAAGTCAATATTCTCTTTTTTTGTGATGGATACAACGAAGCACCTGTCAGCATTTAATCAAGATGATCGGCTTGGGACCATGAAAATATTGTCTTTATGTCTTCTTGTCATTTATAGTCTTTACTGAGTAACATATTTTCTAGTCGTCTGCGTACAATAATTATGAGCCATGCAAGTTAAGAACTAAATCGTTTATGTATAACAGAGACAGTAAGGGACCTAGATTTGAACCTTGGGGAATTCCTGGGCGATGAACGCTATCCGTTATATTCAACATATTAATAATAATAATAATTAACGTCTTTTATTTGTAATATTCTTACAGGAGGCGAGATTTAGATTATATATCTATTCTACCATCTAACCCCCTTAACAATACGAGATGTAAAAAAAAAATTATTGAAAATTAATAGGCACCTGTATACAATAACGAATAATCCAAGTAAATACATAAGGAAAATATGAGGACACTTATGGGTTACAACCGATTTCGCTGCTGATCAAGAAGAACTTCTTTCACTTTTTTCTTGAATTTGGATAATGGATTGGTTTCTTTTAAACTGCGGTCTAAAGAATTATATGATTTGATCGCATTGTAAATGTATGAATTCTGAAATAGAGACGTGCTGTGGCGTGGAATTGAAAAAGTCTCTCTATATCTAATATTAATACGATGCATATTCCCTCTACGTATGAATTTGTTTGCTAAATATGACGGTGTTTTTGAATAAAGAACCTTATGAGTCAGATTTAGGAGCTGGTACTTATACATTTTATCAATTTTCATCCATCTGAGTTCATTAATGTCATTCGATATATGATCATATTTTCTGAGATCATTTACAAGCCTGCAACATGTATTCATAATATTTTGAATACGATTTCTTGTTATGACATCTAAATAGGGATAGTAAACCACTAAGCAATACGATATCTTTGAAAATACGAAATATTCACACAATTGCTTTCTCGCAGATTTATGTAATATATGATAAAACTCTGAGAATAGCGTAGCACTGAGTAATTAGATAGTTCACGTGTGCAACAAATTTTAAGTCATCATCCATTATAATACCTAGGTTTTTCGAATGATCCACAGGAATTAATTTATTACCTTTTAAATGTCCTTTTTTAAGGTATTCTTTTTTGTTCTATTTGTGTATGCCAACATATTTGTCTTCAAAGGGTTCAAACGAAGATTATGACTACTACTGAACTTTTCAATTTGGGCAAGATCTTGATTAATTTTATTATTTCATTCAACGTATTATTTAAAAATAAATAGTAAGACTAGAAAACGCAAGCCGTGGATGACTGACGGTATTCTTACTTCGATCAAGAAGAGGGATGAGTTGAAACAGAGTTTGACGAAAGATAAAGATAATTTGATATTGAGACAGTCCTATACCTCCTACAGAAACAGAGTAACTAATCTTATTAAGATCTCTAAAAATCAATATTATACACAAAAACTAATTTTAGCTGGTAATAACTATAGGAAGAGCTGGGATGTTATTAATGAGGTAACTAATGCTGGCAAAATAAAAAAAAATTACGTAAAATCAATTAATCACAATAATCAGCAGCTGGACGCTCCCACTGATATAGCCTGTGTTTTTAACAAATATTTTGTTGATATAGGTGAGCAAATAACAAGTCAGATTGATCAATACTCAATTCTTGATACATCAGATCCTCAAGTCGTCAACATTGCTCACTCTATGTTTCTAACTCCAGTGGATAGCATAGAGTTACAACAAATAGTTTGTAATCTGAAAAATAATAGCGCACCCGGAAAAGATGGCTTACACACTAAAACTATCAAGATGATCATGAAGTATATCAGTCACCCTATAACTCACATTATCAACTTCTGTTTCAAATCCTCAGAAATTCCTCGCCAATTTAAAGAAAGCATAGTGACACCAATATTTAAATCTGGAAGTAAAGACAATATGTTCAATTATAGACCTATTTCAGTTATCGATGTATTTGGGAAGATTTTTGAGAAGTGTTTGAATAACAGACTTTGTTCTTTTCTTGAGAAATATGACATAATATCGAACTATCAATTTGGGTTCCGCAAAAATTGCAATACAGAGCAATCTCTACAAGAACTTACAGGACAAGTGCTTGAAAATTTTCAAGATGGAAATAAGACTGTTGCAGTTTTCCTAGATCTTAAAAAGGCTTTCGATTCAGTATCTCATACAATTTTATTAAAGAAACTAGAAAGTGTTGGAGTGCGTAGCGGAGTTCTGAACTTATTTGAGAATTATTTGGCTGATCGATTACAACAAGTTAAGGTAGGGTCAGATTCAAGCAACATTCAAAAGATCAAAATAGGTGTGCCTCAGGGGACGGTTTTGGGACCAACACTGTTACTCATATACATAAATGAACTACTTCGATGTAATTTCAACTGTAAAATGATATCATATGCAGACGATACTGTTTTAGTTTGCACTGGTCATTCATGGGATGACGCAATACGGAATGCCGAGTTGTCATTAAATAAAGTCAAACGCCGGTTGGATAACAATTTACTTAAACTTAATATCTCTAAAACTAAGTATGTAACGTTTTCTCCAACCAAAGCAGGCATGCCATTACACCACCGCACATTAATTATAAATGATAGTGCTGACACTGTCGAAAGAGTTGAAGTTATTAGATACTTAGGAATCACTATTGACAGTAATTTAAAATGGAAGAGTCATGCCGAGCTTTTGGCATCGAAATTAAGGAGAATTATTCATAAGTTTTTCATTCTTAGGAATATTTTAAGCAGAAAGAGACTTCTCTCAATATATAACTCGTTTGTGGGGTCTCTACTAACTTACGGGATAAGTATTTGGGGAGCCGCATATACTAGTACTTTAAAAGTACTACAAACCACGCAAAATTATATTGTCAGGACTATTTTTCGTATCCCATGTAGGTCAAGTTGCAGATTTGTTTACATTGAAAATGATCTTTTGAAAGTTACAGGTTTATATATTTTTGCTGCTCTAAAATTTGTTCACTCCCAAAACAATTATTTCAACCAGCCACGCTTATGAAACAAGAACTAAAATAAATATAAGTTACACCTATACCAGAGTGAATAAATCTGTTTGCCAAAAATGCATAAAGTTTGATGGCATTAGGTTGTATAATAAATTACCCCTAGAATACAAAATCCTCTCGAAGTATAGTTTCAAAAAAAGAATTAAGAAGTTTATCTTAAATAACTTTGATATGCTTGCATCGACGGTAGCTTGACTCAACTCAGTAATTTCGTTTCTACCTAATGTTTTTTTATTTCTTTTTTTATATACATTTTGCTCATAATATACCTTATGACCATTAGCCATGCATTGAATTTGTATATTGTATGACACACACAAGCTTATAGCTTAGGTGTCTATTCTTTTGTAGTAAATTGTAGTACTCTTGTTTCTCTGCTTAACCTTTACGCATAATTTTTATTGTTTAAACAACATAGTTTGACTTTACTCGAAATATCCCCATATTATCATATTTCAGATATTCATATTTTATGTACTCTATATTTATACTTCTGAGTGTTTTTAGTATGCTTCTGTACTATTGTTATTGAATTTTAGATTTGTTTATGCAGACACGTAATTTAGGATTTGTGACGACAAGATTCAGACATTTACCCTTTACGAAAGTATACTGAATTTTCACAATTCATATACCGTTACTTGCTCGTTCTAGATCTGATGCTAGTATCTTTGCTCAGATTTCTGTTGCAATCTTGGTTATTCAGGGTAGCAAGAGTATACAAGGTCATGTATTTTTGAAGCTTTTTTTTATTTAAATTGTACTAAAGGTTGTTTTTAATTTGTAAGTTATATTGGTTTTTGAATTTGAATTTGAATAAACTAATAAACTAATGAAAAAAAAATTTGCCGTTTCCAAGTCATTACTCCTAAATGAATAGAAAATTTGAGTATCATCTGTAAAAAATTGTATGCTGCATGATTTTACCTCTGTTTCTAAATCTGAGATATATAATGAAAATAATAGCGGTCCTAAGACTGATCCCTGTGGTACACCAGAAAAAATTTTTTGTTCCGTAGAGTACTGTTGATTTAGACGAACTTTTTGATACCGATTTTCAAGGTAGGTTTGAATAAACAAAAGAGGTTTTTCAGAAAATCCATAGTAACTGCATTTAGATACAAGAAGTGATTGATTAATGGTGTCAAATGCTTTAGTAAAGTCAAGAAGTATGAGAGCTACTGCTTTTTGGTTATCAAGTGCCATTGTTATATTGTCTGTTAAATCACAGAGTGCCGAAGCTGTATTATGACCTTGTCGAAATCCAGATTGTTTAGATGGAATAATTTTGTTAGAATATAAGTAGGCGCAGAGCTGCTCGTAAACAACGCGTTCCAATACTTTAGAGAAAATTGGCAGTAGACTGATCGGCCTCAGTTGACCATAGTTAGTAGGATCAGAAAATTTAGGTAGCGGAATAACTATAGCGCATTTCCACTGATTGAGGAAATATCCCCTCTCTAAACAGCCGTTTATAATATGCGTTAAGTACACATCAATTTCAGGTATACATAGTAGTATCATATGCAAGGTTATTTCATCTGTACCACTAGAATTTGATTTTATTTTATGTATAATTTTAACAACGGTGTCAATAGTCACTTTATTAAATTGAAATTTGAATTTTGGGTTATTTTTATTAGCTCGGTAATATGCAATTTTATCAGCACAAGCCAAATCACTATTCTCGAAAATTGGAATGAATGCCTCATTTATTTTATACGGATCGGTCAAGCTCACGGGAATTTTCGAATCTTTCTGAGATTGTACTTTGAAAGTCTTTAGGGTCTTATAAAACTTTTTTATATCCTGATTTTGAACAGCTTGTAAATAATCTCTTAGATAAGAGTCAAATAATGATACAAGATCAAGAGAACCCAGAGGAACGCGGTTTTTTTTCAATAAGATGCCTAAATCTATACTATCAAATGCCTTATCCATGTCCATATTATAAAAGATGAAGCCACCTGCCACACTAGAAACGTCATTGTAGGCCAACCAATCTCTTGAGCTATTTCCCCATGTTGATTTGGTAATATTGCGTCGCCGAGATGATCAAAATTTAGCTCATAGGATGTCTGCCCTTGGGGTATAGCTAGAGAAAAGTTTACGTCTATACTCCGAAGAATATCGCTGATTTGAAAAATATATGTAATAACGTCGCGAAATGAGTGAAGTTGGACTCGTGATGGCTCAATCCCTCATGTAAGATACGATGGACAGATTCCATAAGCTCTTGCAATGTGTAAGGAAGCTACGGATTATGTCACAAAGAAGGTTTATATTGTGTTGTCTAATCAGATGGCATAATCAAGCTTATACGAGGGATGTCCTTTAAGTTTTGCATATGGAACTGAAGCAACACGGCAGGTAGTTTTAAATGGCTTTATTGTTTTTCGAAGTATTCTCCACGAAGATTAATAAACATCTGTTTTTAATTTTCGGACAGTAAAGAAATCGTTAGGACTTAGGGATTATATATTTTTTTTTTATATCGAAACAGCCGCGCAGGCAGAAGCCTAAATGCCGGAACACCGCGGCTGCTATGCTGATCCCAAAGAAATTTTGTTAATACGATTTTTGAACTGCCTAAGGTTAGTAGAACTGGGAAAAGCTTCCTCCCGTAGATTGTTCCACAATCTAGACACCCTCGGGACAAAGGAGCGGTCGTATCGGCCAGTTCTGGATGTACGAAGTTTGACACGGTTAGGATGGGACGCCGAAGTCAGGCGGGTCTGTCTGGCAGGCACATCGCGCGGCGGCATCATGGAAGAGAGCTCTGAGGAGCAAAGCGCTTTGGTGTAGCGATAGAAAAGAGCTAGATCGCCGACGGCCCGCCGCTGCGAAAGAGTCCCGAGACTGTCTGTTAGAGAAGAGTCATCGATCAGTCGGACCGCCCTCCTCTGGACAGCATCGAGTATGGACAATGTAGTCGGGGCGGCAGCACCCCAAATGTGTGAGCAATACTCGAGGCTAGGCCTTATCTGGGCCTTGTATAGAGTGAGAAGGTCATGCGGAGAAAAGTACTTCTTAGCCCTAAACAAATAGCCTAGCTTTTTCCCAGTAGCTGCAGCTATTGAAGAGATGTGTTCGTGCCAGATCAGGTCCTCAGTGATCTGGACTCCGACCAACCGAAATGAATGGCTCTTTGGTAGAACTCGACCGTCCATCCAAACTGTATGAGCGCTAGGACGCTTTTTGTTCGTCAAAGTACAGTACTGTGTTTTGGAAGCATTGAACTGTACAAGATTGTTGCGTCCCCAAGCAGTGATAGCCTCCAGGTCTCTTGTCAGAGAAGAAGTCGTCGCTAGTCTTCTTTTTTCCAGCTCAGCGGCAGAGATCGGCTTGTCACTCTGAATTCCTGCATGTAGAGTGCTGTCATCAGCGAAGCTGTGGATTGGGTTGATCGTGCAGGAAAGGAGGTCGTTGAGATGTAAGAGAAACAGTGTTGGAGCCAAGACCGATCCCTGGGGAACACCCGCGTTGACGTTGTGGGACGAAGAGGAAAATCCGTCAATTACGACGGATATCTTGCGGCCAGAGATAAAGTCAGCCACCCATCTGCAAAGCTTTTCTGGGAGGCCGTAGGATGGAAGTTTGCTCAAGAGGGCAGCGTGCCACAGCTGATCGAACGCTTTCGTGATGTCAAGAGCAACGACATGAGCCTCACCATGAGACTGGATGAGTTTACTCCACAGTTGCGTGACGTAAGCTAGGAGGTCCCCTGTGGATCGTTGGTGCCGGAAACCGTACTGCCTGTCGCTAATCAAGGTGTGACGTTCGAAGTAGTCCAGAAGCTCGCGATTTATGCACCTCTCCATCACTTTATTTATAACAGAAAGCAGAGCTATAGGCCTGTAGTTGTAAGGGTCGGTTTTAGATCCTTTTTTTGGGATGGGCTGTACATGAGCAAATTTACAGTTTTCTGGGAAGGTGCCGGATTCATAAGATATCTGGAAGAGACGCGAAAGAACTGGAGCAAGCTCAGCTGCACATCTCTTCAGTACAATGGCAGGAATCGAGTCCGGACCAGTAGCTTTGTTGATGTCGAGCGACAAGAGCACTCGTCTTACGGTCTTATGCCTGAATGTTACCTCCTGCATAGTGTGGGGAACCCTTTGAATTGACGGCACTTGGGCGTTAGTGGGGACGTCCATGGTGGAGTTGGCAGCAAAGATCTTGGCTAGCACTTCCGCCTTGGCCTTTGAGTCGAATACAATAGTTCCATCCTGACACGTAAGTGGTGGAAGGCTACTGTGTGAGAAGTTCTTTTCAATCTGCTTGGCCAGCGTCCAGAAAGACCGACTGCCATTGCGCTGCGACATTACCCTGTGCCTAACTTTTATATCATGCTGGGTTTTGGCATTGCGAACCGCTTCGTTATATTTGTTTCTGGACTCGACGCCGGCTTGTTTGTTCTCTACAGTGGGGTTTTGTAAGTAGGTTCTGTAAGCCTTGATCTTCTGCTGGCGAGCAGTGTCACACGATTTGTTGAACCAGCCGTTGGACCCTGGTTTAGGAACTTTCACTGTGTGAGGGATGTATTCCTCCATTCCGACGTGGATAATTTCGGTTATTGAAGAACAGACAGTCGACGCATCTGCGTCAGTGAAACAGACATCTCTCCAAGGAAAGCTAGAGAAGAAGTCTCTGAGCCCCTCCCAGTCGGCATGTCCGTAATGCCAAGTT
Source organism: Acanthoscelides obtectus (assembly GCA_963669975.1). Taxonomy (NCBI): domain Eukaryota; kingdom Metazoa; phylum Arthropoda; class Insecta; order Coleoptera; family Chrysomelidae; genus Acanthoscelides; species Acanthoscelides obtectus. Next base: position 5,255,904 of record CAVLJG010000004.1, on the reverse strand, counting down.
TTGCGGCCTGTGCGAGTTTCTGCTACCACAGCAGCTTCTGACCGAAATCTAACCTCCACAACACCGTGATCTGAGTTACCCAGGGGGGACAGGACAGCAGTGCTGTAAGGGTCAGGATGCGTGGTCAGAAAGAGATCCAGCAGGCTACTGGCGTGTGACGAGACGCGGGGGAAAAGAGTAGGGCTCGTCACCAGCTGGGTCAGCCCTTGAGTAAGAGCGAACGCTTCGACTGTATGACCTGCTGCATCGGTCTTACTTGAACCCAACCAAAGCTGATTATGGGCATTGAAATCACCGAGAAGAACTACCTCTGAAGCGGGGTGATTGATGTTCAGGAAGTCGATCTGGACGGCGAGGTATTCGAGTAGGTCATCCCAGTTATGGTTCGAGGGAGAGCGATAAAGGCAGCAAATAAATTTGGGTGATGTTTTGGAGTTCAGGCGAAGCCACAGAATGTCCTTCCGGTCTGATTCCAAAGGAAGATCCCTGGAGCAGGAAAGACTGCTGCGGACAAAAGCCACAACTCCCCCGTTCTTTATCAGATTGGAGTGCACCTCGTAGTTTGGGAAGTTGAGATGGTTAATCGGTGCAGTCTCTGAGATTTTTGTCCCCGCCAAGAAAAGCACGGCGGGACGATTGGATTGCAGGTAGTGATGAACAGCATCAATGTTGCTGTTGATCCCGCAGATGTTCGAAAAACAAATTTTATATTCGATGTTGTTCCCTCGAGCCCACCCTCCACCCGGACATTCCGAGAGTGGAGTGAGTTTACGTCCGGAGTTTTTAGTGCTCGAGGGATCCATCATCATTAGTTTCTTTGTTTTGGTAGATAACCGACTGCATAGCTTAGGTGTGGAAACATGCGGACATTTATAAGACACATATGGAGGATGGTCCAATAATTTCACGTTTTCTTCCGTTAAACACTTTTTTGGGCTGTATGCGAGCTTGCATTGTCTTGGTGGAGGATGATTCTTCTTTCGGGGTTGATTATTCGAAGCTCGTACATGACTTTTGGCGAACAAATGGTGGTATACCAATCCGCAGTAACAGTTCATTGCTCATTAAGAGGAATTGTTGCAATATGAGCCGCTTTTGACACAAACGTCGCGACCATCTTTTTCGAAACACTTCGAGAACGGATGACTTTTGCTAGCTTTACTTCACCTTGGAACACCCAAACAGCCGACTGTCGTTTATTTTCTGATTCATAACAGTAAATCCACGATTGATCACCACTCAAAATGCTGTACACATTTTTTGAGTTTCCGGATTTGGAACGGTCAAGCGTTTTTTGACACCAATTAACCCTGGCTGATTTTTACTCTTCAGTCAACAGGTGGGGTATCCAACGAGAAACTAATTTTCTTACTCCTGATTCTTCATGTGAAATTTTTTGAATTGAGGTCTTTGAGATCTTCAAGGACGCCTCAATCTCGCGATATGTCACATGTCTATCTTCAATGATGAGTTAGCGCACAGCATCGAAGTTTTCCTGGGTGACTCGTAAGATACGATGGACAGATTCCATGAGCACTTGCAATGTGAAAGGAAGCCCGGAAACGTGTCCTAGACCGCAGTATATCCTCGCCGCACACCGTACCCATACTGAATGATGTAGATGCATATACCCCGAACGCACATTGCTAAATATTAGGTATCCGAATCGCGTAACAAGAAGTGAATGGCGTTCCGATGATTTATATTCATTGTATTGAGATGGAACCCCGGCTTCGGCGCCCCTAAATGGGTTGCTACTGACAGGTAACAAATGAACGGATAACGGAAAGGAAAGCACGTCTTTCCATCAATTCTTGATCGATACGGTCTCATCTCGCCTTGTTTGCAATGAACCAATACGGAGTAGTACGAAATGGCGTCTGTTAGAAAGTAAGTATTTTCTCGAAAATCATTGAAAAGGTGGTTGCAATGAAAATTGAAAATTACTTTCTTAAATTTGCTATTATCACATATGCTCGACACGGTTTCAGGGCAGGCTACTCAACTGAAACAAGCATTATCGAGTATGTTCAGTATGTTTGTGATAAACTTGATTTAGGTAATTACGTAGTGAGTATCCAATTTGACTTGTCTCAGGCGTTTGATTGTGTAAGTTCGTCATTTGTGGCCGATAAACTTCATCATGTTGGCATTCGCGGATGTTTGAATCAATGGCTAGTTAGCTTTTTAGAGAATAGAAAATTTTATGTTACTGTCGCTGATAAAAAATCTGATGAATTCAATTTAGATTGGGGCACACCTCAAGGCAGCGTCCTTGGACCACTTATTTTCTCGATTTTCATAAATGATTTGCCTGCACACTTATCCTACGGAAAATTACTTTTTGTATGCAGACGACACAAATATCGGTATAGCTGACTCATCGCAAGATCGTCCTCGAGAAAAAATTAATGATTCGGTTAATGAGTTCAGTCAGTGGTGCTTCAAAAACAGACTAATAATAAATACAAAAAAGAGCGTATCAGTTGAATATTTTAAGAAACCAAAAATTCCGTCAAATTTTAATTTCAGTCTTCAATGCAAGACAGTTGTAACTTCAAAAAAAACTGTTTTTTTAGGTGTAAGCTTTGATTGCAATTTAAGATGGACAGAGCAAATTGATTCCGTATGTAAGAAACATGGAAAAAGTCTGTATTTAATACTTACGCTAGGGAGGATCTTAAACACCTCAGCATTAATGGATGTCTACTATGCATGTGTACACTCCGTCATTTCATATGGCATTACTGCGTGGGGCCAGGCTAGTGAAATCTCTAGAGTGTTTGTCTTACAAAAAAGAATCATTCGCATTATATTTGAAATACGGTCCAGATCTACCTGTCGTGAGATATTTGTTAAACACAAAATACTTACAGTAGCATGTATATATCTTTATAATCTTTTAACATATATTTTTCAGCACAGAAATGATTATCTTTAGCATACTGACATCCATGACTACAGCACTCGTAATAAAAATAATATAGTTAGGCATGTGTCATATCATACGTTTCATTCAAAATCTCCCAAACAGCAGGGATATACTTTTTTAATTTATTACCTCCGGAGATCAAAAACGTAAACTCCGTAGGGCTTTTCAAAAGACGTTTCCGGAACAAGCTATCGGACTGCGGTTTTTATGACCTAGGTGAATTTGTGACATTCCACAGTGCTGCTGATAGATCTTAACAAATAATTTATTGCCATGTGTGTATCAAATAGTTTTTTATGTTCTTATTGTTATTTGTATTTTACTTCCTTTTATCTATATTTTAATCTGTATACACCGACTTATCCAATGTCTACAATGTAGATCTAACTGGATCAATAAATGAATCTGAATCTGAATCTGAGGTAGCTACGAATATGTATACCAAAGGAGTTAAACGGAACAAATAAGTCAAATAGGACCACAGAGTTATTAATGCTCAGTCACTGTAACGTTGCTTTTTAGAATTGTTTTCTCTGCACTACATACCAAGCATCCAACAGCCTTGTAGTCACATTTGCGATGAGTCAACTTGGGTAAAAAAAAAGAAAAAGTAAAATCTGCGATGAGTCAACTTAGGCAACTGTCTTCAAAACTTCTGAACTGAAGCTCATGTATTTTACATCATTATAAAGGGAATTGAAAGACTCGACCCCCCTTTCCATTTAAGATTTTGGGGGTGGTGTCACCCCCGCTTAGGGGGCTGCACGTGCTAACGTGATTTTTTGCCAAACTTGTGTCCCCATCGAAAACAAAATCGATGGGTCTGAGCGTTTTTCAACAAAAAAAACTGAGCCGCCAGTAAATGCCTGTTTCGTTTTCGATGCACCAGCCTGTATGTGTCTAATGTCTAATATTTGCGCAGAGTTATCGGAATTGGGAGCATATACTCGTAAGTACGCTAATGTCAAAAATTTGAGATTTGACTACCTCCTATCTCTGCGGCTCTCACGCCCAATTTACCCATCAAAACGAATTTAAAAAATGATCAAGAACCTCTAAGACGTGAAAAAACAAAGTTTGCCCAATTTTTTTTGTAGTTTCGACGTCACTAGATCTATTTTCAAAACCAAACAATTTTTTTGTCCTTTCCGTCTAACTTAAAGATGGGAGGCAGGGTTCATCGTGAGGTACATGTCACAAAAAACATGATGTTCTGTTTTTGGAAATATTCGCAAACACTTTCCAATTGGCATAGTAAGTAAAATTGTATAGCACTCTCGCCATTTCAATATTCCTCAGCATTACCAGCCTTGCTACCACGAAATCGACCTCAAACCATGAACATCGCTATCAAAACCATAGCTGCTACACCCTCACCGATACTTTCTTTTGTTTTCCCTCTTATAATCAAGAAATCTCCCCCACATACGACGTCACCCTCCATAGCGGTTCTTATACATATTCCTCCGACAAACAGATTACCCTTATGCCTCCTTCCCTCCCCCTTTCAACCCTTTGCCTTCAGATCCCTTCCATTAATTCCCTAAAGTTCAAATGGAAGGCTGTCGCCCTCATAAATTATAATTACGAAGCGGCCACTTCTTTTTTCTTAGCTCGCTTCCCCTGGAAGGAACCCTCCTCGACCCTTACTCCTTCCCCCGTCTCTGGTCTAAGGGAAGGAGGGGCGAGGGGTGAAGCGCTTCAGTGGCGTTCGTCCAGACTGTTCTTTGATTCGGAAATTTGGGGACTATCCATAATGCGTTAGTGCTGATGTATAATACAGGGATGGCTGTGTGCGCAGGTGCATTATCGTGGAAGAACCAGTCTCCTGACTGCCACAAATCGGGTATTTTTTGTTGATTACTGTTTCGCAATCGTCTTAAAACCTCGAAAAAGCACAAGCTCTCGAATTTTTTGTTGTTGTTGTTGAAGATCTATTTAGCATTAATGCTACCATGTCAATTTTGTATAATGATTCGGTTACATATTTTTCTTCAATCTATTTAAAATAAGTAGGAGACATTTCCTTATCTTTCTTCAAGAAATAACTGTTTTGCAACAAAAAAACGCTCCAATAGCTATTTTCAACAACAAAATGATAAACAAACCATGGGCGTAGTGAAGAAAAGCATTTAATTATTAAGTAAATTCTTTTCGTCAAATTTCTTCTGAAAGTAGTACAAACTAATCTGATGTACAGTCCCTTGCCACATTATTAGACTCGTGCTGCAAATCTACTTTTACTTTATATTTCTTGTTGTTATTATGAACTTTTTGCAAATAGTGCGAATTGTTGGAGTTTCTCAAAGTTCTGTAAAACGAATTAAACAAAAAATAGACCTCGGTGAAAACCAGAGAGCCAAACGTAAAGGTGCGTGCGGTCTACGGAGAATCACGACAGAGAGAAGTGACCGAAAAATTCGTAATATTTGTGTTGAAAATCGAAAACTGCCGATAACAATTCTTACAAAAAAAGTTCTTGAAGCCGGCATTGAAGTATCGCAAAGAACAGTGCAGCGGAGGTTAGCAGAAGAGGGTCTTATTGGACGTAGACTAGCACGCAAACCAAGGCTTACACCTGCTATGATATCAAAGCGATACCAATGGGCACGAAACTACAAGGATTTCACGACTGATAACTGGAAGAACGTAAATAAATGCTATCTAACTATATTCAAGTCGTTCTTGTACTGTAGATATTGTTTAATCTAAATTCTATGACGTTTTTCAGGTATGTTTTTCGGACGAGTCGATTTTCCAAGTATTGGTCGACAAATCGCAGTTTGTACGGCGAAGGACAAATGAGAATTATAAGCATTGTGTCGACCATTAAACATCCTCCTTCGGTAATGGTATGGTCAGTTATCAGTTATAAGGGACAAGGGGCCTTATACGTTGTCGATGGTACAATGAATGCCGAAAAATATCAGGGAGTTTTGGAAACCCAGCTGCTCCCTCAAGTGAAAAAATGGTTCAACAAACGAGAAAAGCCAATTTTTATGCATGATGGTGCGCCTTGCCATCGTGCACAAAAAATTACAAAATTTTTAGCCGAAAAAAAGTAGATATTCTCGACTGGCCAGGAAATTCGCCGACATGAACCCCATCGAGAACGTCTGGGAGTTTTTGAAATCTGAGGTCACGATGAAAGCCCCTACAACCAAGCAAGAGTTGATCAACATACTTAATGACCCTTGGAAACATCACCCAGGGCTCAAAATAAAAATTCAAAACTATATAAGCAGTATGCCACGTCGCGTTGAAGCTGTGTTGGCTGCGAAAGGTGGTCATACAAAATACTGATTTTTGCAAAAAATGTATTTTCATGTGAAAAGATTCCATTTTCATGTAAATTTCTAATTTTCTATGTGACATTTGATGTATTTATAATAAATTTTGATGTTTCATCATGGATAAGCTTTGTAAATGTCTACTGGCGTGTTATAATCCAGGAAAACTTCATTTTTAAGGATGGGTCCAATAATATGGCAAGTGCCTGTACCTATTAAAGTTTACTTTAAGCTTTAAATCAATAAATCTTCAAACCTACTGAACTGAAACTCATGTATTTTACATCGTTATAAGGGAATTGAAAGACCTTTAAAATAAGGTATCATTCGACCTCCCTTTCCATTTAAGGCTTTAGGGTTGGTGTCACCCCCGCCCAGGGGGTTGCACGTGTTAACGTGATTTTTCGCCAAACTTGTGACCCCTCAAAAACAAAATCGGCGGGTCCGAGCGTTTTTCAAAAAAAAAATAACTGAGCTGCCAGTAAATGCGTCTGTTTCGTTTTCGATGCGCCACCCTGTATTTGTTTCTGAATTTGACTTCGACTTGTTTGTTCTCGACAGTGTCGTTTTGTAAGAATGTTCTATGTGCGTTGATTTTTTGAACCAGCCGTTGGAGCCTGGCTCAGGCACCTTCACTGTATGGGGGATGTATTCCTCCTGAGTTGAAAAATACCCCTAGGGTAACACTCCACCTTTTCAATTTTGCACTTTTGCGGTTTTCAAGATATCATTTTTTTGTTTTATTTTATGTATGCAAAGTTGAATAAAGGCACATTATTATTATTATTATTAAACGTGGATAACACTGATCAAGAGCCAAAAAATATCTTAAATAAAATCAACAAAATATTACTATTTTTAATGTGCTAAAACCGGAATGAAACTTATTTTTTCAATATTAGTTCAAGTTTTAGAGATACGGTAATTATATGTGTTCCTGCTGTGACAGTGTTAATATACTGTAATTCACAAGAATGCACGTGCTACATTTTTATGTTCGGCAAGGAAAGATGATGTAATCGGCATGATTGTGTTACGTTATACATACGTGTACATTGTATTGCTTTATATTAGCCATTTTTTCCTCAGTTGGCTGACAGCGTTCATGCAAAATGTCTCGAAAGTGTGTAAACAATCCAGATCAGTTTTGTTACGTGTCTGGTGATGTGACTTTTGCGTCTCAGAGACGGTCTATTACTCCACTAATAGCAAAGGCATATCAGCTTTATTTCGGTTGTAAACTAGGTGACCCCACATCTGCTGTAATACATGTGCTTCAAGTCTGAGGAGCTGGTTAAATGGCAAAAAACGGTCTATGCGTTTTGCTGTCCCAATGGTTTGGAGAGAGCCTACAAATCATATTAATGATTGTTACTTTTGCATGGTACCTTGTGTTGGACAAGCCACAGGTATGTCCAAGAAAAAAAAATCGGTTATTAACTACCCAAACATACCATCTGCGATGAGACCTGTGCCTCACAGTGACGACAATCCTATTCCAAAACCCCCAGAATCCTACACTTGCGAATCAGAAAACGAATCAGATCATGGCGATCGAGTGATTCGTCAGGAAGAAGATATGCCATCAACGTCAAGAGATCCTGATTTTATACCGAGCACGTCATGCCACCAACCGCACAAAATAACACAGTCAGAATTGAATGATCTTGTAAGAGATTTAGAACTTCCAAAATGTAAGGCAGAGTTACTTGGATCAAAACTGCAGCAGTGGAACTTGTTAGAAGACGATGTTTCGGTATGTGATTGTCGTAAACGCCACAAAGACTTAGAACCATTTTTCAATATGGAGAATAACTTGGTTTTCTGCAGTAACATTAACGGCTTTCTGGCGGATTTAAATATAAACTATAACCCAGAAGAATGGAGATTGTTTATAGACAGTTCAACATTGAGTTTAAAGGCAGTGTTATTGCATATTGGAAATATTTTACCATCTCTTCCTGTAGGGTATTCAGTTCACATGAAAGAATCATATGACAATATGAAGTACCTATTGACATGCAAAAAATACGATGAGCACCAATGGCATATTTGTGGCGATTTGAAAGTTGTTGCACTTTTACTTGGGCTGCAGCTAGGCTACACAAAGTTTTGCTGTTTTTTGTGTGAATGGAACAGTCGGGCAAAGGCACTTCATTACACCAGACAAAGCTGGCCTGTTCGTCAATTCCTAGAGCCAGGTCAAAAAAATGTACAGCATATGCCATTAGTTGATTCGAAAAAAATTTTATTACCACCACTGCATATCAAGTTGGGCCTAATGAAAAACTTTGTCAAGGCATTAGATAGAGATGGGTCAGCTTTTCAATACCTGCGTCAGAAATTTCCAAGACTAAGTGAGGCAAAGGTTAAAGAAGGTATTTTTGTTGGGCCGCAGATTCGAAATATTTTGAAAGATACACAGTTTGAAAACACTTTAACAGGTATTGAAAAAACTGCTTGGAATGATTTCCGTCTGGTGGTCACTAATTTCTTGGGAAATAGAAAAGCTGACAACTATAAAACCCTTGTCAAAATATGCAGTCATCATATCAAAAGATGGGCTGTAATATGTCTCTTAAGATACATTTCCTACACTCACACCTGGACTTTTTCCTGACAGTTGCGGAGCCGTAAGTGATGAGCACGGCGAACGTTTTCATCAGGATTTCAACAATGGAAAAAAGGTACCAGGGAAAGTGGAATCCTTCCATGCTTGCAGACTACTGTTGGACTCTTGGTAGAGATGCTCCAGAAACGATCCATAAAAGAACAGCAAAAAGACAGCGCATATAGTGATTCTTATAAGTATATGAATCTTGTTACTTTTTTTAATATATCCTTAAAAATAAAATGGTTTTTTTCTAAACCGCAACCAATTTTTTTTATTTCATTGTCATTTTTGGATTCAGCGCCCCAAAATTAACAAGGAAGTGCACTTTTCCCACAAGATACAATTAAAAAACTAAAATTTGTTGTCCAGTGTAATTTCGGTATGACCTTAAAGACATCTCGTCCAGCAAGCTAATCGATTATCTTAAGGAGCAGTCAAAGATAGTTGTGAGTCATAACAGGTCAGAACGTCGCAGTTAAAGATTCCCGTTGCAAGCGTACGCCACTGGACCGCGTTTGCTATCGCCGGACAGGCACTAAGACCGCAACCCTTTCCTACGACGCGGCTACCACCCTTAGAATGCCGCCCCCCTTTTCGTCCACGCCAGTAGATCAATACAGCTCCTACTGCAAGAACTACGGCTTCACCGGCCCCGGCTTGCGAAACCACTCCTTACAAGGAACCAAACGATTCTCGACTCTATCATCCGAACGCATAGCGCTGTTTCTTTGTCCGCGGGCCGCGACTTTCAAAGTTCTTTTCGGCGCTTCGCGATTCTTTTTCACACTCTTCGTCCGCGAACCATCGGCGTAGAGAAAAAACTTTCCCGCCAAGTTGGGGATTTTTAGCGGACGAGGGAAATTCTTTCTTTTTCGTCGGTTTTCCGTCTCTTTCGCGCACACGCTCTTCGTCTCGTCGGGACGCCCTGAATCCTGGGGCGCGGCTCTTCTAAGCTTTTCTAGCTACCCCGAAGCTCGCTAGTAACGATTTTCAATTACTTTGTGTTAGTATACAGCACGTTGGGACCGATGACTACGATCCGAGGAAATATGCAAATATCCAGACTTTGTCCTATTTTCAACGCCGACCTTTTGTATCCAAGGAAGGGTTGACGACGTTTCAGGATATTTTTGAACCAAGATCCATTCTGGTCACGCAGAATGAAAGAAGAAGAATTAGAAGATGCCTCGAGGAAACCTAAAGTAGGAAAAGCTCCGAGACACGACCGTGTAACAGCAGAGATAGTAAAGTCAAAAGAATGTTTTACAACTGTTGAATACAGTATCGGCTGACAATGAAATACCGAATGAATTGTATTACCATGACTTAAAAATGGAAATACCAAGATATCTGAATACTATAGAGGCTATGAAGTATACCGGAAAATGTTTATGAGATCATACTGAACGAAAGGCTAAAGGAATAAGTAGAGCTCGACGTGGATGAAGTACAACATGGATTCAAGGAATGAAGAGGAACGACGAATGGAATATTTATAATAAATACTAGTAGATATATATATATAACTTGAGACGTGGTCATTATCGTCTAGACCAGTTAGGTGAAAAATTAAAGCTTCCGCTTTTTGTTGGGTACTTCAACAAAATTTAAGCAAAGAGGACTCTTTATACTTTTTTTATTCACAAAATTCACAAACCCGTACTCTCAGTAAGACCTATAGTTGCATCAATAGGTTCAGCCATCCAGGCTTTGTCTTCATTAATATCGACAACACTAAAATCAGCACATGCAGATAATGATTACTACATCAAAGACTCATTTGAGGTCTCTCGTCAGTTCAACAGATTGACAATACCAGCCGATCATATTATCGCCAGTCTTGATGTCGTGTCGCTATTCAGCAATATCTATCTGGATGCATGTACAAGAACTATTAATAAACACTGGAATGAGATCAGTCAACACTGCAACATATCTCTAAAATCTTTCACCAACATTATAACATCCCTTTTTCATAACAATTATTTCTCTTTCAACAACAAAATAGATTCTCAAACACATGGTTGTCCTATGGGATCTGTTCTATCACCAATTTTGGCAGACTATGTCATGGATGACCTGCTTGACACTGTTATTCCGACACTACCCTATAACCTCTTCTTCATAAAAAAATACGTAGATGACATTATTTTATGCCTCCCCTCCATAGGTTTGGATGGTATTGTCAGAGAATTCAACAGCTGTGACCCCTACATCCAATTTACCATTGAAAAAGAAGATGAGAACCTGTCTGTCCCCTTTCTAGACACAAGACTCATCCGCACCAACAACAACAATTTATTGGTAGACTGGTACCAAAAACCTATGGCCTTAGGTCGGTTTCTCAATTTTAGGTCATACCATAAGCTAGGGATTAAAATCAATTTGGTAAAACAGATGAAAACAAGGGTAATCAGCATCTCAGATAATACTTTCCACACCTCAAATTTACATAAACTATCAAAACTGTTCATCAATAATGGTTATCCGAAGTGTCTGATTAACAAGATCTTATTTAGTTCACCTTCCAATATTTTGCCGAACTCTGGTGATGCAGGTAAGAGTCACACAACCCCTAATAATAACGGAACTGATGTAATTCCCAATAATAGCATCAATCCAAACAGTACAAGCACCAACCCAGATTCCAGACCTGGTTTTGCTGTCTTGCCCTATATCAAGGAAGTGACCCCTAAGCTGATCAGATTGTGCAGTCCTTTGAACTTTCGAATTGCTTGCAAATCCGTCCTCACTATAAACCGCATTTTTTCAAAAATGAAAGACAAAGTCCCGCTGCTTGGCTTAACTAACACAGTCTACTCCATCAATTGCAACAACTGCAACCAAATATACATAGGTCAGACCTCCAGATCTCTTAAAGGAAGGATTACATCACACAAAAGTGATGCTAGGCTTTATCCTGAAAGATGCGCTCTAGCATCTCATGTTAACACAACAGGGCATTCTATGAATTACACAAGTATCAAAGTTCTTGATAAAGAAAAATACCTTTCTAAACGTTTATTCCTGGAAATGTCCCACATTTTCATGAATAACTACTGTATCAACAAAAAGACAGATATTAAACAACTGAGTGTCATTTACTCATATTTGCTAAACTGCGAAAAATTGGAGAAATTACATATCTCCCCAAATTTCGACTTTTCACAACCATAAATATAATCTGTGTTTTGGCCGATTCCACCAACAAATTTCATTCCACTCAAAATCTAATAATTCTCTTCTCACGATTTATTAATAATTATTAATTTAAAATTCCCATTAATTAAAATATAGTTTATTCAACTGCCTCTGGTCGGTTTAACAATTTCTTACATAACATTCTGAAAATCACATCATCTGAAGTGATTCGGCAACGTTTTGGCACACGCCCACAATTCGTTTCCATCTTTCAACATAGACATTGACAACCTTCGGCCTTCTGTCAAAGGTTCATCTCACTCATTATTCCATGACCACCATTTTATGCAATCATCAAGTGGCTTCACGACGTAATGCTCTAATGTTTTCTAAATAATTTTTAATCTGTCTTTAACTTGTCTTGTCATATTTTATATAATTTTAACCATTGTACCATGTATCCAGCTCTCACCATGTTACTGGACGTTTCCCTCATCCTATACGAAAACAACAATTAGCAACATCCTCACATACTACTGTAAGTTGAGTCAATTTAAATTCATTTTACACTTTTGTTGCTACTGTTATCATTGTAATTGCAGCTCCTGATGATGATGGCAAAGTCCATTGAAAGCTAGAGAGAATTAAAAAAAGTATAAAGAGTCCTCTTTGCTTAAATTTTGTCGAAGTACCCAACAAAAAGCGGAAGCTTTAATTTTTCACCTATATATATATATATATATATATATATATATATATATATATATAGCCCTATAGGCCTGAAAGGTCCAACAAGGCTTTATTTGTAATTTCTTTCCATTTTTTCTTATTTTGACACCTAAGGTTCTCAGATCAGCTTCTATTTCGCTATTCCATCTTTCCTTCGGTCTAACTCTCCTCTTCTTGCCTCCTATGCTTCTGCTAACAATCATATTTGGAATCCTATTTTCTGCCATCCTTCCTACATGCCCTAACCATTTCAACCTTTGTGCTCTTATATATCCTATGATACTTGATTCTTTATACATATCTGCAAGGTCTTGGTTTGTTCTTCTTTCCCATACCCCATTGTTCTGTTTCCCTCCAAAAATTTTCCTTAACACCTTTCTTTCCCACACTTCTAGGGTAATTACGAGCCCCTTCCCACTTCAATTGGCCCAACTATTGAAACCTTAGTTTTTTTCTTATCAAACACAAATAATAAAAATGTAGCAGGATGTTTACACATGTTGCAATTACAGCCTATCGACCTATTTTCATTTCAATGCAAAATAAGTCTATAAGGCATAGGTGGCTGTGAAAAATAAAAGCCATGACAATTGTTTTTATTAATCACAGCTGTCAGTTTAAAATAGTTTTGGGTAGTTAAGGTTTTCAAAATGGGTAAAGGAGAGGTTATTAGTGAGAAAATTCGGTTACTGAAAATTAAATTTTTTAATTCTGGGAAATCAAACTCAGAAATTGCAACTTTGTTGGACTTATCGCAGTACAGTGTGAGAAACATTGTTAGACGATATAACGTAACTGGTTCAGTTAATATTAAGCCACGATATGTGAAAAGTAATATCACAAATGCCGACCGAAGAGCATTAAGAAAAATAATCGTGAAAAACAGGCGTGCCAATTATTTACAATTAAGTGTTCTGTGGAATGACGCTGTTGGAAGGAGAATTTCGAGGTCCACAACTCATAGAGAGGCCCACAAACTGGGATTTAGCACTTGCAAGGTAAGTTTTCTTATAAAAAAAGTGAAGTAGAAACCCTAAAGTTGCACAACTTGTTTATGGGCCAAAGAAGAAACTATTAACTCCACTGCAAAAGAAAAATCGGCTTAGATGGGCTAAAGAACATGGAGAATGGACACCTCAACAATGGTGTGCAATACAATGGAGTGATGAGGCTCGATTCGAAGTTTGTGTTGGTGACAGTAGCAGTAGAGTTATTCGCAAAAAAATGAAGCATTCCATGTTGACTCTCTAAAGAGAAAAGTGAAATTTCCAACATCCATCATGGTCTGGGGCAGTATGTCATCAAAAGGAGTATGAAAACTTCATTTTATTGATGGAAATGTGGATACAAACAAATATTTGGCAATTTTGGAAGAATCGCTTTTACCAGTGATGGAAGAATGTTTGACATCCGGCCAAGATTTTGTGTTTCAGCAAGATGGTGCAGTGTGCCATACCTCAAAAAAGGCTATAAAATGGATGGAAGAAAATAATGTACCACTTTTGAAATGGGATCTGTCACCTATTGAAACTTTGTGGCACGAGACGAAAAAGGTTCTACGACAACATCCTGCTCGTACAATCACCGAACTGAGACAAAAGCTTCAAGAAATATGGGATTTTTTTACTTTTTACACCAAATTTTTGCCAAAACTTGGTTAACACTACGCCCCAAAGAATTTCAGCCGTAATAAAAAATAGAGGTGATGTTACCCAATGGTAATCTTTCAATTGTTGCTTTGTTAACTTCGCGCATTTATTCGCACATTGTTTATTTGTTCAGATGTGATATTAGTTATAGGTCTAAGTGATTTCAAATATGTATTTTTTACGACTAGAGTGTATCTAAAATGTTTTTGAGAAAATAAATTGTTTAGAAGTAAATAGTTTCGTCATGTTTACTTTATGAAGGCATATTTTGGTACAAATCTTGAAGTGGGCCAACTGATGTGGGAAGGGGCTCGTATATCTGCCTTCCTCAAGATCCATGTTTCACAAGCAAATGTAACTGATGGTCTTATTACTGTAGTAGATATATAGAATAGTGTAATAACGAAACAATATATCAGTGCTTGATTGATATGGGTGTTTGGTACATGAACCAACAAAATTATTTGGGCGATCGGAAACACTGTTTGATGATTTTTGATGAAAACCGCAATACTCTAAGGGCTACGGTTACCGAGATATCATCGTTTTTCTTTTCTTTTGCTGAATTGCCTGCAAATGCGCATAAATATCGTTATAACTTTTTTGTTTCTAGATATAATGACACAAAATAAACGTGAGTCTATTCTGTAATGGAACCTAGTTTTACTTACAAAATTTCAGTGCTTTATTGCCTCAGACTCACGTTTATTTTGTGTCATTATCTCTATAAACAAAAAAGTTATAACGATATTTATGCGCAATTATAGGTAATTCAGCAAAAAACGAAAAACGAAAATTTTTTTTGGTTTATGTACTAAACACACTGTATATTGATATATCCAAAGCACTTATTTCAGTGGTTAGAATGAATCTTTGGGGTATACTGAACAACTACAACGTGAACGAAGGTTAGTAGAAAACATACGAAGCCTATATAAGAATACCAACAACTGTGTGGAATGAAAAAAAATCTGAAAAATTTGCAACTACATCAGGAGTGAGTCAAGGTGGAACGTTGAGTTCATATCTGCGAACGGATAATGGATAAAATTATAAAAGACTGTGAAATTAGAATCAAGGAAACGACGTGGGTATAAATGATAACCAGTCGGTGTTCGCAGATGACCTAGTACTGCAAAGAAAACAGAAGACAAACAACATAATTTTGAGATACGGAATTAGTAACGCAGAAAATATAAACGAAACAAAAGGTATGAGTATTTCTAAACACCCACAGAACATATAAATCCGTTTAGAACAACAAATAATACAATGAATAACACAGATTCGATATTTAGGAACAATGATAACAGGATGGAAAAGTTGAGGCAGAAATACAATATATAATTAAAGCAGCTACTAAGATTATACTTCGAACTAAATAAACACCTATTTAACAAAAAAGAAGTACCTGCAAAAACAAAAATAAGGATGTTGTATGTCCTTACGCTAACATATGGACCAGAACTGTGGATATTGAGTAAAAGACAGAGACAGGAAATACAGGCAAGTGAAATGAAACTGCTAAGAATAGTTGCGGATGGAAAAAGTCAGAAATGTAGAAACAAGAAGAAGATTAGGTTTCATATCTGTAGAAAAAATAATACAAGTGAATGTGCTAGGGTGGTTTGGTCACATGATTAGAATGTAAAATACAACATTGACGAAAAGGGTCTGAAGAACGGCGAAATTGAGAAAAAGACGAAAGCAATACTAAGAAGGAAGTGGAATGACAAAATACGGAGGTATTCAAGAGAAATGCATTTGGACTGGAAAGCAGCAGAAACATTAGCTAAAGACAAAACAAAATAATAGAAAACTGAATAAATGTAGAAAAATATCGACCTCTACAGTGGCTAGATACGGTAGAAGAGGAACCGATCAAGTAAGAGAATGGAAATCAAAACGAAAGACCGCTTAGAGACGATGAAAGAGTACGGCCTCCAATATTTTATCAGAGTACACTTTCATGATAGTAGATATGTTTACAAGTTTTTATCAAAATTCAATAAATAGTTCTGGGTGTTGCATTTTATCTCACTTAGTATAGGGTGTCTGCGAAAGGTTGAAAAATCTCAGAACTGGAGATACTACAGACCAAAATATGTGGATTAACCTAAACATACCTTTGTTCAAAAGAGATACAGGGTGTCAAAGTTCAATTTTGTTTTCTATTTTTCCTTGTTGCTTGAGAAGTATTTCAGATTTTGACATAAAACTAGGTATAGAAAGGTTTTCTAGTATCAGAAACAAGAATCCCCTATTTTTTATGGCCAAACTTCTAGAGGACGTCACTTACTATTCCGGTAAACAACTTATCATAACTGACCGAAAAATATTATTTTCCTGTATTTCCATAACAAAGAAGGTTCACTTGTTACAAGTGTCTAAATCTATTAGTTTTCGAGATATTTGGTTTTAAAAGTTCCATGGCATTATTTGTACCATGATAATAAAACATTTTTATAACATAATATAGTTGCTTAGGATAATATCTGAGTAGCGTTGCTATGGTTTCTAATGTTTGTCATGATATTGCTTTAAACTTTATGAATAATTTTAAGTTGACAATAAGTTGTTAAACATCATGGAGTATACGTGTGATAAATATTCTGATATGCATTTAATGTACGCATTATCAAGATGTAATGAAACTTTTAAAAACAAATATCTCGAAAACTATTAGCTTCAGATGCTTCCAACAAGTAAATCTTTTTTCTTGTGGAAATACGAGAAAGTAAGATTTTTCGGTCGGTTGTTGTATACAGGGTAGTACAAAAAAGTTATGATGAGTTATTTACCGAAATAGTGCTTTGAGTGGCGCACTTCGAAAACTTGCCCATAAAAAATAACGGATTCTTGTTTCTCATACTAGTAAACATCCCTATACCGAGATTTATATCAAAATCTGTGATACTTTTCAAGCAATAAGGAAAATAAAAATATAAAATTGTAACTTTGACCCCGTATCTCGCAAACTATCAACTTTCGGACTGGTATGTTTGGGTCCATTCACATATTTTGGTCAGTAGCATCTCCAGTTACGAGACTTACCAACTTTTATTAACCTTTTTGACGCAATTTTTTACTATGACCTGTTACCGTTGACCACGCATAACATTGTGGCTCATAGCCTATTCTTTCTTCTATGCCCTCTAATTTGCTGCAAGCTGTATCATCCGTCGCGGCCCCGGTTCCAGTTCCGTTCCATTCCAGTTCTCCGTTCCAACGTTCCGGCCTGCCGCGGCCGGTTTTAATACGTGCCACTGATATAGATACGATTTTTTTGTTCGTACGTCGGTGTGTGTGTGTGTGTGCGAGAGTTCCGCGTTGTTTCGCGCCAACCAAAACATTGACTTTATTCCATTCGTCGGTGTGTGTTTTGTGTTGCTTTTTGTTTTCTTTGTCGGGCATTTTTCTGTTTTGTACCTTTTTAATTTGGGGATAATGGGCACCCCAGTCGCCGCGGGTTTTGTATTATTTTTCCGTCGTGGCAAATTGATTAGCACGGCGCGTTCTAGATCGAAAGTCGACTACTGCCGGTCTTTCACCGAGTATGTGTGTGTATACACGTACAGTGAGATAATTTATCATGTGTGCTTGTATCGGTGGGCGGTGGTTAATCTCTTTCAGGTTGTTCCTTTGTTTGCCCTTGTTTGTTGTGCCGGTTGATTGAATCGGTGGATTTGTGCTTGTTTTTAATGCAAAGAGCAATTCTATGGCGATGCCAATTTCATGGTCAAAAACTAAAGCTTATCGTAAACTAAGTGACATTCAAAATGCAACACCCAGAATTGTTTATTGGATTTTAGTAGATAGTCTATGGGGATTCAGTCTCACTAGTTTTTAAATGACGTATGTCACATGACGTCACACACGTCATATAATTGACGTATGTCACGCACGTGACGTATGGCTCATCCTGTATAAAACATTCTTGGCTCCCCCTGAATATTACACCTTACTATCATAACCGCAGGCGAACACAACAATGCTGATAAGGCGATAAGGTCGGCGACACATGATGTTTTAACAGATTTCGTTAGGTTTTGTGCAGCGCCTCTAGCGGCGGATTTAAAAACTAGTGAGACGGAATCCCCATAGACTATCTACTAATTTTGATAAAATTTCCGAGACGTCATTTTTTTGTAAAGGCTTTGTCATATCAGGATCCGAACAAAGCGAACACGTTTACTCAATATTCAGTGATTTTTCTGTATTGGTTCCATTTTTGTTTCATTGCTTTATCATGCCTAGAGTTTGCAGACGCGCTGATTTCATTCCACTTTCCGAGTATAATAGGGGTCGAATAATCTGGTTACGTGAAACCGGATTTTCTTTTAGAGAAATCGCTAATCGGGTGAATCTAAACGAAGTCACTTAATGACATGCAAAGCGGTCTTGTAGTAGGGCTATTTGTCTTGACGCTCTGTGGTACGCCTCGGTGGAC
Source organism: Acanthoscelides obtectus (assembly GCA_963669975.1). Classification (NCBI taxonomy): domain Eukaryota; kingdom Metazoa; phylum Arthropoda; class Insecta; order Coleoptera; family Chrysomelidae; genus Acanthoscelides; species Acanthoscelides obtectus. The sequence goes on along the minus strand of CAVLJG010000004.1, from coordinate 5,237,099 downwards.
CACTTGGCCTTCGTGTTCCTCTACCTTCTTCTATCCACACACGACACACACGCATTACCGTCATTGCAGTTCAATTTCTCGATAAGACAAAACAACATCTCGATAGGCAATAATATAGAAGTCGCTATCATGGTGATGATTTGGACGCCTTCGAACTCCAGGCATTTTATTATGCTTAACACTGGTAAATAATAGGGCAATAACTAAACACATTGTTTCATTGATCCTACTGCATATCAAACAAATAACGTTTTAGTTTCAATTTGAACTTGTTCATATGAAGAAGCTTCTATTCTTGTGGCAGCTGATTATACATCCTGATAGCATTATATATGAACGATCTTTGAAACATGGCGGTCTTATGCTGCGGAACGGTGTAGTTCAATCTTGATCTTATATTTTGATGATGACTGTCTCTGATTTTGTGCGATATGGGGTCTCATACTTCCTAATCTGGTTTCTAGTTAGTGTTATCTTCGTGAGAACATAACCGACTTTGCATTTTGCTATGTTTTATTGCTCATAAACTGAATATGAAATGTAATTAGCGTTGTTGTCATTCTGTTTTCAACCAATAAAGTTACTGCAATAGTTTGTCTTCCTAGAGTTGAGCTTTAGGCTATGCTGCTCTGATAGTGTGTTTATCGATTGAAGCTCTTCATTTAGAGTTCGTTCTGCTGCAGCTCTGTCTTTCATGGAAAAACTAAAGTAAACTTGAATATCGTCAGCGTACGATTGTACCTTGACGTTTTGTATCTTTCTTAGGATTTCTGCTGTGTATATTATGTATAACAATGGCCCAAGTATGGATCCTTGTGGCACCCCTGACAGGATATCTGTGCTTGTCGAATAAAAACCATCAATATGAATTTTCTGGGGGCGTCTAAGTAAGTAGCTGCATATTATAAACAGTAGGGCGTCAGTAAAACCATAGTATTTGAGCTTTGAGCACAACATCATGATTGATGGTGTCAAAAGCCTTGGAAAAATCCAAAAGAACAAGAGCGCTAGACAAACCTTGATCATACGTCATTAAAATATCTCAGGTTACCGTAGCTAGTGATGTTCCAGTACTTCTTCCAGAACTGGCAGTCAGGAAGTAGACCATGGACTGAAGTATTCTAGAATTTGTATATATAGATGATTTACAAAAAATTTTGAGTCAGCTGATAGAAGTGATTTAAGGCTAAGATCGGAGAATTCCGCAGGATTATTTATTTTAGGGATAGGGAGCAGATTTCCATAGAATTGGAAAATAAGACCTCTCTATGCAGCAGTTGATAATATGCGCTATATATTTATCAATGAAAGGGTTGCACAATTTGAGCATTTTTGCATTAATGTCATCAGAACCAAAAGCATTAGATTGTAAGCTATGCAAAATGGTGTGTACTTCTCCGACAGTTATCATCGTGAACTAGAAGCTTAAATTAGCATTATGAACATTAGATGAATAATATTCTATTTTTTTGTCGCAAACAGATGTAACACATTGTGAATACGATGCAAAATGATTATTTAGATCATCAGGATTAGTCAAATGAGCTGGAATTGAGGTATTACGTCGCGATCACACAGTTAATTGTTTTAAGGCATTCCAAGTACCTTTAGTGCCCCTATTACTAGCGTAAATCAAGAAATTTTCTTTTTCACGCCTAGTAGCAGCCAAAGTATAGTTCCTCAACTCCTTATACCTAGCGTTGTGATTCTCCTGTTTGCTTCTTTTGGATTTTTGCAAGGCCCTATCGCGCTCTTCTTCCAATAGCCTAAGATTGTTGCTTAGTTACTCTCTTCTCAGTACTAGGTGCATGAACATCGAACACAGATAATATGAAACAAGTAATCATATCTATTTTAGCGTCAACGTCTTCGGTTCTGATGAATTCAAACCATGATAGTCCAGTTAACTCCGTCAGAAAAATGTCGAAATTTAAATACCTGTACTACTCAACTCTCAGAAACAGCTTTTTTCACAAAAACTAAGAGGTAAGATTTTAACAAAGGTAAACAAAAAGAAAGATAAAACGTTGACATTTTTGTTACAGCATGCCTTAAATATAGTCATTATGTTCAATTACTTCTTCTGAGTGTTCACTTCTAATGTCACTGAGTATACTTCCTCGCCAGTGGCGTTCGAAGTAAGTTTTTGACATCGATTTAAAGGAGACTCCTCCAATCGACGCGCTTCCTCGTTTTTGTTTTCCCCTTCCTTTCTTTCTTCCACTCTTCTTCCTCTCTGACCTTATTTGGTATCTCGGCAATGACAGATCTTCCGACTTTCAAGACTTCAATAAAATCGAAGCGTTTACGAACTGCTCCGACAGGCGGTAGCAGACACGATAGCTGTGCATTTATAGTCAAGAATTTGCCATTGTCAAAACGCCAAATGAACTTTTGAGCGGTTTCAAGCATGCAAAGTCTAATATTAATTAATATGCATGGGCATTAGTAATTAAATGATATCGATTTCCTCTTAAATTTTATATATCCAAAAGTACTATGCTTAATTACTTTTTGTCCGACCAATATTATTATTTTCGTTCGAAACATGTAAATAAGCCCTTGTAGTTTAATCTATAAATTATTTTCCAGTGCTTGAGTGCTATTCTATTTATTTGAATAATGTACTTGGTAGTCCGGACAAACTTGTAAACGGATTGAAAAGACAAATTATTCTTAGAGCTCAAAAACTTTCTTGTATAAGAACTGTCGCTAAGTAGGTTGACTTTGCACTTCCCATACAACGTTGTGAGCAGTTCATAAAGGTTTAGAGACGTTAGATATGTATATGCAGACAGTCAATCAGGCCCATACAAGTTCATAGTTGAATTTTTCCAACTCTACCGAAAGTACCGTTCATCTGACAACGTCGCCTTTTGCCGCCTGGACGCATCCACTCGTCAAGCGCGGCAGTACGGCAGTGACGACATAACACTCGTCGCCATCGTAGAGACGTGACGCCGATGAAGCCAGTTAGTAGAAACCCTTGTCAAAAATATTTCTTAGTTCAAGTTCAAGAAAGACAACAACAACAACACCCACTACAACCGCCAGCCCTATATTACCAACCATTTTATTTTTTCGCTCTGGCTCCGGCGCCATTGTATCAATTTTCAAAAACTATAAAGCCTTTTTATCCTTAGCATAGAAGTAACATTGTGTAAAAACTTTACCAAAATCCGAGAGACACTCTTCAAGTTATAGACGGGCCAAAAATTTGTGAACAGACCGACAGACAGACAAAGCGACGGAAATGAGTGACATGGTTTTTTGTGATAAACATGTCATATAACGCAGAAAAAACATAATAATCCGTTTTGAAATTTTTTTGCGGTTTCAATACTTCCTTGTTTGTGAAAATCGAAAGTTCGCTATGTGTTACCCTCCCTAAGGATAAACGTTGCTTTAGAAAAACTAAGCCTAAAATACTTGCAGGAAACCTGTAGGGTATGCCAAGACGGAAATGTCTTTAATCTTTACTTAGTGTTGAAGTAAAAATTGTGACAGACTAACCATGCAATGATGGAATGTCCTAGAACGAATTCAAGTATACTTTGAAGAAGCTGACAGTATCCTGTCGTCTATAGTTACAAAAAGACGGTGAGCCAAGACGGAAGGCTCTTTAATCTTTACTTAGTGTTGAGTAAAAATTGTGACAGACTAACCATGCAATGATGGAATGCCCTAGAACGAATTCAAGTATACTTTGAAGAAGCTGACAGTATCCTGCATTCTATAGTTACAAAAAGACGGTGAGCCAAGACGGAAAGGTCTTTAATCTTTACTTAGTGTTGAAGTAAAAATTGTGACAGACTAACCATATGCAATGATGGAATGACCTAGAACGAATTCAAGTATACTTTGAAGAAGCTGTCAGTATCCTGCATTCTATAGTTACAAAAAGACGGTGATCCAAGACGGAAAGGTCTTTAAACTTTACTTAGTGTTGAAGTAAAAATTGTGACAGACTAACCATATGCAATGATGGAATGACCTAGAACGAATTCAAGTATACTTTGAAGAAGCTGACAGTATCCTGTATTCTGTAGTAACAAAAAAGGCGGTGAGCTAAGACGGAAAGGTCTTTAATCTTTACTTAGTGTTGAAGTAAAAATTGTGCCAGACTAATCATATGCAACGATGGAATGACCTAGAGCGAATTCAAGTATACTTTTAAGAAGCGGACAGTATCCTGTGTTCTATAGTAACAAAAAGACGGTGAGCCAAGACGGAAAGGTCTTTAATCTTTACTTAGTGTTGAAGTAAAAATTGTGACAGACTAACCATATGCAATGATGGAATGACCTAGAACGAATTCAAGTATACTTTGAAGAAGCTGACAGTATCCTGTATTCTGTAGTAACAAAAAAGGCGGTGAGCTAAGACGGAAAGGTCTTTAATCTTTACTTAGTGTTGAAGTAAAAATTGTGACAGACTAACCATATGCAATGATGGAATGACCTAGAACGAATTCAAGTATACTTTGAAGAAGCTGTCAGTATCCTGCATTCTATAGTTACAAAAAGACGGTGAGCCAAGACGGAAAGCTCTTTAATCTTTACTTAGTGTTGAAGTAAAAATTGTGACAGACTAACCATATGCAATGATGGAATGACCTAGAACGAATTCAAGTATACTTTGAAGAAGCTGTCAGTATCCTGCATTCTATAGTTACAAAAAGACGGTGATCCAAGACGGAAAGGTCTTTAAACTTTACTTAGTGTTGAAGTAAAAATTGTGACAGACTAACCATATGCAATGATGGAATGACCTAGAACGAATTCAAGTATACTTTGAAGAAGCTGACAGTATCCTGTATTCTGTAGTAACAAAAAAGGCGGTGAGCTAAGACGGAAAGGTCTTTAATCTTTACTTAGTGTTGAAGTAAAAATTGTGCCAGACTAATCATATGCAACGATGGAATGACCTAGAGCGAATTCAAGTATACTTTTAAGAAGCGGACAGTATCCTGTGTTCTATAGTAACAAAAAGACGGTGAGCCAAGACGGAAAGCTCTTTAATCTTTACTTAGTGTTGAAGTAAAAATTGTGACAGACTAACCATATGCAATGATGGAATGACCTAGAACGAATTCAAGTATACTTTGAAGAAGCTGACAGTATCCTGCATTCTATAGTTACAAAAAGACGGTGAGCCAAGACGGAAAGGTCTTTAATCTTTACTTAGTGTTGAAGTAAAAATTGTGAGAGACTAACCATATGCAATGATGGAATGACCTAGAACGAATTCAAGTATACTTTGAAGAAGCTGACAGTATCCTGCATTTTATAGTTACAAAAGAGACGGTGAGCCAAGACGGAAAGGTCTTTAATCTTTACTTAGTGTTGAAGTAAAAATTGTGACAGACTAACCATATGCAATAATGGAATGACCTAGAACGAATTCAAGTATACTTTGAAGAAGCTGACAGTATCCTGCATTTTATAGTTACAAAAGAGACGGTGAGCCAAGACGGAAAGGTCGTTAATCTTTACTTAGTGTTGAAGTGAAAATTGTGACAGACTAACCATATGCAATGAGGGAATGACCTAGAACGAATTCAAGTATACTTTGAAGAAGCTGACAGTATCCTGCATTTTATAGTTACAAAAGAGACGGTGAGCCAAGACGGAAAGGTCTTTAATCTTTACTTAGTGCTGAAGTAAAAATTGTGACAGACTAACCATATGCAATAATGGAATGACCTAGAACGAATTCAAGTATACTTTGAAGAAGCTGACAGTATCCTGCATTTTATAGTTACAAAAGAGACGGTGAGCCAAGACGGAAAGGTCGTTAATCTTTACTTAGTGTTGAAGTGAAAATTGTGACAGACTAACCATATGCAATGAGGGAATGACCTAGAACGAATTCAAGTATACTTTGAAGAAGCTGACAGTATCCTGCATTTTATAGTTACAAAAGAGACGGTGAGCCAAGACGGAAAGGTCTTTAATCTTTACTTAGTGTTGAAGTAAAAATTGTGACAGACTAACCATATGCAATAATGGAATGACCTAGAACGAATTCAAGTATACTTTGAAGAAGCTGACAGTATCCTGCATTTTATAGTTACAAAAGAGACGGTGAGCCAAGACGGAAAGGTCGTTAATCTTTACTTAGTGTTGAAGTGAAAATTGTGACAGACTAACCATATGCAATGAGGGAATGACCTAGAACGAATTCAAGTATACTTTGAAGAAGCTGACAGTATCCTGTATTCTATAGTTACAAAAAGACCGTGAGCCAAGACGGAAAGGTCATTAATCTTTACTTAGTGTTGAAGTAAAAATTGTGACAGACTAACCATATGCAATGATGGAATGACCTAGAGCGAATTCAAGTATACTTTTAAGAAGGGGACAGTATCCTGTGTTCTATAGTTAAAAAAAAGACGGTGAGCGAAGACGGAAAGGTCGTTAATCTTTACTTAGTGTTGAAGTGAAAATTGTGACAGACTAACCATGCAATGATGGAATGCCCTAGAACGAATTCAAGTATACTTTGAAGAAGCTGACAGGATCCTGCATTCTATAGTTACAAAAAGACGGTGAGCCAAGACGGAAAGGTCTTTAATCTTTACTTGGTGTTGAAGTAAAAATTGTGACAGACTAACCATGCACTGATGGAATGCCCTAGAACGAATTCAAGTATACTTTGAAGAAGCTGACAGTATCCTGTATACTATAGTTACAAAAAGACGCAGAGCCAAGACGGAAAGGCCTTTAATCTTTACTTAGTGTTGAAGTAAAAATTGTGACAGACTAACCATGCACTGATGGAATGACCTAGAACGAATTCAAGTATACTTTTAAGAAGGGGACAGTATCCTGTGTTCTATAGTTACAAAAAAAAGACGGTGAGCCAAGACGGAAACGCCTTTAATCCAAAGCAAACTTGATAAAAGAATCAAACTGAATGGTGAATTTGAGGACTTACGGAACGTATTTAACCAATCTAATGTTGAACCAAAAACTAACAACAAAATTAAGCCCATTGTTGAAAGCATTTTAGATGCATAGATAATATAGGTTTAATTAACATAGCTTAAGTTCAAAAAAGATAACTTTCCACCAACCTCTACCCTCTACAACCGCCAGCCCTAAATTTTCAACCATTACATAAAAAGATTTTTCACCTGTTTCTTTCTGTTTAAACAAGAAACGATTTGAAAGTCTGCAACATCGCAGGCCTCTCATCCAAATAAAACATATGTCATTAGATCACGTAATCCAAAACGGAAACTGTTGAAAGCGTATTCGGAAAGTTTCATAAAAGTTGTATCGATTCTGAGAATTCCTAATGGCACTAAGCTATATACGGCATCAAATATGCATCGTCAGTAGTAAAATGGAAAATAAATTGGAGTTCATTTTACAAACAGCGCCTTATATAATATGGATGGTGTAAGTATAGGAACAAATTAATATGTATTCAGATAGATGAGTTTTATGTGGAGTTTTTAATAGACCGGACATCAGGTGGTTGAAGAAATGTCATTAGTAGCGCTTATTACCCAACCAAAATATACTAAGTGACATATAAATCCGAACTCCCAGTTTAAATCGTTTTATTTTAATAAAAGTTGGTGAATGTATTTATCTTACTGTAAATAACAAGTAAAAAAATTTTCAGCCTTATCAGTTGCACATTCCGGTTTTTATACTGCTTTTTTTTAATTCACTAACGCTCTAAAAATGAATATTTCAGCCGCAGTAAAGAATCAACGATGGCGGATTTTGGTTCTTGACATCCTTTACGATCGGTTACGATGCCTAGAGTACGGAGACCTGTACGATTTCGTCAACTTAGTGAGTTTGATAGGGGTCGTATAGTGGGACTTCGGGAAGCTGGACTTTCTTTTCGGGTAATTGCAGTTAGAGTGCAAAGAAGTATAGACACTGTGGTTAGGTGTTGTCAGGCATGGCTTCGAGAAGGCCGTACGCAAAGAGCAAGGGGCACTGGACGCCGCCGTAGAACAACAGACCGTGAAGATCGCCGCCTAAGATTATTGGCCTTAAGGGACCGTTTCTCCACTACCAGGTCCATTGCAAATGAATGGTTTGCAGAACACGGAAGACCTATTGGCATGCGAAGTGTTTACCGACGAATGAAAAGTTTTGACTTGTTTTCATACCGGCCACACTGCGTCCTCCCTTTAACTCGAGAACACCGACGTAATCGCCTTGAGTGGTGCAGACAACGGTCACTCTGGGATCAGGAATGGAACAGTATTGTCTTTAGTGACGAGTCTCGATTTTGTTTAGGCATGCACGATGGTCGTGCCAGGGTTAGAAGGCGACGTGGTGAAAGGAGGAATCCACAGTTTTTTGTTGAAAGACATCACACTGTTGGAGTTATGGTTTGGGGTGCTATAGCTTATGGTTCCAGGTCACCTTTAATCTTCATCAGAGGTTTAAAGCAGTGCAATCATTTTGAAATTTTTATCATTTACTTATTATGCTTCATTAAGTACTTATACAAAATTTTATTAAACTAAAACCATTTAAACTGAGTGTTCGGATTTACATGTCACTTAGCATATTTACAGGAAACAGCCTGTGTTCCCTGCCAACATATGGATGGTGTATTTACCATTCAGTTCACTACAAAAAGTGTGAAATCCTTTATAGGCAAATACGTGCCCTGTCTCGATCAATCAAATTGGCCCAACTATCAAAACTACGTTTTTTTATGAAATATATCATATTAGCGGAAACGTATTGAAAACTAAAATGTATTTCAGTTAACATATGATATTTTTATTTAATATTAGCTTAAAATACTACACTTGTTTGTAACAGAGCAAAAATATCATACGAATTAAAAAAAACTTCCGATTAATAAATATCAACCAAACCACATAGCAGAAAATCACCACTGCGTTACATTGCTTTTTCTTCTTGATATGCCACAATATTTCAATCGGCGATGTACCTGGACTTCTCGACTTCCATTTTAAAACTGAAATATTGTTTTCTAACATCCAATATTTTACTTTTATAGCCGTATGGCAAGCAGTACCACCTTGTTGAAAGATATATCCAATATTTCTCAATTTGGGGTATTAAATTACTTTGAAGCACATTAGTGTACTTATCAGTATTCATAGTACCTTCCACAAAGTGTTAGTTTCCCACTCGTTGCTGACATGGATCCCCAAATCATAACAGAAGCCGGAAACTTGACATTTTTTAAGACAGTCATTCTGAAAAACTTCTTGTTTGTTTCTTATGACACGACTTCTACTGTCATCAACGCATACTTCAAATATGGCTTCATTACTCCAAATACAACGTAATATGTTATCGTTTGTTCCAAAAAACCTATCTTTATTTTATCGAAGCGAGTGAACAGATGATTCAACTTAAGTTGTCTCTAACATGTATTTTGCTATGTACAAATCATTCCGCAAAGAAGACAATTTCGAAATAAAAACGCTTTAAAAATAGCCGCGTCAGTTTTGTAATATTTCCCTAAGCATTCAAATAAACCAAGAATATATATTATATGGGATTTCACACTCTTTTGACAGCTTTATTACAATTACAGTTAGAACAGCTGCAGTTTGGACTATCTTTTCTTGATTCACAGTATGTGTTGTGAGCGAGATTTCTAAACGGGCAAAGTCTCTATTAGCGACGCATAGAACTTTTGCAGCTCCTGTTGTCTATTTCAGTCACCCAGACTATATCTGGCACTACGATGTACCACCAAACGCATACACTGAATGAACTTTACACCCGTAGAAGGAATACCTTGAATGCAAATTAATAATGCAATGTTCTAATGTATTTACTTAGGTAACTGGATATACGTGGTCAATGATTAATGAAGGTGGCAATCAATAAAGATGCGGCAATTATTGATGAACATCGGAAATAACTTCCATTACTGGGAATTCCGTTCTGTGTTCCATTGCCAACTGAGATGTCAGCTGTTGGTTCTTTGTAGAGGCTATTGTTAGAGCGTTGCAGTTACTCTTTTGACAATTGACGGACTGTCCATTCATGCTGGACGTATACTAATTCAGACTGAAGGTGATTTGCGTTGGAAGGATATTTTAGGGAACTGCTAGGCTCAGTTTTGTTATTGAGGCAAGGGATATAAAATTTGGGTCTATGGTCAAAAACAAAAAAAACTGCGGAATAATCTGGTACGCCTTCGCTATATTACACTAATCACCCCCTATTGAATAATAACACTGATCAACAGCCCAAAAATATTCTAAATAAAATCAACAACATATTACTATTTTTAATGTGCTAAAACCGGAATGAATCTTATTTTTTCAATATTAGTTCAAGTTTCCGAGATACGGTAATTATATGTGTTCCTGCTGTGACAGTGTTAATATACTGTAATTCACAAGAATGCACTTGCTACATTTTTATATTCGGCAAGGAAAGATGATGTAATCGGCATGATTGTGTTACGTTATACATACGTGTACATTATATTGTTTTATATTAGCCATTTTTTTCTCAGTTGGCTGACAGCGTTCATACAAGATGTCTCGAAAGTGTGTAAACAATCCAGATCAGTTTTGTTACGTGTGTGGTGATGTGTCTTTTGCGTCTCAGAGACGGTCTATTACTCTACTAATAACAAAGGCATATCAGCGTTATTTCGGTTGTAAACTAGGTGATCAAGACAAACAGTGGGCACCCCACATCTGCTGTAATACATGTGCTTCAAGTCTGAGGAGCTGTTTAAATGGCAAAAAACGGTCTATGCGCTTTGCTGTCCCAATGGTTTGGAGAGAGCCTATAAATCATATTAATGATTGTTACTTTTGCATGGTGCATGGTATGTCCAAGAAAAAAAAATCGGTTATTAACTACCCAAACATACCATCTGCGATGAGACCTGTGCCTCACAGTGACGAAGATCCTATTCTAAACCCCCAGAATCCTACACTTGCCAATCAGAAAACGAATCAGATCATGGCGATTCAGTGATTCGTCAGGAAGAAGATATGCCATCTACGTCAAGAGATCCTGATTTTATACCGAGCACGTCATGCCACCAACCGCACAAAATAACACAGTCAGAATTAAATGATCTTGTAAGAGATTTAGAACTTCCAAAATGTAAGGCAGAGTTACTGGGATCAAGACTGCAGCACTGGAACTTGTTAGAAGACGATGCTTCGGTATGTGTTTTTCGTAAACGCCACAAAGACCATTTTTCAATATGGAGAATAACTTGGTTTTCTGCAGTAACATTAACGGCTTACTGGCGGCTTTAAATATAAACTATAACCCAGAAGAATGGAGATTTTTTATAGACAGTTCAACATTGAGTTTAAAGGCAGTGTTATTGCATATTGGAAATATTTTAACATCTCTTCCTGTAGGGTATGCAGTTCACATGAAAGAATCGTATGACAATATGATGTACCTATTGACATGCATAAAATACGATGAGCACCAATGGCATATTTGTGGCGATTTGAAAGTTGTTGCACTTTCACTTGGGCTGCCGCTAGGCTACACAAAGTTTTGCTGTTTTTTGTGTGAATGGGACAGTCGGGCAAAGGCACTTCATTACACCAGACAAAACTGGCCTGTTCGTCAATTCCTAGAGCCAGGTCAAAAAAATGTACAGCATATGCCATTAGTAGATTCGAAAAAAATTTTATTACCACCACTCCATATCACTGCCCACCTAATGAAAAACTTTGTCAAGGCATTAGATAGAGATGGGTCAGCTTTTCAATACCTGCGTCAGAAATTTCCAAGACTAAGTGAGGCAAAGGTTAAAGAAGGTATTTTTCTTGGGCCACAGATTCGAAATATTTTGAAAGATACACAGTTTGAAAACACTTTAACAGGTATTGAAAAAACTGCTTGGAATGATTTCCGTCTGGTGGTCACTAATTTCTTGGGAAATAGAAAAGCTGACAACTATAAAACCCTTGTCAAAAATATGCTGTCATCGTATCAAAAGATGGGCTGTAATATGTCTCTTAAGATACATTTCCTACACTCACACCTGGACTTTTTTCCTGACAATTGCGGAGCCGTAAGTGATGAGCACGGCGAACGTTTTCATCAGGATATTTCAACAATGGAAAAAAGGTACCAGGGAAAGTGGAATCCTTCCATGCTTGCAGACTACTGTTGGACTCTTGGTAGAGATGCTCCAGAAGCGATCCATAAAAGAACAGTAAAAAGACAGCGCATATAGTGATTCTTATAAGTATATGAGTCTTGTTACTTTTTTTAATATATCCTTAAAAATAAAAAGTTTTTTTTCTAAACCGCAACTAATTTTTTTATTTCATTGTCATTTTTGGATTCAGCGCCCCAAAATTAACAAAGAAGTGCACTTTTCCCACAATATACAATTAAAAAACTAAAATTTGTTGTCCAGTGTATTCTGGGAAAAGTCATTGAAAATTTTGATGTTCGGATGTTGACCTGTAAACGAAGCCGCGGTGGTCACATGACTGATGTTATTTTTCATACATAATGGGCGTAAACCAACTTTCATTTATCAATAAAAAAATTCGATTTCACCTCGTAAAAAGCGTGTTGATTTTTCAAATAGAAAAAAGCTAATAGATGACCCTGCTTTTGAAAAATCTGGAAAATATTTTCAAGTCTTTGGAATGGCAGCTAGGGTTCGTAACTGCAATCTTGAATCTAAAACAATGATGTTTCTGTGAATACCTCTGTATTAAAAAAATATCTGATCTTCGAATTCAAGGATAAACTGAACCTTTTTTGTCTGACAATTTTTCCGTAAAAAACACCCTGTTTCTTCGAAACAGCTGAGCAGATATCAACAAACTTGGGCTAAGTGAAAAGACCTATTCTTGGGCTACAAAAGTTATGATATTTGAAGTTTTGTTAGTTTTATATGTGGCTGCTAGACGGCGTTTTCTACATTGGGACAGAAATGGTTCATTTTGTCAACAAAATTAAATGCACTGGTCATCATCCTTAGGTTAGGAATAAGATATCGAGATGCGGTTTAAACATCATTTAGCTCTTTTTTCATAAACAATTTATATGATTATTGAAAGTTAAATCGTCTCTGTTGAATGATGTATACATAGCCATTTTGTAGAGGAAAAGCGAAGGCGGCGTCATTATTTTCGACCTTTTAAATAACACTGGACAACAAATTTTAGTTTTTTAATTGTATCTTGTGGGAAAAGTACACTTCTTTGTTAATTTTGGGGCGCTGAATCCAAAAATGACAATGAAATAAAAAAATGAGTTGCGGTTTAGAAAAAAAACTTTTTACTTTTAAGGATATATTAAAAAAAGTAACAAGATTCATATACTTATGAGAATCACTATATGCGCTGTCTTTTTGCTGTTCTTTTATGGATCGTTTCTGGAGCATCTCTACCAAGAGTCCAACAGTAGTCTGCAAGCATGGAAGGATTCCACTTTCCCTGGTACCTTTTTTCCATTGTTGAAATATCCTGATGAAAACGTTCGCCGTGCTCATCACTTACGGCTCCGCAATTGTCAGGAAAAAAGTCCAGGTGTGAGTGTAGGAAATGTATCTTAAGAGACAAGTTACAGCCCATCTTTTGATACGATGACAGCATATTTTTGACAAGGGCTTTGTAGTTGTCAGCTTTTCTATTTCCCAAGAAATTAGTGACCACCAGACGGAAATCATTCCAAGCAGTTTTTTCAATACCTGTTAAAGTGTTTTCAAACTGTGTATCTTTCAATATAATTCGAATCTGTGGCCCAACAAAAATACATTCTTTAACCTTTGCCTCACTTAGTCTTGGAAATTTCTGACGCAGGTATTGAAAAGCTGACCCATCTCTATCTAATGCCTTGACAAAGTTTTTCATTAGGCCCAACTTGATATGCAGTGGTGGTAATAAAATTTTTTTCGAATCTACTAATGGCATATGCTGTACATTTTTTTTACCTGGCTCTAGGAATTGACGAACAGTTTTGTCTGGTGTAATGAAGTGCCTTTGCCCGACTGACCCATTCACACAAAAAACAGCAAAACCTTGTGTAGCCTAGCTGCAGCCCAAGTAAAAGTGCAACAACTTTCAAATCGCCACAAATATGCCATTGGTGCTCATCGTATTTTATGCATGTCAATAGGTACTTCATATTGTCATATGACTCTTTCATGTGAACTGCATACCTACAGGAAGAGATGGTAAAATATTTCCAATATGCAATAACGCTGCCTTTAAACTCAATGTTGAACTGTCTATAAACAATCTCCATTCTTCTGGGTTATAGTTTATATTTAAAGCCGCCAGTAAGCCGTTAATGTTACTGCAGAAAACCAAGTTATTCTCCATATTGAAAAATGGTTCTAAGTCTTTGTGGCGTTTACGAAAAACACATACCGAAATATCGTCTTCTAACAAGTTCTACTGCTGCAGTCTTGATCCAAGTAACTCTACCTTACATTTTGGAAGTTCTAAATCTCTTACAAGATCATTTAATTCTGACTGTGTTATTTTGTGCGGTTGGTGGCATGACGTGCTCGGTATAAAATCAGGATCTCTTGACGTTGATGGCATATCTTCTTCCTGACGAATCACTCGATCGCCATGATCTGATTCGTTTTCTAATTCGCAAGTGTAGGATTCTGGGGGTTTTGGAATAGGATTTTCGTCACTGTGAGGCACAGGTCTCATCGCAGATGGTATGTTTGGGTAGTTGATAACAGATTTTTTTTTCTTGGACATACCTGTGGCTTATCCAACACAAGGTACCATGCAAAAGTAACAATCATTAATATGATTTGTAGGCTCTCTCCAAACCATTGGGACAGCAAAGCGCATAGACCGTTTTTTGCCATTTAACCAGCTCCTCAGACTTGAAGCACATGTATTACAGCAGATGTGGGGTGCCCACTGTTTGTCTTGATCACCTAGTTTACAACCGAAATAAAGATGATATGCCTTTGTTATTAGTGGAGTAATAGACCGTCTCTGAGACGCAAAAGTCACATCACCACACACGTAACAAAACTGATCTGGATTGTTTACAGACTTTCGAGACATCTTGCATGAACGCTGTCAGCCAACTGAGGAAAAAATGACTAATATAAAACAATATAATGTACACGTATGTATAACGTAACACAATCATGCCGATTCCTTGCCGAATATAAAAATGTAGCACGTGCATTCTTGTGAATTACAGTATATTAACACTGTCACAGCAGGAACACATATAATTACCGTATCTCTAAAACTTGAACTAATATTGAAAAAATAAGTTTAATTCCGGTTTTAGCACATTAAAAATAGTAATATTTTGTTGATTTTATTTAGGATATTTTTGGCTGTTGATCAGTGTAATCGTCCGCAAGTTGGCAACGTAGCGTTCGATCTGGCAACAGTGGAGGCACCGAGCTTGGAGGGGGGACACAGGAACATGTGATCCGCCTTCAGTACAAGTTTGAACTCCTTCGAGTCATTTGGGTAGCCGTAGCAAGTTTGTTTCGTGAAACGTGTTCTGAAAATGAATGACGTCAATTCCGAGCAATAATGTGCCTCAGACGTGTGCTCTAACCGACCAGCTGGCTATTCCAGTATCGGAGTTCCAGCACTGCTAAGAGGAGTGAAAGAACCGTTTCCACCGCTGTGTGGCTTCAGAAGGAAGTTATTTAGGGGGTGACAATCCAAAATTGTAACTAAATCTGAAGAAAAAATAAAAAAATTCATCATTTACACATCTCGTACATAATGTCCTCCACTTGATCGTCAATCTTCGTTGCTATACAACCGGTTCAAAGAACGTGTCGCTTGCACGCCACCAAACTTCCAGACCGAGAACTCCAGACGTTATATTACGACACGAAATTCAATTTCCTCCAACGCATCTAATACGACCGGCCTTGCTTCTACCCGGACTGTACGGCCGTTGCGGAAGAAACTTCTCCAGCCGGCAAAGTAATAACTCGCCGAGACTGTACACCTCTATGTATATGAAGCTTGGCAGAAGGGCAACAGAAGGGGTGGACGGGGGGTCGGGAGGGCCTCCAGAAACTTGTAAATGCAAACTAAGCAACGGGAGAACGGAGAGAGGGGTAATGGCTCTTAATGATCCAGAGGGAACCCGGGAATATGGACCTTATATCACCGATAAGATGGATGGGAACAGACCGTGACAAATTTCGTCACTGGGAATTCGCTGGAAGCGAGGAAGGAGCTTGCCTCGTACAGGGTGTTGCCCAACATTGAGCAACGCTTTATTCCTCGGAGTATTGTAAGCATAACTTGATTTCTGAAATAATAATAACAACTTTTATTGAAACTGCTCTGGGGGTATGAAACGTCAACAGGTAAAGCTCAAATTCACATAAGTAGAAAAAATTAAATTAGGATAAAACGGGTGATAACAAGTTATTACTAGCAAAAAGGTTATGTTTTTTTAGAAGTATCCTTTACGATCGGTTACGATGCCTAGAGTACGGAGACCTGTACGATTTCGTCAACTTAGTGAGTTTGATAGGGGCCGTATAGTGGGACTTCGGGAAGCTGGACTTTCTTTTCGGGCAATTGCAGTTAGAGTGCAAAGAAGTGTAGACACTGTGGTTAGGTGTTGTCAGGCATGGCTTCGAGAAGGCCGTACGCAAAGAGCAAGGGGCACTGAACGCCGCCGTAGAACAACAGACCGTGAAGATCGCCGCCTAAGATTATTGGCCTTAAGGGACCGTTTCTCCACTACCAGGTCCATTGCAAATGAATGGTTTGCAGAACAAGGAGGACCTATTGGCATGCGAAGTGTTTACCGACGAATGAGAAGTTTTGGCTTGTTTTCATACCGGCCACACTGGGTCCTCCCTTTAACTCGAGAACACCGACGTAACCGCCTTGAGTGGTGCAGACAACGGTCACTCTGGGATCAGGAATGGAACAGTATTGTCTTTAGTGACGAGTCTCGATTTTGTTTAGGCATGCACGATGGTCGTGCCAGGGTTAGAAGGCGACGTGGTGAAAGGAGGAATCCACAGTTTTTTGTTGAAAGACATGTTCATCACACTGTTGGAGTTATGGTTTGGAGTGCTATAGCTTATGGTTCCAGGTCACCTTTAATCTTCATCAGAGGTAACATGAACGCGCAGCGTTATATCCACGAAGTTCTGGAACCCCATCTTTTACCCTATCTTGACATCCTGGCAGATCCAACTTTCCAACAAGATAATGCCCGACCACATGTTGCAAGAGTCACAATAGACTTCTTTCAACATAATGATGTCACATTGTTACCATGGCCACCAAGATCTCCCGACTTATCCCCAATTGAGCATGTGTGGGATATGATGGGTAGGAGATTGCTCAATTTGTAACGTCCTCCTCAGACTCTAGAAGCACTTCGAGAGGAGTTGGTGGTTGCCTGGAATGAGATACCACAGGAGGACATTGACCACCTGATCAGAAGCATGCCTAGGCGCGTTGGAGAATGCGTAGCACATCAGGGTGCATCCACACATTATTAAAGGTCAAAGGGCTTTAAAGCAGTGCAATCATTTTGAAATTTTTATCATGCACTTATTATGCTTCATTAAGTACTTATACAAAATTTTATTAAAATAAAACCATTTAAACTGGGTGTTCGAATTTATATGTCACTTAG
This sequence comes from Acanthoscelides obtectus, assembly GCA_963669975.1. NCBI lineage: Eukaryota > Metazoa > Arthropoda > Insecta > Coleoptera > Chrysomelidae > Acanthoscelides > Acanthoscelides obtectus. Next base: position 5,219,508 of record CAVLJG010000004.1, on the reverse strand, counting down.
TATGTGTATTTTTTACGACTAGAGTGTATCTAAAATGTTTCTGAGAAAATAAATTGTTGTAGAAGTAAATAGTTTCGTCATATATAGTTTATATTTTGGTGCAAATTTTGAAGTGGGCCAACTGAAGTGGGAAGGGGCTCGTAGTGTTGCATGCAAATAAACAATTTGATAACAATCAAAAAAATAGTCAAAAAAACTTATTTGTACGCGAGCTAGAGAGGAGAGAAGCCAGTGTATACAAAAAGGCTGTTGATAGAAAAGTACGCCTTGTGTTTAGAGAAACAAAATTTGCAGCAAATAATAATATATATATATATATTTGATGGCCAAAAAATATGAAGAATGACCTTCATAAAAAAAAACTACTCACTACACAACCACACAATAAAAAAATATGTAGGACATAATGGATGATTCCGATGATTCCCCTTGACCTCATTGTTCCATTCCTATATTATATTATACTGGTGGCCAACAACTGTGTGTGGGAAACAGCTACGTCAACTGGTAAACGCATGACTTGTTCCATTTTCGACAGGAAACACCACATAATCAAAGAGGTTACCGTCAACTCCGATCTTTACTCTTGCACAGTTCCATAGTTCATTACCCACCCTTTTTTTGGTTTTTATCAAAGGCGTCCCTTGATTCTTGTTACCCGTTTGTCATCCCTTTTTTCCTGATGCTAATTCAATCATTCAATTTATCTCAGATCAATAAGTCACAGCGAGTGTTCATTCATTATTTTTTCAATGGCAGTATAATTTACAAATCTGGAAAAAACTTCAGGTGAATATTATTGCCATATAAATGAACACTAAGGTGACCTTGAAAAAGTAGTATAGAGTCATTTCAAGGTCAGTGGAACGTTTATCGATGGGTGAGGAATGAATGGGGTAAAATTTTGTATCTAGCAAAATTCATTTTATATACTTTTGTGGCAGATAGATAGATACATATGCTTTAATGTCTGAAGAACACAACAATTCTTAATGAAAGTAAACTATAATATGATATCGAAGCATCAACTGAAATATTAGCTATAACATTGAAATTGACATCTGTCTTCAAATACAAGTTAAATTACTGTCACCGAAATACTTGTTTTTTTAAAAAAAACTTTATTTTGATTGACGGTACAAAAGGACTTTTGTGAAACTTTGTCACGACGATACGTAAAACAGGACGGTTAGACAAGAAGTGAAAAGATTTCCTCACACATGGATTTAGTACAATGCAGTAGAAATATAATATGCTGATACAGAGGATGTTAACATGTGAACTTCAAGGCCCGAGATAAGATTCCATAGCGTAGCGACAATGCTAGCAAGAAGTACAAGTACCAGGTAATAATTATAATATTATATAAAATACAGGGTGGTGATGGATATAACTCCTCCCCGCTTAAACTTCCTCGTTCTTATCGATCTCAATAGACTGATTTGACTTTCGAGATGATTTTTTCTCTTTACAGAACTTTTTTAATTTTACCACAAGCACAAACAATATAACAACAAATACACCTATTATAAGAGTGCTATTTACATGAGGATGGTAATTTTTAATATGGGACAGTTCCTTAATGTAATAATGTTTCTGTGATAAGGATATTGTGCCTTGGATCAGTCTGAGATAATCTAAAATTTCTCGTAAAGGAATAAATAGTCTGAAAATCGGACTTTCATATTCGTAATCATAAATTAACTTCTAGACAGTTTCTGATAGCAATTCTACATTGTTTTGAATGCCTTTCATATCGTTCTCAAATTTTTGTGAAATGAGCTGAGCGAATGATTTTTGATTGATTGATGGCTATTATGAGTTTCTTTTACCTTGTCTTTTAATGATTGAAATTTATCGTTGATTTCTGTAAGGTCATCTTGATCTAAATTCCCTGTCACATATCTAATTATGCTGTCAAACCCTTCACGTGTGAGTGCGCAAAAATATTGCCATACTGATCCTTCAATCCAAAAATGAAGCATTTTAAAGCCTGATCACAGTACATTTAAGATTTTATCAGAAATAGTTCAGGAGAAGAATTTAATTTTACCTGTTGCAACATTTTTTGCAATTGTTCGTTTATTCGATCGTAATACTGTCGATAAGATTCTTTGTTGTTCTGATGCATGCGAGAAAGTTCGAAAGCTAAACAAGATTCATTTCTTTTATCACCGAATCTATTAACAAGAATATCTTTGACTTCCTTCCAAGTAACCCAGGAACTGTTATTCAATAAATCTCTAGCATCGCCTTTGATTTTTGCGATAATATTATGAAAAAGTAATTTACTGAACACACAATTTGGATCCGGCTTTTTCAGCAATTCTATAAATTGGTCCGCCTTCGTGACAAAATCCAAAAGATCTTTACTACCGCCAAAATAATCAGGAACAATATCTTTCGCAAGAGACAACTCTAGACTTGTAATTTCTGAAGTCATGATTGTTAATATACGTGAACGTTTTCGGTGCCAGTCAGAGACAGAACAATCTGATTCACTATCGGGATGATAAGGAGGCATAAAAATCTCAGGATGCACTACCAAAGCTTCAATAACCAGTATCACAGAAATTTACAACATCTAATAAATCAAAAATATTTACAAATATTCGCGAGACAAATATAATTATTCCAGAGATGTTTGATGAAATATCACCACTAGGAAATGTTTATGCAAAAAACAAATTAACAGCAAAAATGTCTAAATACTTACAGTAACACGACAACACACCAAAGATTCATGGGAAACGTACACCCTCCTAGCTGAACCGCTTCTATTACCAAGGTTTTCGGGAGTTCCGGAACTTAGGGCCGACGCCCAATGCTGCTGGTCCTTAGTACCGTCACTCTGTTGTTGCTGGTTGTGGATCCCTCTAAGAACTTGAAAGTTCGCGGGTCTAGGGCTGGTGATTTCGGCTGGCTCGATTGCCTCGAATTCGGACACCTAAAGTGCACGTTTCACGTTTCGCGACACGCGGAGGGATCCCGGTTGAGGCCCCAGTTAAATTACTGCGACCGAAATGCTTGTTTTAAAAAAAACTTTATTTTGATTAACGGTACAAAAGGACTTCTATGAAACCTTGTCACGACGATGCGTAAAGCAGGACGGTTAGACAAGAAGTGACAAGAAATGAACACTAAGGTGACCTTGAAAAAGTAGTATAGAGTCTTCTCAAGGCCAAGTGGAACGTTTATCGATGGGTGAGGAATGAATGGGGTAAAACTTTAGATCTAGCAAAATTCATTTTATCTAATTTTATGGCAGATAGAGAGATGGATACATATGCTTTAATGTCTGAAGAACACAATCATTCTTAATGACAAAGCTAACTTGAAAGTAAACTATAATATGATATCGAAGCATCAACTGAAATATTAGCTATAACATTGAAATTGACATCGGTCTTCAAATACAAGTTAAATTACTTTATTTTGATTAACGGTACAAAAGGACTTTTGTGAAACCTTGTCACGACGATGCGTAAAACAGGACGGTCAGACAAGAAGTGACAAGAGTTCCTCACACATGGATTTAGTACAATGTACGTAGTAAGATTCCATAGCGTAGCGACAATGCTAGCAAGAAATACAACTACCAGGTAATAATTATAATATTATATAAAATACAGGGTGATGATGGATATAACTTACATTATACAGTATATACAGGGTGTCCGCAAAGTTGGGGTTGTCCTTTTCAGAAACAACTACCCTTGAAATAACAAAGGTAATGTGTAGTGAAACGAGGGCGGCCAAGTAAAAAAAAATAAAGGAGAATGTACTCACTCTCCAGTTGACGAGAAGGGCTAAGTACGTCTCTGCCCGAAATCATACCGCTCCAACAGAAAATGAAATCAGCTGATGCGCTACCGAGCAGACACAGGCGGTGGTGCAGACCACGAACAGAGGTAACAAATTTGACGGCGTTGCCGCGTTTTCAGTTTTTAGGTAAACGTACTTTATAGGTATTGTTCGAAGTTATCGCCGTTTGATTCAAAAACACAGGTGCGTGCACGATGTAGCCAAGCATCGGTGCAGGCTTTGAGAATGGAGTCCCTCCCCCGAATGAAAGCTTGTTCAATTCTGAGACGAAGTTCATCAACCGTATGCACTTGAGTTTTGTACACTAAGCGTTTCATTTCTCCCCAAAGAAACAAATCACATGGTGTTAAGTCTGGAGATCGCGGAGGCCACGCTACGGGTCCATTACGTCCGATCCACCTATTCGGAAATAATTCGTTCAAAAACTCACGCACTTCGCGTCTAAAATGGGGCGGTGCACCATCGTGCAGAAACCACATTGATTGTCTTACACTTAATGGCACATCTTCTAACAAGGAAGGCAAAATGTTGCGTAAAAAGTCTAGGTATTGCATCCCGTCCAATCGATTTGAGAGAATAAATGGTCCAATGAGCATACCGTTCACCATGCCAGCCCAAACATTCACCGAAAATGTTTTTTGAAAATGTACCCGACGGACAGCGTGCGGATTTTCTACTGACCAAACATGAGTGTTGCGAAAGTTATTCACCACATTACGCGTGAACGTAGATTCGTCTGTCACCAATATTCACTTCAAAAAGTCCGGATTATTGTCATGTTGATGCAACAACCACTCACAAAACCGCACTCTTGCTGGAAAAACGTCAGGTTGAAGGGCTTGTACACTGTACACGTTGGACGTGAATACAGCCTCTCTTCACGCAGCGTTTGCCACACTTTAGTTTTTGATACTTGCACTTCTCTAGCCACGTCTCTAGTGCTTGTTGAGGGATTCTCGTCTACGCGATTCAGTAGTTCTTCCTCAACTTGCACCATTCGTGGTTGTCTAGGCCCCCCACTGTGCCCACCTCTAAATTCCTCCAAATGGCCCGTATCCCTGACTCTCTGGACCAGGTACACAAATCTGCGGGACTTGGATGATGTCGTCTAGGGAAACGATCTGCATACACTCGCGAAGCCTCTGTAGCATTTTGAAGACATTCGCCATAAATTAACAACATATCAACGAGTTCATTATTGGTGTAAGAGTGTGCCATTATTATTATTTTTTTTAAACGCAATCGATTATTCGGGTTCGTTTACCTCTACACGCGTGACCGTAACCGTCGGTTGAAGGTTGCATACTGACCTGACACACTGACCCCGACCCAGTTCTGTCGTCGGGTCGAGCCAGTGACCTTGTACCACTCGGTGATGTCGCGGGTCGCGGCTACAGGACGGTATTCAGATATTTTTGATGTTGCAGAGCCCGTTATCTCTGTTCCCGTCGTGTAAAGGAAAACCCCAACTTTGCGGACACCCTGTATTTAAAGCATAGCTGCTCTATTTTTGTAGTGTAAAGGCCCACTATTCACTGGCCTATTCACTTAAATAAGCAAAAAAACAAGAAAAACAGTATGAGGACGGCAGAAAGAGACTTGTGCGCCGTAAAGTAAGCTAGAAAAATAAAAGTGCGAAATTAAACATTTCTTTGGAAGGAGGCAGTAAGGATTTTTAATATGCGACTTTATGAACTACCCGGCCGAGCGAAATAAAAATATAATGAAGCCCAGTTGGTTTTCATCGCACCCCAGAATAATTATTTTAGAATGCCTCGAGAGACACCAGCATTTTTATGAAGTTACAGGGGAGGATTCGCATTTTTTACTTTATGGAATTTCAGCATTTGTTAACCTCTAACTGATCTCAGAATTAATTTGCTTGATACGTTTCAGAATTTCGGAGTTTTAGTAAATAATGCCAAGGCACTCGTTAAATCGACACGTCTTCCCTCCTTTGCCATCTCCCTTCATTGCTTTGTTTCTTCTTCCCTTCTTCGTTCCTAGCTTTGTTTCATATCTAGGCAACTAGATCTGATAAACCTACAAGACTATAATGAGAAGCAAAGGTAGAAGTAATAATAATAATAAGAAAAAAATCACGAAGCATAAAAATCAAACAACAATGGAAGATGGACAGTATTGATACTATCTCAATCATGCTGCTGAAGAATAACCAAGAAAATGGGACTCAAAGACAATGTTTACAAGACGATGCCGAAAGGAGTTTTATTGCTCGTACAGTCCGAAAGTTTATGAGAAATGCGAAAGGTGACGTCCTTACTTAACAAGATACCATAAAACGCATACCCTTTGTATGCATCTAGGATGGCTGAATGTCACCTCAATGAGGAGAAAAATGTTAGGCTAATCGATAATAATAATAAAATGTCTTTATTAACAACAACAAGGCGAAGTTTATCAAGATGGATACTCATACACCCAACTTTATTGTGTAGGGGAATATGTATGTACATACAATACAAAATAACCAAACCAACCTAAAAATAAATAAATAGGTAATCTGAGTGAACTAATTAAAAAGGGAGTAAAAATAACATATTCAATTGACAAATCCACGCAATCTTGCTTTGCCAAAATCTAACCAGATGAGAACTAATAATGAAAAAACAAAAAGCTAATCACAACCGGTCTAACAGCTGATTTTTAGAAAGCTTTTTGAATGTTACAACACTTTTGCTTCTCCAGGCAGGATTGGTTGGGTTGTACAACCTCACTGCATTGACAATAAAACATTTTTGAATCAATGCGGTGTACAGTATATTCAGATAAGAGATAGACCGGATGTAAACAAAAGGTTCGGGTGATTTTCACGCTAACGCCGCCGTCTCGACGTAAAACAGGAGCCCTCATTGGTCAATTCGCAATTAAATGCCTATGCCGAGCGGCAGAGCAGTCGTATCAAGGCAGAGTCACATTCAGGTTCAGACGTGTTACGTATGTCGTGTGCATCATTGCAATTTGATATTTCTTTGGACGTTTTCGTTTGTTATCTTATTAAGTTGTTGAGTTTGTCGTTGTTATTGTTATACCTTTATAAAGTTATAATTTGTTAATATTAATATTTGCGCGTATTTCAGGTTCCTGATCATTCATTTTTTAAAGGTTTATAACTTTAAATTAAATTGTGAAGCGCTGAGTAATCATACGACGTTCAATATTCTTTCTTTCAATATGACTAAATAATCCCAATTATAGCAATCTGATACTCATGTCTCAATGTTTTTTCGCTGAATGTGATGAAAACATTTGAAAAAGGTTCGCTTATTGAAATAAATCTACACCAGTTAGTACTTCGATTTCCAGGTAAAGGGAAAAGGCTCATTATCTGCCATATTGGCAGTGAGGATGGATTTGCTGTTGACGGTCTGTGCCTTGAGTCTAAGAAAACTGGAGATTACCACGAGGAAATGAATGGCGAATCGTTTGAACAGTGGTTTTCAAAAATTTTACCGAACTTAGAGGAAAACGCAGTAATTGTGTTGGATAATGCGCCTTATCATTCTCGAAGAATGGAGAAGGTCCCAACAACGGCTTCAAGGAAAGTTGATGTTCAAAATTGGCTCCGCTCGGAAAATATCAACTTTGAAGAAGCAATGCTGAAAGTACAATTATTAAGAATTGTCAAGGATCACAAGGCGGAATATCAAAAATACGCCATTGACGAAATGGCAGCAAGTCAAAATAAAACTGTGCTCCGTTTACCTCCATACCATTGCGAGCTCAATCCCATTGAGCTCATATGGGCAGAGGTTAAAAATTATATAGCTAAGCACAATACAACTTTTAAATTTTGTGACCTCAAAGGACTTTTCAAAGAAGCACTAGAATTAATAACAGCGCAAAAATGGGAAAACTGTATTAAGCACGTGAAAGACAAAGTTGAAAAGAGAATGTGGGAACTGGACAATATTTTAGAGGAACAAGTCGAGCCATTCATTATTGACGTTGGTGCTTCAGGCAGTAGCGATGATGAAAGCTCATCAAGCTCATCTTTCCAATAAAAGATGTCGTTCATCAAATTCGGTAAGTTATAAGTAATTATAAAGCTACTGTATTTTTTAATTAATTATTGACATTTTTGACCCATTTTTGCAAAACCAATTCAAGAATCTACTTTCTGACAATGTTCAACCATGCACATTTTTTTACGTTTTGAACGTTTTAATTTGGTTACATATTTACCTAGAAATCAAAAAATATACTAATCAATATTCTAAAAGCACTTTTAAGAGATATACGATTATTTTTAATTTAGGCTAATTCAAACGCCATTTTGAGATTATATTCGACTGTATTTCACCAAACATCAGGCGGCATCCGAAGCTGGAAATCGAAGCGAAAATTTTGAAACCCTTATGTATATTTACATCATTATATATTTCTTACCCCACCCCCACATGATCCTATATCCATCACCAATCGTATACACATCGAATTGTGCTAATTTACTACAAAGTTACGCAAAGCAGCATCTACTATCTAAAATATGTACTGCGTGACTCTTAATACGTCCCTGCCGAATGTTACAGCGTTCGATGATGACGTGGTCTTGTTTATGTCCGGTCTATCTCTTATCTGAATATACTATAGTTCAAAGGAATTGTAAGGTTATTATTATGTCTCAGACCTCTAAGATTTATGATTCTTATAGTTATCAATTTACTATGGAGATAAATAGGCTTTTATCATCAAAGTGTTGATCAATTTTCAACAATTTCAAGTGCTTTAACTTAAAGCAGACATAACTATATTTTCACAAACGATACACAAACCTACAGCAGTTGTTTTGCATTCCTTGGATTCCACACCGATTCATCAAGTCAAGACAAGTATAATATAAAATGTAAGCATAGATATTATCAAACGTTCAACTAGCTTTTTACGCTTTTTAAAATGAATCTATTAAAATACAGTAGCAATAATTTGATTTGATTCTCCTACATATTCGTCAAACCTTAAATGAGACTTGAACATGACACCAAGATTTTTTACTTGTTCCACAATAGGAATGAGATACTGCACACTACAATGTCACCAATAGGACCAGTAGGAAGAGGCTTAAGATTGACTAATACATTTGAAGAAAGAGATCTAAACTGTTGTTTTAGCTAGCTAGCTTTGTTGGAATACCCAGAAAATTCCACACCATATTATACCAACCTAGTCTGGCCTTCAGCTGAGCGTTTCTGATTCCCGTCCCAATGCAGTTTTTCTCTTGGTAACGGTGATGATTGTTCCAAGGTGAGACCAAGATGTGTGCATTTCACATGCACACTGGTCCCCCTGGCAGAGTGTACCGTACGCCCTTACCCCTATGTTCCTCCATAACTCCACGGATATTCAAGACTCTAAGGCCTGCGAGGTGGCTATGAAAAGACGTTGTACTCTGTGTTGGACCACCATAAAGAAATGCTGCAAGCACTACTGCGGTGAGTTGTGTAGCAAACGACAAAGAGGTTTTCGGCAGGCGCATCGCGCGGCGGCGTCATAGAGGAACGCCCTAAGGAGCAAGGCCCGTTGACATAGCGGTAGAGAAACACCGTGTAAGAAGTTAACCAACTCAGGAACCAATGAGCTGCTTGTATGTTCTTCTAAGGAGTCGTTCAAGGCTGAAACATCAACCACCTCGAACTATAGAAGATGGTTGAAATTCCGTCCAGTGCTGTTTCTTCACTTACTCGGAAATGGATTCTGCATTTGTTAGAACAATTGGATATTTGCGAACAATGAGCTTGCTTATCTTACTTTAACCAACGTTGGGATGGATGGTGGAGGTTTTTTTTTGAAATTCGATAGTATGATGTTACACAAACACATCTTTTGAAGTAAATTCTAGACAGAAATCTGCCTTTTGACCTAGGAAATACTTTTCACGTATTTACTTTGCAAAGAAATAGAGGAGGCATGTCGTCAAAGTAGGTATTGCTCTTAAAAAGTATTTGAGACATCAAGCGATGCACGAATCTTTTCGTTGTATTCAAAAAGAGCTTAGATCAGACCCTGTGCTTGATGCAGGGTAAGACATTCCAACATTTGTACGGCCGTCCACCTTTTCTGCTCCCGCGTAATGTTCTTAATTTCTCATGCACGTGTAATCACCAGTTGAGGCGAAAACAGCCATCAAGGGGGTTGGAAACCCTTAAGTCTAATTTATTTTACTAAATTTTTGTGAGGGAAATAAAATATTAACTGCAACCACAAAATTAAAAATATTTTCTATTTTAGAATTAAATTGAGCTAGTATATGCAAAAATACGAGTATAATCATGTAGGGATATGCTTTGTCCTAGAAGCTCTATATCCGTCAAGGTAATAGATATGTTTGTTTTATGAATTCATATCTGCAATATTTTAAATTAGTTTTTTACTATCTATCAAATTCATAGCTCTTTGCGTTTAAAGTGTCAAGAACTGCTTTGTCGTTCAAAAAATAGTTGAACGTATTTAATTTTCAGTGACACTAGATAAAGAACATATTGCAAAAGCACCCTTGATCAAACATAATGATCGAATAAAGTTGGTAGAAATTGACAAGATTACTTTGATCTCATCCTTCTTGATACAACAAAATACAAGTTTGAAGGTTTACCATTGAAAAATTTCCCAAAAAATCATGCGTATCTGCCATCTTGATCATAATCCATTCCTTGTATGAATCTCGTACGTGTATATGACAAATATGGTGTCAGTTTTTCACAACGATCGAAGATTTCGGGTCAAGAGTTCATAGGTATATTATTGGACAGAGTTTTGCGCTTTTGCAGTCTCGTCAGAAACCCTGCATTCTTGACCAAATCAGTATGTGGGGTAAATCAGATTGGAAGGATCATACAAATTTTATTTGCGTACTTTAAAGGAGCTAGAAAATACCTTAGCATCTTTGTTCAAGGTCAGATCTAAAATGAATGTTCCAAAGTAGCTAATGACTATGCAAGGTGGTAGACAGTGGCGGCTCGTGGCAAAATAAAACAGGTGTTCTGCAAATCCGAACTTACCTATTTTTTATATGTCAGTTCGATCCTGCGCTCCTTCTTGGCAGCAAATTTGTCGATCGCCTTCCCGTTGAAATTTTCCATGGTCGAAATAAATTCCTTTTTAATGGACAGCATCTACAACGCTGTAAGGCGATCCTGGGTGATAGTATTACGAAGAAAAGTCCACGAAATATTCCCGGGTTTTGGGAGCTCTCGGTTCCGTCGTGGCCCCGTAGCGCCAATTCAAATGCTCCGCAAAATTTTATACGGAGCACCGATCGTCCAATCAAATATCGGACTTCGTATTAGATCTGTACGGATCTGTATAACGTGCAGCACATGTTTATGCTTAAATCGCGCATTTGATTTTGTTGAGAGAGACAAAAGCAGCGGGTGCGGCTTGTGTCGAAGTAGTGCACAGACCCTTTTCAAGTGGCCCATGAATAATGTTACGCTGCGGTCGCGACGAAAATGACAAGTACACAATTGGTCGATTATACTGCTAGCATTCTGAGTGACGCGCCATCACTTCCCAAGGCATTCGATTTCAGAGACTGGAACATCTATTTTAAATCATCTCGATTAGTTTAAACTTCAAATCGATCACTAGAATAGTGATTCTTTTCATAATGCTCAATCTTCTCTGTGCATGAACAAATGGCGTTATTAAAAATATAACAGAAATAATTATTAATGTCAGTGGGGTTCTTTAAATGTAGAGAAATATCGGTATTTTGTGACTGTTGGTTACGCATTGATTTTAAGGATCTATAAAACATTTTTGAATCATTTTGCTGACAGAGGTATAATAAATATGCTGCTTTTTCGTATCTAATTTGACTAAAAGTTGAATTTCTGAGCTCGTTGTAGCGGTTCCAGGAATCTTCTGACTTATTAATTTTAAACTGATTTAAAGCTCTGTCTCTGTCTTTCATCATACGTTTAAGCTGGGATGATAGCCAGGGTGCATGCGGTTTATTTACACGTACAATTCTTAGAGATTCATGCTTATCAAAAATTAATTTTAGCCCATCTAGAAATTTTCAGCATGAATTTAGTGTGAACGTGTGGATTGGTATCTACCGTAATCGACTATTTGGACCCTACCTTTTGCCTGCAAGGTTAAATGCTGCGACCTTCTTGGAATTTTTAAAGGCTGAACATGCAAATATGTGGGATGATGTTATGTTAGATTAAGAAGATTGGCCTGGTTCCAGCTTGATGGTTGTCCAGCTCATTATTCGAGAATAGTTAGAAACTGGCTGGACGAAAATTATCCAGAAACATGGATCGGCCGTGGAGGACCAGTCGCCTGGCCTCCACGATCCCCTGACCGAAATCCATTAGATTTCTTTGTGTGGGGATTTCTAAAAGAAAAAGTGTACCAGACTCCCGTAACCACAAGAGATATGCTAATAGACAGAATCAGGAATGCATGTGATGAAATAAGGCCTTATTTGGATAATGCTATACCACGTTCGATCATTCGTAGATGTGAATTGTGTATTGAACAATTGGGTTTACATTTCGAGCAACTACTTTAGATTTTATATGTTTGTCCTAACTATCCAATAGCATTTTAGTTGTAAATAATTAATTTAGTTTGTTAAAAATAATATTGGAAAATTAAACAAATTAGTATTCTTTTTTTTGTGTTTATTTCGAGTTAGGAATTATTGCTGTGTTTAAAAACACAATATAAACGACCATCTTAATTACTTGTAATGCCCAAATCGAAAATGTAAAAAAAACATTATTTTCCCATAAATAATTAAAAATGCATCGAACCTTAAAAATCGGAATATCTCAAAAACGGCTAATTATAACGAAAACTCACAGGAGAGTTTTTTTATGCTGAAAAGTGCGAAGAATCAGTTTATTGTTCGAAATATTTAAAAAAAACTATTTTAGAAAGTAAATTTAAACACCCTGTATTTCGAAAGCCACGCATTTTTCGACCCATGTTTATATAGACTTTATGCATTAATTTTAAAAGTTCTATCAAGTCCTAAAGTTATGCAACAGTAAACTGAAACACCCTGTATAATGCTCCAGGGAAGGTTTAAAACATCACTGAAATAAAATATAAAAATTTTTAATGTCTCTGAATTTGACGAATTGTTGGTTAGGTTTTTTAGACGGCAAAGTTGTCTCACAAAATACCTAAAAAATGATCAGTAAATAAATCCATATTTATAGTCCCAGTATTTGAACAGACTTGAAGATCATTGATAAATATGGGATCTAGTAGGCTGCTCGAAGTACTAGTTATTCTAGAGGGTTCTATAATAACTTGATGGAATCCATACGCATTGAAACAATTTTCTAGTTTGTTGTCTGAAATTAAAAGATTTATATTCGTATCTCCAACAACTACAACATAATCAAAGTTGGGTACCAGAAAAGAGAGAGCATTATCAAAAATATCAATGACCTCGTCAACATTGTTATGGGGAGGTCGGTAAATTACCCCAAGGGCAAGAGTTTGACCACATAATTTCAATTTAATCCACATATTTTCAACAATAGGAAAGTAGCCAATATGGTTCTTTACAGAGCAAACCATTTCTCACGTAAATGCCCAAATACCCAACCCAACTAGCAAAGTAGTGCTATAAGCTTTTGGTAAAAGAACCGTTCAGCCATAAAAGCTCTCTATTGTTCTTGCCTGAACACCAAAATGCTGGCTTAATGTTGTGTGGAATGCAAATTTGCTTTCTGCAAGATATTTGCTCTAAAATGAGGTGTTTAAAATATTCTTTAGCATAGTTATACAACACCTTATAGGACAAATTTTTAACTGTCGCATACACGTTTATACAACTATTTTATACGGCATATTTGCACGTTAGTCAAAACGGTTGTGTTGTCATCAATCATTGGACTCTGTCGGTATTTCATTTCAGACATTTGTCAAATTGTTGTATAACACCTGCAGGAAACACCAAAATATTCTAATAAACTGAAGATAACATGGACGATGCCATGATTATACACAACCACCAGCCATATTGGGCAAACATTTATTCTTCTATTTAATATTAAATAATTATGTTTCAGTTCGAAATTACAGATATAAAGTGATAAACATTAGTGTAATTGTGTCTAAATATAGGATTTGTGGAAGATTTGACGCAGATAAGTTCACTTGTCCATCTTAAGAATCTACACATACTTTTGATCATTATCAAAATATGCATGAAATGAGAAGCCCGTCGAAATTGCGTAACTACTTTGCACGATAATCACAATAAAATTTGTTGCACAAGCAATTCAATAGCCCTATATCACAGTGTAGAAGTTTGTCATATACCTGTGTATGAAATTCACAATTGCGTAACGTAACAGAATAGTTGTATAGTTGACAAAAACTGAATCTTGCACTGACGCAAATGTCCTATAGCGGCTGCAAGGGGCTTACACTTTTGTTGTATAAATGTTACCTGCAGCCCTTATACAACCTCTTAAATGATTGAAGTGTCCTATTAGGTGTGCCCATTCCGCTTGTATAGCTGTTCTAAGAGGGTTTTGCCAATGTTGTTACAGTATACAATGCTGTGTAAGGAATACCGTATAATCATTTTTGCAACTCTAATAGGAGTGACAATTAGTTGGGAATCTTTGACTACAAATGAAAATCAGCTCACCACCCTTTAATTTAAATTACTCTCTTGTATGAAGATTGAGGATAAATACGGTGACCACATAATAAGGACTGAAGTAAAGGAACGACTACCCATTTGACTCTACGCGATGTCCAGTAATTATTCCGCATTGAAGGGCATAATACAGAATTAGGAGGGACGGTTAGTGAAATACGGGAATCAACAATCTTTGATTACAGATAAAAATCATCTCAATACCCTTTAATTCGAACTTTCTAATCTCCCCAGCCGTCACTCCCAAAATTATTGCAGAATAGTTGAATTTACCGCACACGCACATTAATTTATGTCAAAAGTACACATATTTTTCAGTGACGCTCGCCTGTGAAAGATAGTTTTTATGCGGGTTTCCCCTCGATCCGTCCCGTACGTGTCGTACGGTCTATTTGAACGTAAAAACGCACGGTGTCGGACGAGTCGTGCACGCGAAAATGTCCCTTGCGCATTTTCAGCGGTGCCGGTGATTTTTCGGCGGGTGTTCGCCTCTAAAAACCGGTCGATACGGGCGAGTTTTCAGCGGAAAGCGGTGTGCGGCTGGTCCTTATAGATTTTCCAGTTGGGCAGCGGGGTCTGTAGCCATTTTGCTCGTGAGCAAATCGATGCAGGAAGGGAGGGTCCTGGTGGCGGTGCGCATGCCGTTTTATCCCTTTTTGTCTTACGCTCTCGCTTCTATAGCCGCCACCGCTGCCGCATAGAATCAACTTCACGACTCTTAGTTTGCCCCGGCACCACAGGGCCGGACTCGACACGTTTCCCAAAACGCCAGATCCACACCGTTCACCAAACAATCACTTAGGCCCGTATCGTCAGTCGTCCCTACAATTGTAGGGTGCGTTTATGGCCTTGATTGTCATACTCTTTTCTCTCCTTCAAAAATTTCTAGATTACACTCGTCCCGTGTCAGCGTCAGCGCTCTCCTATTGTTAAGATATGTTTTCCTTTTAAATTGTAGGAAATTTCAGGCTGATAAAACATAATATAACTCAAAAGCAAGCACAATTTGATGCAAATAGATGTTTGTGACATAACCTCAAAATAGAGCTCTGACACGGAGAAGTAGAAAACTATTACAATCAAGGAGGCCATAAACGCGCCCTACAATTGTAGGGACGACTGACGATACGGGCCTTAGCAGTCAACATGTACATTACAAAAGAATCATCGAAGTTTAAATAAATGTCCAATAGGGACGCAGGAAAGTAAACGTCAATTTGACATAGACGCCATCTTTGTTTTCTGTCACCGACATGTCATTTTGTTAGTTGAATGTTTACCATTGATCGCTATGGAGTCGTATTCAATTGAAGACCGCATTAAAGTTATTCAAGAGCACTACAAAAATTGTGCAAAAATAAAAAACACGTTTCGCGCGCTTCGTGAACATTTCGGTCGCAACAACCGCCCAAACGAAACAACTATCGGTCGTCTGGTGCGTAAATTCGAGGCAACAGGTTCTGTGGCAAATCTGCCAGGCTCTGGCCGGCCAAGGAGCATTCGCACACCTATAAATATTGCTGTTGTGAAGGAGAGTGTGAGAGACGATCCGAAACAATCAACAACGCGTCGATCCCAAGAATTGGGCATTTCGAGAACCCGTTTGCTCCGCATTCTCCACAAGGATTTGAATGTACACGCCGACAAGATCCAGTTGACGCAAGAGCTGCGTCTAGGCGACCATTTGTCGCGCCGAACGTTCTCAGATTGGCTCCTTGAACACCGCCAAATTGATGCCAATTTTTCATCAAAAATCATGTTCAGCGGCAAAGCGCATTTCACTTTGAATGGGACGGTAAACAAGCAAAACTGCCGCATCTGGGTGAACGAAACTCCCCGTGAGTATCAAGAGCAGCCGATGGATCCTCAAAAAGTGACTGTGTGGTGTGCATTGTGGTCAAAAGGCATCATCGGACCTTACTTTTTCGAAAATGCGGCCGGCGACGCCGTGACCGTCAATTCTGAGCGATATCACGTGATGATAGAGGACTATTTTTAGCCGCAACTTGAAGGAATGGATATGGACGATGTTTATTTCCAACAAGACGGTCAGTCCTTTCGATGGCATTGACAATCTGTTTTTGGAATTGAGGTGCCCAAATTTCAGCTTCACGATAGGCTGCATATATCGGCCACGGCCCTGTTTGGGAGACACACACCTGTGCAGTCTCATTTCTGATCTCTTAAATAAAAACACCAACCTTTTCATAGCTGGTGACTTCAATCTACGTGACATTAGCTGGTCTATGTCAACCATTCCTGAATGCAATTCTTCTCCTGCTGCTTACGTCGACTTGCTACGCAACTCTAGCATATCTCAACTTGTTGATCGTCCAACGAGATTCAGGGAAGGACAGATGCCTAGGGCTCTGGATTTGATATTCGTTAACGACGCCGACTTTGTTTCTAATTTAGATTATTTGCCACCTTCTGGCAAGTCTGACCACTGTCCACTTTTATCTTCTCTCCAGTTCAATATAAATAGTCGTTCTACAACCGATAAGTTTAAAACCATCATAATTGTAAACCACGATGCTCTTAACCAAGCCCTGTCTGAAGTCAACTGGCCTGCTTTGCTTAACAACAGTAGCACCCAAGATATGTGGGACACTTTCGCTCAACGAGTCCTAAGCGAAACGGCTGACAATACTGTTGAAAAGAAGGTATACTGTGACCCCTCAAAGCCCTGGATCAACTCTAACATATCGAGGATGCTTCGTCACAAGAGATCTTTGTGGCAACGGTTTAGGAGGAGTGGCCATTCACAAGATTACGTGTCTCATCGATCCTTTTCTAACCTCCTATCTAGAACGTTACATAATGCCAAACATGCTTATGAACGAAAACTCGTTACCTCCAAAAATAAGAAGAAGCTGTTTCGGTATCTAAGAACAAACCTGAATTCCAAAGTTTCATCACCTCAGATCCGCGACGCTGACGGTCATCTCCACATGGATGCCACCGAATCTGCCAACTTACTGGCAGAGTCCTTTAGTGATGACTTCATCGATGAGCCTAATGGAGACCTTCTACCGACCACTATCTGCCATAGGTGTCCCAACAGCCTTTGCGAGGTTGAGTTCCTGCCTGAAGATGTATTAATGCACCTGCGAAATCTGAAGACCTCTTCCTCCCCTGGTAAAGATGGGATGACGGCTGCTGTACTTAAAAACTGCGCTTCAGCACTGGCCCTACCATTAAGCTTGATATTCACATCGTCTTTTAGATCTCATACCCTACCCTCATGCTGGCTTAGTGCTTCTGTTACCCCTGTATTCAGAAAGGGCGACAAATCCTCCGCTAAAAATTATCGACCAATAAGTCTCGTTCCTATCGCCGCCAAAATAGCTGAAAGAATCATATTAGATAAGCTCCTGTCATTTGCTTTCGAAAATGACCTTATCCCTAAGAATCAGCATGGATTTCTCCCTGGTCGATCAATAATGACCAACCTTCTCCACTCGCTCAACGATTGGACTCAGTATCTGGACACAAAGACTCCTATTGATATAATCTACTTAGATTTTTCTAGGGCTTTCGATCGCGTACCACATAGAAGGCTTCTGTTTAAGTTGGAATGTATGGGAATAAGAGGCGAGTTGTTACTGTGGATTAAGGCTTTTCTCACCGGGAGGACTTTCTCTGTGCGCGTCAGTGATAGCCAGTCTCACCTTCATCATGTAGCAAGTGGAGTTCCTCAAGGCTCCGTCTTGGGGCCAGTGCTGTTCCTTCTGTGTACAAGTGACCTGCCCGCATTGATTTCCTCCACATGTTCAGCTTATGCCGACGACACCAAGATTTACAATACTGTTGTAAATTCTGCTATGCTTCAACGAGATCTTGATATTGTTTGTCAATGGTCAGTCAGTTGGCTTTTACCCTTAAATCTAACTAAGTGTTGTGTCCTTCACCTCGGGAAGGCAAATCCGCGATTTACATACAAGATCTCTGACCACAACATCGAAGCAGTTTCCAGCCACACTGATCTGGGCGTTGTAGTCAACGATCGTCTTTCCTGGTCAGAGCATATTCACCACGTTACATCAAAAGCCAAGAAACTTCTATACATGCTGGAGAGGTCTTTCAAAGGATCCGATGTCAACACTTGCGCCTACATTTACAAGGCATTCGTGAGGCCAATTCTTGAATTCGCTGGCCCGATGCTTCTGCGCGATAGAAATCTCGTCCAATCAGTACAGCGTCGGGCTACTCGTATCCCTTTTGGAGCACGAAGACCAAGCTATGGAATTATAAATTTTTAAAACCCGATGATTCTTTTGTAATAACCCTGTATTTCACAGACCGTGTTGTTATTAATATCATTATCTATTCCAAAGTAGAATTCTTTCCCCAGGGAAATTGTCGCTCAAGAGATTTTTCAAACAAATGTGAAGAGATCCAAGGAACAATTTACAGTGAAGTAGCCCAAGGTTGTCAGGAGCAACTTAAGGAGTTCTTCCATCGCAGTGAAATCAACAGAAAAACACACTGATCAGCAGTCAAGCTATTCAATACTGACTTCTTTTAAAAATACTATTCGCAAATATATCTGTGATTTTAAACCGTACAGTATCGACACGTATTTTGCATTGTTGAAAAAATATATTAATATATATGTACTGTTTTTATCTGTTTTTTAATCTTATTCTTGTTCTTACCAATGTTTTTAATTTTTATATATACCAAAGTGTGCCTTGTGTGGCTTGTCGCCTTAGATTATTTATTTATTGCATAATCCAAGAGACCAATGAATGATTTGTCTATCTATCAGAGAAGAAGTCTAGAGGTCTGAAATCACTTATGTAACAGATGAGTGTCGTGGGGTAATACTTTGACAAGCTGCGCTGCAAGTATCGCAGTTCCGTCTTATTGAATCCGTATGCTTTGAAGATCATGAGGTTTAATTTCACGCAGCATACATCATGTTAAATTACCACTAGTGGTGATGAATCGTGTGTTTGTTATGAACCAGAAAATAAACGACATTCGGCTGTTTGGGTGTTCCAAGGTGAAGAAAAGTCAACAAAAGTCATCCGTTCTCGAAGTGTTTCGAAACAGATGGTCGCGACATTTGTGTCAAAAGCGGGTCATATTGCAACAATTTCTCTTAATGAGCAGAGAACTGTTACGGCCACCATTTGTTTGCCAAAAGTCATCACCGAGCTTCGAAAAATCAACCCCAACCTCCACCAAGACAATGCAAGCTCGCACACATCCTCTACATATATATAGTCCTGATCTAAGTCCTAACGATTTCTCTACTTTCCCGAAAATTAAAAACAGACTGCATGGTCAAAGGTTCCAGTCACCAGAAGAAGAAGTTGACGCAAAATTGTTTTATTTCCATATGCAAAACTTAAAAGACATCCTCTCGTAGAAAGTTTGTTCATTTTGTAAGCTTTATCTTACCTCCAAGTGACAAATGACAGAAGTCCCCTACGTCCTTTTAACTACTCGACGTCTATACTATGAAAAAATATAGATGTCTGAAACAGTCTTCTTCTTAGCAAGTTATGACAGTAGCAAATTCTTAGGCTATTTTTTTACACTGATAGAATAGCATATGCAGAAACCTAAATGCTAGGACACCGCGACTGCTATGAGGATCTCAAAGAAATTTTCTTAGTCCAAATATTGGACTACCTAAGGTTAATAGAACTGGGAAAAGCCGCCTCATGTAGATTGTACCACAATCTCGATAACTTAAGGATAAAAGAGCGGTCGTATCGGCCAGTTCTGAATATACGAAGTTCGACACGGTTAGAATGAGAGCCTGAGCCAGGCGAGTCTGCCTGGCAGACAAATAGCGCGGCGGGATAATGAAGAAGAGCTCTGAGGAACAGAGCCCGTTGGGTCCCGAGACTGTCTGTTAGGGAAGAGTCATCCATCAGTTCTTTGAAGAGCATTGAGCATGGATAATGTAGTACTCCAACCATGTGAGCAATACTCAAGGCTAGGGTATTGAAAAAGCATCCTAACATCAAGCTTTCCGCAAAAAATCCGCTATCTAAAAGCCGTCCCTGCATTCGAACCTTTCGTTCTGCATCTCTCCATCTCTGTCTATCGCACCGGCGGCGATTTTACCGCCGATGCTTGCCGCGCGACGCCCTCGACGCTAAGCGCCATCCACGGCATCGTCGCATCGCCACAGCGACGATCGTTATTTCCTATTTGGACCTTTTTTAAGTTTCACTTTTACAAAAAAATGTTTCTATGTCGGATTTTGAACTCTATACCCAATATCGAGAGTTTATCGATCTATACCCCCTCTCTCTCTCTCTCACACACACCACATACAACATGTATCACACTACTGAAACATATACATTCATTATATCCAACACATATGTAATTGGATTGCGGTCAGATTATACGATTATAGATAGATTTCGGATCAAATTATTATATCTTTATATAGATAGATTTCTTTACCGGGCTTACGCGTTTTATACATCGTTGGTAGTTTGACTTTCTCTCGACTGATATGCCAACGACACTAAATGTCTTTTATTATTACTAACCTTGAGCTATGTATGCGTTGGTAGAAATCTCATCCCCACTTACAGTAGGTTGAGGTTTGGACATTGCTATTGCCTTGCACTGTTAGCAAGACTTAATTTAGTTGAATCGGATGCCTGCAAAAAATGTACCACACAACTTGGGATCATATTTTTTTGAATAACCAAGATAGCATGAAGAACGTATATGATTCTTGCATAAGTTGGGGACTGTTGGCATCTACCCCCCGTATAACTGACTGGGAACTCTCTCAATATATTCCATATCATTGTTAAATTTGAGAGCACTGTAAGTACTCCGTTTTTCTTCCTGTATTTCATGGTACATTTTGTTTGTCTATGAGAAATACCATGATAAGTCCTTTGGCAAAAAGAGTATCCATATCTTTTTCTTTAATCATCTCGTCCGGTAGCATCCAATTTGTTAGGTATAGGTGAATTAGTTCTTTTATGATTAATAATTGTTATTATTATTATTTATATTGAGTGTGGCTGCATAAAATCTTTATGTCCCAATGCCAATAAGTAGATAAAAAACCTTCTGCTATTATTATATCATGCGTAAGCATGATCTGTGGACAAATAAAGTATCTATTTATCTATCTATAGCCCATAAAGTAAGCAAGATTGAGTTTCACTGATTGATACTAAAGAGAACCACGACTAAGCCGATACAGATTCACTTGTTATCAAATCACTGTATTGTACGTAATAAAATTGATGCTTGCTGTAAACTCCAACCCTCCACGCTTGGATTGACATGTGGAAACATACACAGGTTTAGACATCAGTGTACTTAGAGAAGGCAAACATCACCAACGTTTACGATAACCTTAGCTTCAACCGATTTTTATGATAAAAGTAATAGAAAATGTTAGATATAATTGTGAAATATCATCATTAGTTCAGCTATTATTTCTTTTATACATCCAGTACATTTGTTTCATCGTCTGCCTGTCGCTGGTAGAGGGAACAATGCTAGGTATGCAGATTATACCATTATACAAGCTAATAATTATATATATATATATAACTTGAGACGTGGTCATTGTCGTCTAGACCAGTTAGGTGAAAAATTAAAGCTTCCTCCCTTTGTTGGGTACTTCGACAAAATTTAAGCAAAGAGGACTCTTTATACTTTTTTTAATTCTCTCTAGCTTTCAATGGACTTTGCCATCATCATCAGGAGAGTAGTATGTGAGGATGTTGCTAATTGTTTTTTTCGTATAGGATGAGGGAAACATCCAGTAACATGGTGAGAGCTGGATACTTGGTACAATGGTCAAAATTATATAAAATATGACAAGACAAGTTAAAGACAGATTAAAAATTTTTCACAACCATAAATATAATCTGTGTTTTGGCCGATTCCACCAACAAATTTCATTCCACTCAAAATCTAATAATTCTCTTCTCACGATTTATTAATAATTGTTAATTTAAAATTCCCATTAATTAAAATATAGTTTATTCAACTGCCTCTGGTCGGTTTAACAATTTCTTACATAACATTCTAAAAATCACATCATCTGAAGTGATTTAGCAACGTTTTTGGCACACGCCCACAATTCGTTCCATCTTTCAACACAGACATTGACAACCTTCGGCCTTCTGTCAAAGGTTTATCTCACTCATTATTCCATGACCACCATTTTGTGCAATCATCAAGTGGCTTCACGACGTAATGCTCTAATGTTTTCTAAATAATTTATAATCTGTCTTTAACTTGTCTTGTCATATTTTATATAATTTTAACCATTGTACCATGTATCCAGCTCTCACCATGTTACTGGACGTTTCCATCATCCTATACGAAAACAACAATTAGCAACATCCTCACATACTACTGTAAGTTGATTCAATTTAAATTCATTTTACACTTTTGTTGCTACTGTTATCATTGTAATTGCAGCTCCTGATGATGATGGCAAAGTCCATTGAAAGCTAGAGAGAATTAAAAAAAGTATAGAGTCCTCTTTACTTAAATTTTGTCGAAGTACCCAACAAAAGGCGGAAGCTTTAATTTTTCACCTAACTGGTCTAGACGACAATGACCACGTCTCAAGTTATATATATATATATATATATATTTATATTTACAGGGTGTTAGGGAAATAATATTCGGAGCTCCAAGAGGTGAATCCTTGCATTATTCTAAGCAAAAAAGTTCATTATAACTTATGTCCGAAAGCCAATCATTTTCGAGGAAAGTTAGTCGTAGATAATTAAATTTTCTCAAACATTTGGCAACGCTGCAACGCAACCGCAATACGAGGGCACGACGGCCGCAACTGATTCATCGAATTATTTACGTTTGTATTATATTTTTGTTGAAAATATGCCTTGAATTATTGAATACTTTTACGCAATCCTTTGTGGCTAATATTTTTTATTTAATAACGCCTTCACTACAGTAAATTTGCTCAAAAAAATGACAGAACTTACCGGTACGTGGCGATACACACCACCAATTTCCACGATTATCAGTCACTTATTTGAAACGATGCGATGCACGAAAAAAGGAAAAAACAACATCCGTAAATCACATAAAGTTACAGTTAAGTGTATTAGTAATCACAACAACACGCGATGATACATGAAGTGCAGGCGGAGTACGACGTTGCCAGTTGTGTGAGAGACTTTATTTGTCTGTTTTTCTTCGGAAAATTGTATTTAATAAGCAAGAAAACTATTTTGTTAGAGTTAATTAATGAATAGATGTATTGATACATTTCACGCTATTAGGCATAGAGAAAGATTCTGTGAACGCAAAAGTGTTACATCTGGGAATATATAGAAATCTTTGACTGACAAAACGCAGTTCATATCTTTCAGCAAACCATTTTGTGTTGAATCGGTCGCAAGCCGATGCAAACTGGACCAAATGACTTATCCATAACTTCAAAGTTTGTAACCTTTCGTTTCATAGCTATGTGCATCTAGATTACAAGAAACGTCTTTGATATCTATCCGGTGTTACCCAGAGCAGGAAAGCAAATGAAAACCACACGAATCAGACGAAGCAGTTCGTATTTTCAGCAGTAACAGAAATGGGTGATTAGACGTATTTGTTCCTGCAATTACAGTTTTTCATCCCTTTTATGAATGCTTAGTTATCGCGCTCGGAAAGAGTCGAAGTAATATTTATCTTATAGTAGTCTGCAACTTTACATACGGTGCTTTTATTTTAGGGGCCAGAATTTTGTATTAAAAATAATTGGGTTGAAGCTCCGTTATGTTCAGGAGGTATTTGATGATACGTGATGCTCACAAACCCAATATTTAAATTACGTCAATCAACTTAGGTTCCCACGTACAGTTTGGCATGCACGGAATGTAGCCCGAATCAAACGACTGTTAGGTTATTCAACACCCTCATCGCCCTGCTATTCACTATTTTCAAACATGAAATTAAGGCACTACCAAAAAGTAAAGCATATTGGATCATCCTATATCTCAGTTTCAGCAGTTACCGTTCTTATTCATTTTTATATTCCAGGTTTTTTCAATTGTATCTATTTTATTTATATAATTTAAGCATAACAATATTTAGATCTGTATCTACCACGTCTTTTCAATGTTTGTTTTTAGTTAAACGTTTGTCTATTTTATATTTCAATGTTCATTTTGATTTTGACTGTCTCGCGTTAATGAATAATCTACGTATTTAATTTCTGTTTATATTTTACTCTATTGTTTCCATTGACGTATTCTATGGAACTTATGAATTACGGTGATCAGACATGGATCACTTAATGATTCCTTTTCGCCTCTACAGCTCCCAAGGCTGACCTCTTTCGCATAAGCCAAGATGACGAAGATCCTATCTGTTCTTAACAATCTCATTCCAGCCTTGAGTCCAGTTTTCATATGACACCTTGAGGCCTCATTGCGATCAGAGATATGAACAAAAGGCTCTTTCTCATAATCATATTGCCCAGAGAATAAATCATTGACAGCCCCCATGATAAGGAGGTCACACCGCTACATATTGCGACCAGTTGGAGGTCTAACCAATATTCATAAATTATTTCCAAAGACAGACAGCAATATATCTGCTCGACAGCAGTTCCCTTACTTGCCAGATATATTCTAAGATATTTCTTTATCTCATAAAGAGTTGATTTAGATTTATTTGCTGCTAATCCAAGAGGTCGTCGGGGATCCCAAGAATCTTTCACTATCTTTCACATACCCCAGAGTAACCAGATCCAGAAGTCAGAATAGTCATCTAGTTATGGAAGCTGACGTGGGACATCCTCAAGGTACGAAAACCAAACTGATTCCAGCACACATTCTAAGCCTTCATCCTTCCTTTTATTTTGAACTACCATTGTTTGACATTCTGATGATTTCATTGGTGAGACGTTTCAAACCTCATCTGAAGATGAGTGAAGAAATTTGTATGGACTAAGGAGTTCTTGCGAAATGTATGAATGATCTTCTCGATTAAAATACAAATATAACCTATGCTTAAAACCAAAGCGTTGTTCGCGTTTTGGTGCCGATTGGCTAAGAATATTGCTCCTCATAATGAAACAAGTGATACTCAATGCCGTTCTTTTACATAACCCAGACTGAATAAGTCAAGAACTTGGTAAGCAAGTGGAATTAACCTCAGAGCAGTCTATTTTAACTTGATTTTAATACCAAAACTGAACTTAACCTTGAAGTCCCGAAGATTCCTAACCTCCCGGTTTCGTTGACAGTTAATCTCGGATTCCTCTATTCTCTGGAAGTCACAGGTTCATCGTTTCCTAGTGTATACAATGTCCTAAATGAATATTGTAAAGGATTTTCAGTGAAACTATAGAACTGAGCAATCTGGTTCGCAAATCTACCGTCTGTGACCGCCATCGAGCACCGACTAGAAAAGGACGGAAGACGAAAAAACATGTGTTAGACGAGGCCGTGTGTATGTTCAAAGCCTACGGGATAAGTAACCGAGACAGAGGATTATGGGTATTTGCATAAAAAGTTGGGTGACGCTGCTTGCAAAACAGGGGGGAGGGGGTATGCATTGGCGTATTTACAATCAGAGGTTGAGGATTCCTCTACTCACCACCAACTTTACTACTAAAGGTGTAGCAACTGCAGAGGTTATCGTTTAGCTCTTACAGAAAATCTCTAATACTTGACAAATGCTGTCATCTATGTGAGAAGTGACGGATGTCACCTGTCAATCCTGGCCATTAGAATACCTCAGGTCCCTTTTGTCGACTCCAGACCCACCACTAAGTATCCAGAGGAACGTGTAGCACTAAAATTAACCACACAACTAGTATCTGAGCTTGATATCAATCCTGCCAAAGATTGGTGAAATGCTCAACTTCGCTGTCTAAAATAATATACATGTTTTTTTACCAGGTCGCTCTACATCACAAACCTGCTCAAATGCGTCAACGATTGGACTAATATGATAGATATCAACATGCCTATATATGTAATATACCTAGATTTTTGAGGGTGTTCTATCGAGTACCACACGAACTCCTTCTGTACAAGCTGGTACACCTAGGAATAACTGGAGATATGTTGAAGTGAATAAATGCTTCAAACACTCCCCTAAAGGTTCCTGAAACGTAGCATCTGCTAATACCAGTATCACTTTCGGGTTAATGTCCCTTGTCGCATAGGCTAGCTAGTTTGATACAAGACGGAAAGCGATGAATAGCTAAGACCTTGCTTTTTCCAAAGTGACGATCTGGAACCTTGTGTTATGGTGATAATACCTCTAATTGTCAGTGCCATGACCATCTTTAGCTTCACAACCCTGGGTCCCTTGTCTTTTTCAAGGATTACCCTCTATTATGACCTACACCTCTAGTAACCATATAGTTAATCTTTTGTTCTGGAGCTCAGTCTGTCCCTCGTCCTCATTTCTGCCTGACAAAATATTTGCAATATGAGCGACTAGTGTCAATTCCTTCTATGTGTACTAGCTACCTCAGTAAAATGCTGTAGCGATACCGAAAATAGTAGTATTCTGTAGAACCAAATTGTTTTTAGTGGCAATTCTGGACACATCCGACGAAAATGTTTTTGACCATAATTAGAACGTTGTAAGAGGTAACTGGACGAACTTCTGATAGTAGCTGCAGTCCACTGTACAATCCACCCGGAAAGATGTTTTAAAATGAGGAAATTTAGGAAAAACTTGAGGCTGTGGTTTTCATAATCAGCATTCTTGATACAGACCAATTATGGGAGAAAAGATTCATCACAAAAGCCTTAGCTGAGAATTTTCTAAAGTACATACTTTCCAGGACCATCACATCAAAAGTTGCCGAGCAGTCACCACATAGAATCTTATGTGACCTTTTGAAATCTTAGCATCTCACCTCAAAACCCACCGTCGCATCCTGCTACTAGCTTCACCAATCGCAGCGTAGCCTCGGTCTTGACGTTAGCTATTCTACTCTAGCGTTTATCAATTTTGCAGCTCCTTTTTCATTTGCCGATTTAAATATTTTTGTGACGCCACTGTCCGGGTGGCTCAAGGGGGTTAATAGTGGTGGGGGGCACAGCGTTTCTGCAAAGTACACGTAGAGAGAAGGGCGCACAGGCACAGCAGAGACGGTTTTGCATTAATGACTGCTGGACAAAGAGGGTGTTTCGCAGTGGCGCCGGAATAGACCGCCCTTCTGTCTGCTGTTATCTTTCAACCCCTCTTCCTATTCCAATTGCTAGCCAACACGCCAGGCTAGCGCTCGCGGAAAATGGAACTATGTTGTTGGTATAGAAACAAGGTTTTATTGATCTGGAAATGTGTACACTTTCAACACGTTATTATTTGTATATTTGTATACCTCCTCTCGTATAGCCTTAGCACTTATTGAGTACCATGCCATTAACTGCTGTCTTGAGCAGTTTATCAACTGGCCGCGCAAGCCTTAACATTCTTTAAAACGTTCACATATTGGGCATGCTGCCTCTCAGAGTGCTACATAAAGCAGATAGTGAATTCAAGTGGCATCTACTTGAACAGAGAGTGGTAACTGTATGTCGAGGATGTGAACGTAACATTTTCTGTTAACATTGATCACCATGACCCCTTTTACCAACCTCATACTTCTGATAGAGACACATTAGCCTTCTCTGCTTCCATACGTGTTGAGTCGTACAATAGCCGATGTTAGGATTATTAGATGGACAACTTTTTTAATATCTATATTAGAGAATCTGTATCAGTATACACAAATGATAATTCACAGCGTTCTTTAAAATCCGTGACTAAATTAAATTTGATTTTGGAAACACCCTAAACCTTACAAGTACTCTTCTTATTCCAATTGTTGAACAGCACGTCACAGAAAATGAAACTATGTTCGTGTTGGAATAGAAATAACATTTAATTGATCTGCAAGTGTAAATAGTTTCATCACGCTTATGTTTGAATATCATTTATGAGTATTTTTAGCATCACCATCATCATCATCATCATCATCATCATCATCAATATCATGGTCATCATCATCATCATTATTTTTTTATTGGTATTATTAGATCGACAACTTTCTTATTGTGAACAAAAATGGTATCTATACTAGAGAATCTGTATCAGTATAGACAAATTATGATTCATATCGTTCTTCAAAATCCGTGCCAAATTTACAATATGATCTTGCAAACAACCTAAACCTTCCAACTACTCTTCTTATTCTATCTATTAAACAGCACGCCACAGAAAATGAAACTATGCTCATATTGGTATAGAAAAAACGTTTAATTGATCTGCAAATGTAAATAGTTTCATCACGCTTATGTTTGAATATCATCTCTGAGTATTTTTAGCATCATAATCGTCATCATCGTCATCATCGTCATCATTGTTTTTCTGTTGGTATTATTAGATTGACAACTTTCTTATTATGAACAAAACTGATATCTATACTAGAGAATCTGTATCAGAATACACAAGTGATAATGTACGATGTTCTTCAAAATTCGCGAGTAAATTACGATTTGGTTTTGCAAAAAAACATGACATCCCACCACTTTTCTTATTCCAATTGCTAAACAGCACGCCACAGAAGATGGAACTAACTATGTTCGTGTTGGTATGGAAATAACATTTAATCGATCGCACTTATGCTTGAATATCACTTCTCGAGTATTTTTGGCAATGTTGAAATCATCATCGTCAATGCTTTTCTGCTAGTGCTATTAGGTGGACAACTTTCTTATTATGAACAGAAATGATATCTATATTAGAGAATCTGTATCGGTATAAACACATGATGATTCATAGCGTTCTTTAAAACCCGTGGCTAAATTACAATATGATTTTGCTAACAGCCTAAGCCTTCTAATTACTCTTCTTATTCCATCTATTAAACAGCACGCCACAGAAAATGAAACTATGCTCGTGTTGGTATAGAAACAACATTTAATTGATCTGCAAATGTAAATAATTTCATCACGCTTATATTTGAATGTCATCTCTGAGTATTTTTAGCATCATAATCATCATCATCATCATCATCATCATCATCATCATCATCATCATCATCATCGCCATCATCATTATCATCGCCATCATCATCGTCATCATCATCATCGTCATCATCATCATCATTGTTTTTCTGTTGGTATTATTAGATCGACAGCTTTCTTATTATGAACAAAAATGATACATATATATATATATATATATATATATATATATACCAGAGAATCTATATCGGTATACACAAGTGATAATATATGATGTTCTTCAAAATTCGCTAGTAAATTACGATTTGGTTTTGCAAAAAACCTATACCATCCAAGCACTTTTCTTATTCCAATTGCTAAACAGCACGTTACAGAAAATGAAACTTTGTTCGTGTTGGAATAGAAACAACATTTAATTGATCGGCAAATGTAAGTAATTTCATCACGCTTATGTTTGAATATCATTTCTGAGTATTTTTAGCATCATCATCATTATCATCATCATCATCATCATCATCATCATCATCATCATTATCGTCATCAACATCATTGTTTTTCTGTTGGTATTATTAGATCGACAGCTTTCTTATTATGAACAAAAATGATATCTATACTAGAGAATCTGTATCAGTATAGACAAATGATGATTCATAGCGTTCTTTAAAATCCGTGACTAAATTACAATATGATCTTGCAAATAACTTAAACCTTCCAACTACTCTTCTTATTCCATCTACTAAATAGCACGCCACAGAAAATGAAACTATGCTCGTGTTGGTATAGAAACAACATTTAATTGATCTGCAAATGTAAATAATTTCATCACGCTTATGTTGCATATCATCTCTGAGTATTTTTAACATCATAATCATCACATCATCATGATCGTCATCATCATCATCATCATCATCATCATCGCCATCATCATCATCATCGCCATCATCGTCATCATCATCATCTTCATCATCATCATCGTCATCATCATCATCATTGTTTTTCTGTTAGTATTATTAGATCCACATCTTTCTTATTATGAACAAAAATGATATCTATACTAGAGAATCTCTATCGGTATACACAAGTGATAATATATGATGTTCTTCAAAATTCACGAGTAAATTACGATTTGGTTTTGCAAAAAAACCTATACCATCCAACCACTTTTCATATTCCAATTGCTAAGCAGCACGTCACAGAAAATGGAGCTAAATATGTTCGTGTTGGTATGGAAATAACGTTTAATTGATCACACTTATGCTTGAATATCGCTTCTCGAGTAGTTTTGGCAATGTTGGAATCATCATCATCAATGCTTTTCTGATAGCGCTATTAGGTGGACAACTTTCTTATTATGAACAGAAATTATATCTATATTAGAGAATCTGTATCGGTATACACAAATGATCGTTCATGAGGTTCTTCAAAATCAGTAAATCACAATTTAAATTACAACCTAAACTTTCCAACCACTCTTCTTGTTCAAACTGCCAAACAGCACGCTAGCGCCTACAGAAAATGGAAATATGTTCTTGTTGATATAAAAACAACGTTTAATTGATCTGGAAACGTAAACACTCTCATCATGTATATGTTTGGATATATAATCTTGTGTTTCCTTAGGAACACCATCATCATCATCAATGCATCACAGTTTCTGCTCACATTCGCCACCATGACCCTAGCTAGCTTCTATCAACTTCATACCTTTGATAGTTTAATTTTCGCTTCTATCCCCCATTCTCCTTTCTGAACGATGCTGATATTTCCATTAAGCATGAAACGGCATCTCGTTTACCAAGAATTATAATAATAATAATACAAAAAGAATCATTCAAAATTACAATCAGCCATTACACTTACTCATTCAAACAAAAAATGCATATAGATATATTTATATATACACCGCAAAACTAAAAGTTATCAATATATACATACATGTAAGTGAACTACAAGAAGTTACTTGGGAAAAAAATGTGAATGTTTGAGATTGAATTGTGTAAACAAACACAGAATGAACAGTGACGAAGAATACTGCTTCTGCCATATTAATTGTTGAAGACTTATCAATTATTTCATTTTACAGTTTGAATGATTTATGATACGTTCATAAAATGGAAGGAAATGGCATTATATATTCTGTAACTATTAAATGTAAAAGATCTCCCGAATATAAAGTTTGATGTAGAGAGGGAGATATATGGAACTGCGAATACTTGAATTATGGATATCATGTCTAAAGCTTATCCTATTCCAGGCGTTTTTGTCGAGGCAATTTTATGGAATGAAGATGCTGAATGAAGTTTTCTTCTGGAGGCCATATTAAGCGGCTTGTGTGATACCTTGTCAAACTTCGCAACAACATCGCAGTAATTGTGAGGCACTCATTCTTTGTTTGTAAACTATGCTCTTAACGTACACAGCACAGACATAAAATAGTAAACAGTGTGATTCCGTAATGTCAAGGTCGAATGTCCGATTGGTATTTGGTGAATGGTCGCCGGCGTTCGGGCGTCTCTTCGATTCTATGGCAGCGTCGAGGCGCCAAGCGCCGAGCGACGTCGGCCGCAATTGCAGGTTCAAAGAACTCAAGCCGACCGCTGCCTGATGCCTGCCGCCTGCTCCCTATTTTTATGGGCTGACATGGCGTCGGAGTTCGATTTTGTGTCGAACGACGCTACAGTTTTATCGACAACGAGACTTTCTTGTGATGAAACAAATCGTCCGATGTCTTTATTTAAAAAAACATTGGCTCCGTGGTAACCTGGTGCAAATTCGCAGTCCTCAAGAAGGCAAGGATCTCGCTATGGAACTGCCGAAGGGTCAGTGGAAAGAACTGGGGAATGAAGCCTAAGCAAATATTTTGGCTTTATACCATGGTTATTAGACCTATGATAATCTATGCTAGAGCTATATGCTATCGAACTGGGTGTCAGAGTGATCGCAGAACGACAAGTGAGGCACAGAACTATAATCATTTTTTCAGATAGTTAAGCCGCACTTAAAGCACTTGACTCCACCTACTCGACATCGAAATTAGTGTGGAATTGCAAAGAAGCTCTTGGTGACGTAGGGGAGGAAAATGAAGTCCGCATATGGATATCAGGACACACAGGTCTAGAGGGAAACGAGACAGCTGACACTCTGGCAAAGAGTGAGGATAGCACATCCTTCATAGGGCCTGAGCCAGCAATTAGGATCTCTAAAATACGGCTAAACAAACAATCTCTGCAGAGATGGACAGAAAGATCCATCACTACTGGGAGGGATTAGCAGGATTAACCCATGCTAAGGTAACTATAGCAATCTTGACAAAGAAGTTAACTGTCTCTTTGCTATGGCTGAACAGGAACAGCCTCAAAAGTCTAGTAGGGCTGTACACTGGTCATTGCAAATTAAGTCACCTCATGATCAGGCTGGACAAGGCGGAAGACGCTGGGTGCAGACTGTGCATGGAGGAAGATGAAACGGTCAGGCATGTATTGTGCAGATGCCTTGCAATTACCAGAATCAGTTACAACATACTTGCAGCAAAATACCTGAAGGATATTTCTCCAAACAAGTTGATCGACCTCCTCAGGAGGTCGGAGCTACTGGGGGAAATATAAATAGGTGTGAGCCACAAGAGACCAAAGAGTCGCAGTGGAGGATCGTTATTGATACACTCACAAGAAACCTAACCTAACCTAACTTCTTGGAGATGATAACAAGACTCGATGGAACTAACTATGTTCGTGTTGGTATGGAAATAACATTTAATTGATCACACTTATGCTTGAATATCACAATATAACAAGACTCGATGGATAAAAAGCTGTATCTGCTTTCCTTTGGGTTCAGCTGCTCTTCTTACATGGAGGTGTCAGGACCGGAACAGAGATTTCCTTCAAAAAATTCATGTGAGTAGACCTTGTCCTCCAACTCTAAGCCTCAACAGCATTTTATCCAATGTGTGAATGTACCATGAAGGTAGCCACTGTAGGTTATATAAATTTAAAACTGCTTGTTCTTCGAAGTCCTGCTAGCGTGTCTTCTTAGTTTCAACGTGTTCTGGGTATAATGAGACTGCAGTGATTTTTTATACAGGATGGCACATCGAAAACGAAACAGTCGCAGTTACTGGCAGCTCAGTTTTTTTTTTTTGGAAAAACGCTCAGACCCGTCGATTTTGTTTTCGAGGGGGACACAAGTTTGGCAAAAAGTCACGTTAACACGTGCAGCCCCCTGGGCGGGGGTGACATAAACCCTAAAATCTTAAATGGAAAGGGAGTCGAGTGATACCTTATGTTAAAGGTCTTTCAATTCCCTTTATAATGATGTAAAATACATGAGCTTCAGTTCAGTAGTTTTGAAGATTTATTGATTTAAAGCTTAAAGTAGAGTTTAATAGGTACATCAGAGTAGTTTGTACTACTTTCAGAAGAAATTTGACTAAAAGAATTTACTTGATAAGTAAATGCTTTTCTTCACTACGCCCATGGTTTGTTTATCATTTTGTTGTTGAAAATAGCTATTGGAGCGTTTTTTTGTGGCAAAAAAATTGCTTTTCGAAGAAAGATAAGGAAATATCTCGTACTTATTCTAAATAGGAGTTTAGTACATAATTTGCGATTGATTTAACCAAATTTTGTTGCTAAAATAACTTGTAACGCTGTATTACATAAATTAACCATGGTATATTCCACAGCAGAAAGTGCTGAAATTATCGAAATATTTTTCGGAAATAATCAGTGCGCTAATAGAACAGCAGAATTATAAATTTAAGTACGCTAGCTAAAGTTGTTCAAGAAACAGTCACCAATAATTATCAAAAATGGAGACTATTTTGCAAATCTGTAGATTACTACTCACCTGCATAATTAGGTTTTACATTACATAACAATTTTGTAAAATTTTTGTTTAAATGTAAAATAAATTTACGACGATTTTTCTGACTTGTTTTTTTAACACACATTTGTCACAGAACATTTGATTTGTTGAGAAGTCGATATTAACGTTAACATTCTATTGAAAATTCATCTGACAAATTAATCAAGGCCTCCTTAGAAAAAAAAACAATACATAACATTACATGTGATAATAATTTGGCGATACTCCAATCTTTTATGTACTTGTGAGATATCACTGGACTGGAAATTGTACAATTTTATCAAAAATCAAAAAATTAAATCCAACATGGCGGTCTTAAGAACAATGAAAGTTGGGAAGGGCTGATGGAAAACAAAAGACTATTGAGATATGTCATAAATGCTATCCCAGTTTTCTTGAACAAATGTCCGAATAATGTCACATTTTGACAGCTGTCAAATTAACCGTTTCGGATTCACTGGCCAAAAAAAATCCGCCATATTCGGTTTTTCGCTGATATTTTCAAAATCGACTGAGCGATCATAAATTTGAAGCCGGCACTAAGTTCGCCCCAAAACTTTCCCCATTCAACGTTTGCTGTAGGCATAACAGGAACCGAGATCCGGGACACACTGTATTCGAGCTGGAGCTAGAAACGACCCTTGCGGCATCTTTTCCTAAGCGATATCAAATGTGGAATTTCTTCAGAAACATTATGTACGAGGACGAAATGATATTCGGTGGGGCCGAAGGTAATCACTTTGCCCCATCATCAGCAATCGCCAGCAATCCGCCGCGTATTCGCGAACAATTCGAATCGGAAAAAAGGTGGAAAGCATTAAACCCCGTTATTAACACTTTCATAACTTAGCCAATAAAAAAAATCGCCTGTGCTCTCGGTCAGCCTGCAGCAGTGTAGCGGCGGAGCGTGGAGCGCGGTGGCTCTCGCCGCAAAAACCGAACAACAACCGGAAATATATTCGCAGGACAACCAAAGCGACCAATACGAGACTCCGGATTGACCAGGATGGGAATCCGCCTCCGCCCGCGCGATCTCGAAAAATGTCAAGGTCAATTGTGATACATTGGTGCTTTTTAACGTCTATAATTCGAAAATATTCTATATTATGCTAATCCAACCAATACGGGACCCACAATCAGAATTAGAATGAGAGTATGTCTCGATATTAAGCCTTTCAGCAGAGAGCAAGTTAGCAGAACACTTTAAATGTGACAACCCATCACAAAATCTGGTAGCATCATCAATGTTCTACGAGGATGTCACCACTGAAGAGATCGTGGAAGTAATCAGCAGCCTTCCAAATAAAAGAAGCAGTGGAAATGATGGAATTTATTATTATTATTATTATTATTATTATGTCTTTATTGAGTATTGTTATATACAATACAGAAATCTGCAACAGGGCGAAGTCTAGCCTAAGCTACTCTACTTAACCCTAAATAAAAGCTAACAATGAAGAAAGCCACAGATAATACATAAAATGCAATCATCAGAAGTGATCAAATACAAAATAGCATAGAAAATATGAGATAATTTGAATGAAAATAAACAAAAGCCTAAGACACAAAACCGCAAAGCGAAGAGTATATAATCAAAAACTATTGAACTATCCATTACATTGACTATTGTAATAAAATTGCCTTACCAGGACTTTAAACATCGGTACAGAACTAAACTTAAGCGCGTCATCGATACTATTGTATATAGTAACAGCATTATATGAAAAAGATTTTCTAAATAAAGATAAACGAAACTTAGGAAGAGAAAGTTTATTAGTGAACCTCGTATTTAAATCATGCAAATCACGCCTAAAGACTAATTTTCTTTTCAGGTAAGCAGGGCTCTGTGATGACAAAATACGGTGAACTAAAATAGAAGTATAATATTTATGAGTATATTCCAGTTTTAACCATTTTAACTCATTTATTTTAGCTGAGATTCGATCAAACTTTTTGAGCCTAAAAACAAATCTACAACAGCAATTTTGTACCTTTTGAAGTCTGTATTTCAAAATAGACGTTAAGAAGGGATAATAAAGCGTGATTGCATGATTTAAAATAGGTAATACTAGGCTCTCTGAGAGCTTTTTACGTAATTTAAAATTTAAAATACCACCATTTCGATACAGTAGCCTTAAAACTAGGTAAGTCTTTTTCACTAATAGTGAGACGTACTCTTCAAATCTGAGCTTACAGTCGAAAATAACACCAAGATTTTTTGCACTATTAACTACTGAGACTGATTTTCCATTTAATGTTAAGTCGATATGCTGCATAAAAATTTCATAACATGGCGGAGAGAAGATAACAACTTGACATTTATCTGGATTGAGGTTTAAGTTGTGATTAAATGAATATTTTTGGATATTTTCTAAATCTTGATTAATATAAGCAGATGCGGTATTTATAAATCTAGGATCGAACGACAGGTATAATTGTGTGTCATCAGCGTAACCTTGTATCTTGCAATAAGTGATAGTTTTAAAAATATCAGACGTATATATAATAAATAGCAAAGGTCCTAATATGGAGCCTTGAGGGACTCCAGAAGTCACAGGCTGGAAGTCAGAATACGAGCTATTATCAACCACAACACATTGGTAACGGCCCTGAAGGTAAGATTTGAATAGTCGGCAGCCCAATTGATTTATACCAACATTATTTCAATGCGTGTGATAAAGTTTGTGAAACGTGAAATATCTTCCCCCTATCAGTCCTTATTAATAAATCAGTGAAGCAAGGTAAATTCCCGAAATGCTTGAAACTAGCTATTGTTATTTCCGTATACAAAAAGGGTGCCGTACAGACCTTGAAAACTACAGACCAATATCACCTTTATCGATGATCTCTAAAGTCATTGAAAAATGTCTGTATAAACGTATATTATGTTTTCTCAATCGCTATAATGTCTTATCAGATACCCAGCATGGGTTTAGACCCTCACGATCTATAGAAATGGCGACCTTTGACTTTTTTCCCATATATATATATATATATATATATAGAAAAGTAGACGATAACAGATACGTTGCTGAACTATTTTTCGACCTTTCGAAAGCATTCGATATAATGGATATTTCGTTTATCGTGGAAAAATTGTACTGCTTAGGTATGAGGGATTTTATTCTCAGCTGGATCCAGTCTTTCCTCACAGATAGAAAATTGAAAACGAAGGTCAATGGTCATACGTCAACTCAATATTCCGTGAATGTAGGTGCGGCACAAGGCTCAGTACTTGCACCACTGCTCTTCATTGTATACATAAATGGCTTGAAATTGTCTGGCTTCATGATTAATTATGCGGTTGTCACATCTATCGTCGTCAGTGCCACGACACCGCAGGATCTTCTCGAATCTATTGAGAAAGTCAAAAGTGAAATGAGCAAGTGGTGCCAGTCTAACCGCCTCATTTTGAATGAAGATAAGACTGCTGAAATTCATTTCTTCAACAAGAAATCACGCATGGATATTGATAGCTTTTCAGGTCAAACTGTCTTCTCAGGAACCCATGTTGATAGTAAGTTAAGCTGGCAACCACAAATAAATCACATTTGCAACAAAATTAACAGTGCTTATTTTGCAATATTGAAATTAAAGCCTAACATCCATCTAAACTCACTCTTAGATATGTACTACGCGCTAGTTTATTCTCACCTCACTAACAATATAATCATATGGGGACAAGCGACAATGATTAACAGATTATTCATCCTGCAGAAAAGAGTGCTTCGATTAATTTTTAATATTTTTAATATTAATAAGAGGGACTCTTGTAAAGAAATATTTAGACGCTATAATCTGCTTACATTAACTTCCATCTATATCTACAAATGTGCCATCTTCGCATTTGAACATAGCAATAGATTTGTTCGTAACAACGCCATTAATAGTCAATACAATACTAGAATGAGTATACCGACACATAACTCTGCCCTATTCCAAAAATCTCCCACTCTAGCGTGCACTAAGGTATACAATAATCTGCCGGGTGAGTTTCGGAGAAGCACTAATATCCTTGCGCTGAAAAAACATCTCAGGAAATATCTGTTTGAAAAATGCTATTACTCTCTACATGAGTTTTACTAACACATGAAAGTATCTGTGTTTTAAATTCTTTTATTCTGTTAATCATTTCGTTATCAGTTAATTGTCTATTATCGTGGGGTAAATGTATTTTAATTTCACTTTTTATTCGAGTTTTAACGAAAGTATGTATGTTTTCTGTTTAAGCTTTTAACCATTTGACCTCACTGCTCGATGTTTATTGTGTTTATATATTATGTATTTCTAACAGATTCTCCTACCGCTTTTCTTTTCTTTGTATCATCTTCAATGATTTTTACCGGCTAGACGAACATTTTTTGTGATAAAAAAAGTCGCTGTATATGTATATATTTTTACCGTTACAGATTGAACACATTACGATTCTTGCGCTGTACCTGTGTACCTATAATGTGATTTAGCCTTTTAAAATGCTTTGTAATTGTAATGTCCTTATTTATTTTATAATTATAAGTATTTTTCTGGCATATTTGCTCAAACGCATATATGACCCTCAAATTGATATTGACAAGTCTTATATCATGTAACATGATCTAATAGGACAATAAACTATCTATCTATCTATCTATCATTATCGTTATGTAAATCTCATATTTGTGTACATCTAAAGGGTTTTCCTTTAAGGACTTGACAACTTTTTTTTAAATAGAACGTAAACCGTTCGAAAATTTCATAATTAGATTGGAGTATACTCAAAACATTCATGTATGGAATTCGAACTCGTTCATATGTCCACCACGGGCACGTTCGCAGCTATCGACGCCGGCTTGTTGGTATAGACCAATGATTTAATGTAGCCCCACAAAAAAAGTCTATAGGTGTCAAATCACACGATCTAGGCGGCCATTCGACAGGACCATTTCTCGATATAACACGTTTACCGAATTTTGATTTCAATATCGGTTGTTTCACCTGCTATGTGACTTGTGGCACCGTCTTGTTGACACCAGATGTCATTAAAGTCCAGCCCATCCAATTGACCCAAAAATAACGCCGCAACATGTCTCTATAACGATCTCCGTTCATCAACGAAAAAAAATTGGCTAAATGACACCACCGGCGTGACAACCACACCATACAGCTATAGTCAACACCAAACAAAGTGGCGTGCACGTCATCACGATAAAAATTCGCCGACCTAATGCCTAGGTTTCTATCACAAACAATTGCTCTATTTCAGTTTCATATTAATGTGATATATAAATTGTAAAATGGTCATTACTCTCTTATTATGGTTAATAGTCATATAAACATTGTTATTAAAATATCACATAAGTTGCTTTCTGATAAATTTAGACGCATTGTGCGAAATAAAATGTTTTGCAAACGCTCCAATCACTTATCGACATGTAAACGCACTAAACCGATTTCGCAGCGTTGACACATTGTCACCTTGAAACTTATTTAAACTGGGAACTGACATTTGTATTAATTTTGACACTGAATCAATTTGTGGCATTTCAAATCTTTATAAATCCTTTGGCCCAGCATACTGTAAATCAACAACTGTTTGTTTCAAAACAAAATTATTCATTTTACGAGTAGATAAAGGCAATTTTGGTATATAAAGATGCCCAAACAGTTAAATAGTCGGTGTAAGGAACTCGTGGCCTCGTTAATGCACTACTTTGAGCAAGAAAGGGATAACAACGGGCCTTTGTTGCCTTTAAATGCTGTTCAAGAGGTAGGTTACTAATAATTATATGTAATGTATATTAATAATAGTGAAATTTTATTTCATTTTTTGTAGCGTGTTGCTGCTGCTTTAAAAATTAGTTTAAGGACAGTTAGTCGTATTTCCGAGGGTGTGAAAAGTGATGCAAATTTAGAATCGCCCAAGAAAAAGCGGAGTTATATTAAACGTGTAACCAACACAGCGACATTGGATACAAGTGCCATTCGAGAAGTGATCTATAATATGTATCACAAAAGTAAGATCTTATTATAATAACTTATCAGAAATTTGCATTAATTTGTTAACTAAATTATAATGTCATATTACACATGGTTTCAGAAGAACAAGTTACGATACAAACTTTATGGTCTCGATTAAGAGATAGGGCATTATTTGATGGTAGTGCCACGTCTTTAAGGCGGTTGCTTAGAGATCTTGGATTTAAGTGGCTTATGGACAATCCGCGACGAGGGCTCATGGAACTACCAAGTATAGCTTTGAAAAGGGTGGAATTTCTAAGGCAATACAATCAAGCCAAGGTTGAGGCCTTATACTAGTTTGTCTTCCTCGATGAAACTTGGATATTTCAAAATGGGACCATAGGTCGCTCTTGGCAAAATGGAAACCAAAAAAGCGTGAAAGCTATTAAAACAGATGGTAAAAGGTATGTACTTTTACACAATTTGCACTATAAAATTTAAAACTAATATATTTTAGATACATTATATTACATGCTGGAAATGAAAATGGGTTTATTGAGGGTAGTGAAGCGATATTTTCTTCGAAAACAAAATTGAGCGATTACCATGGAGAGATGAACCAGGACAATTTTTTGAAATGGTTTCAATATCAGTTATTAGAAAAATTGGAGAGTCCATCTATGATTATACTGGATAACGCCCCTTATCACAGCATGATATTGAACAAAGTGCCCAACAATGCATGGACAAAAAAAAATATCCAAGACTGGTTGACAAATCAAAACATACCATTTTTAAACACAATGTTTAAAACAGAGCTATTGAGTATTGTTGCTCGGTACATAATGCTTCTTAATTATATATATTTTGGTCGACAATAACTGCTTTTTTAGAAACAAACCACCTAAAATATACGTGATTGATGAATTGGCGGAACAACATGGGCACAAAGTTCTTCGTCTGCCTCCTTACCATTGTATATTTAACCCTATTGAGTTAATTTGGGGCATAGCAAAAGGTTACTATAACAGACATATTGGTAGAGATGGTAACAGTGAAAAAGACTGTTTGGATATGTGGAACGAGGCTCTACAAACGGTTACCCCAGACATGTGGAAAAATAGTGTTCGACATACTGAGCAAGAAATTTTTAAATGGTATGAAAGAGAACGAATTTTTGATCGACCAGACATCGAACCTTTAATAATCAACTTTGAGAGTGATGAAGATTCAGATTCAGACAGCGCTGAAGAAAGAAACTCCGACTAACTTTATTGTACAGAAAAAGCTTACACCAGTAGCTTACCTAATTTTAGAATGCATTTTTCTGTATGAATTCTGTAAAATAAATACCATGCATAAAATTTGGAGGACCCCATTTGGATTTTTATTCAGTACCTTTAAGCTATCAATTAAATATGGTAGTTTCATAGTGTCATCTGATCAATAATTGTCATACTTAATGATTATGCAAGTACAGATCTATAATTTTATTATACTATTATTTTTGTTCTCATTTGAGGTTAATATTGCTTATAAACCTAGATATGTAAATAATAAATTTTATTATTTTACAAAAAGTTTGGCAACAATGTAAATTTTTCAACACACCCACCTTGATTACGTGCACGCCACTTTGTTTGGCGTTGACTATATTTTGTGTGTTTCTTGAAGCACATTTTATTGAATGTTTTGAGATTGACAGCTCGGTAATTGATTCAAAGGTGCGCTCACAGTGAAAGTTCAAAGTTGTCAAGTCCCTGTTGGAAAACTCGATAAAAAACTAGCATGAGCTAGGTTGGATACGTTTCTGAAAGTTCTAACAAATATTAGGGGACAATATTCGTATGTCCAACTTGGATAGAACGAAGCAAACGCGAACAACCATCCTAGTTATATTCCACCCTCCCCCATCTGGTCTATGTTCGTGTAACAAAATGGACGGCGACCGCTCTTGGGTCGCGGGCCGTTGAGAGGGTGCGGGGTGTCAGAATAGGGGTTGAAGGTGGCAAAAACAGACGCCGATGTCCGAAGGACGTCACGTTCTAGCCGACGAGGATAAGTGTGGCGTCGCATAGTATGAAGGCGAGAACTTACTGCCGTGTCGGTTGATCAATAAATGGGGCTGTGCCACAAAGATGGTTTTCCGGCTAGCGCTAGTAGATAAGTGGACAGTCAAAGGATGTGGTCGTAGACATATAACAATGATAATTACGCACGAGTGCGAATATCAGTGGGCTGAACACTTCCTGTATCTCGAAATCTTTGATACACTTGCACAAATATCCTTCTGTCTGGGTGTACTCGTAGGAGAAATCTCTCGCGATAAATTTGAGCTGCAAGATTTGAATTCTGACGAGCTTCACCGTAAACTAACAACATGTCGGCGAACTCTTGATTCGAGAACATTGTAAATAAACACGATGACGTACGCGAACAATAACTAACCACTGTTACCGTTTGCGATCGATTGCCGGTTCGATAAGAGTGGTGAATGACCGACGCGCTGTTGCCATGTGTGTTTTAAATATTTAATTTAATGAAACTTACTTACTGACTACAAATTTTGGCTTAACTTAATGCCATTTATTTGTTAATTACCCAATTTAAAAATGTTTTCAATAACGACCATAACGTTTACACCCTGTGTAATAATGATAATAATAATAACAGTAACAATAATAAACCGTTTTTAATTGAGGATGAAGTTCAGTTACAGCTGTTCTTCCACTTGATCCTTAACAAAAATAAATTAACATAAAAAAATATAAATACAATAAAACCTGTAAATTATATTAGACCACCAATAAAGTTTTATCTTTTTTTAAGTCATTGAACTTCAGAGGTTTCTTAGATGGCGGTGGTAATTTGTTTTATGGCATAATGTCTTTCAAAAATGTAGGAACTTGTGTGATAAAAACTTTGTGCACGAAACATGATAAGTGAAATTTAAATTATTTTGTTAAGTTTATCCAATTCAGTCGTTCAAAATAAGAGCTAATGCGATCATACTTACGTACTTACAAGGATATTGTATTTTTTGCAAACGTTTGACATAAATAGAATTTAAGAATGAGTGATATACCACATTACGGTAAGTAATTTTTGACATTATCATATACATCTGAGTTTGATATGTGTAAGTAT
Source organism: Acanthoscelides obtectus (assembly GCA_963669975.1). Lineage (NCBI taxonomy): Eukaryota > Metazoa > Arthropoda > Insecta > Coleoptera > Chrysomelidae > Acanthoscelides > Acanthoscelides obtectus. The sequence goes on along the minus strand of CAVLJG010000004.1, from coordinate 5,176,122 downwards.
TTGAAATCGTTGGAATCGATATTTTTCTAGCAGGTACAGAAAAAGGACAATAAAGTCGAAAAAAGAAAATATAAAATTATGAGCGTTATCCAAAATAAGGAATGATACCACTGTAACGGCTCAGAAAAAGAGTTATTGGTGGCAATAAAAATAAAATAACTATCCATACATATATACTAAGTGACATATAATTCCGAACACCCAGTTAAAATGGTTTTATTTTAATAAAAGTTGGTGAATGTATTTATCTTACTGTAAATAACAAGTGAAAAAATGTTCAGCCTTATCAGTTGGGCATTTCGGTTTTTATACTGCTTTTTTTAATTCACTAACGCTCTAAAAATGAATATTTCAGCCGCAGTAAAGAATCAACGTTGGCGGATTTTGGTTCTTGACATCCTTTACGATCGGTTACGATGCCTAGAGTATGGAGACCTGTACTATTTCGTCAGCTTAGTGAGTTTGATAGGGGCCGTATTGTGGGACTTCGGGCAATTTCAGTTAGAGTGCAAAGAAGTGTAGACACTGTGGTTAGGTGTTGTCAGGCATGGCTTCGAGAAGGCCGTACGCAAAGAGCAAGGGGCACTGGACGCCGCCGTACAACAACAGACCGTGAAGATCGCCGCCTAAGATTATTGGCCTTAAGGGACCGTTTCTCCACTACCAGGTCCATTGCAAATGAATGGTTTGCAGAACACGGAAGACCTTTTGGCGTCGAATGAGAAGTTTTGGCTTGTTTTCATACCGGCCACGCTGGGTCCTCCCTTTAACTCGGGAACACCGACGTAATCGCCTTGAGTGGTGCAGACAACGGTCACTCTGGGATCAGGAATGGAACAGTATTGTCTTTAGTGACGAGTCTCGATTTTGTTTAGGCATGCACGATGGTCGTGCCAGGGTTAGAAGGCGACGTGGTGAAAGGAGGAATCCACAGTTTTTTGTTGAAAAACATGTTCATCACACTGTTGGAGTTATGGTTTGGGGTGCTATAGCTTATGGTTCCAGGTCACCTTTAATCTTCATCAGAGGTAACATGAACGCGCAGCGTTATATCCACGAAGTTCTAGAACCCCATCTTTTACCCTATCTTGACACCCTCCAACTTTCCAATAAGATAATGCCCGACCACATGTTGCAAGAGTCACAATAGACTTATTTCAACATAATGATGTCACACTGTTACCATGGCCACCAAGATCTCCCGACTTATCCCCAATTGAGCACGTGTGGGATATGATGGGTAGGAGCTCAATTTGCAACGTCCTCCTCAGACTCTAGAAGCACTTCGAGAGGAGTTGGTGGTTGCCTGGAATGAGATACCACAGGAGGACATTGACCACCTGATCAGAAGCATGCCTAGGCGCGTTGGAGAATGCGTAGCACATCAGGGTGCATCCACACATTATTAAAGGTCAAAGGGCTTTAAAGCAGTGCAATCATTTTGAAATTTTCATCATTTACTTATTATGCTTCATTAAGTACTTATACAAAATTTTATTAAAATAAAACCATTTAAACTGGGTGTTCGGATTTATATGTCACTTAGTATAAGTGACCAGCAGTGCAGCGTTTTGAACTCTAATAAGAGTAGTTATGGAAAAAATTTGCAAAGTTTCACTTCGCTGTCAAATTGGACAGTTTGTTGATCAAATAGTGCGAACCGCCAGAAATCAGCGTAAAAGAACTGCACTGCTGGACCGCTTTTCATTGGCTGAGCACTGCCAATATTTGAGGGAAGTTATTGAGTAGCAAAAAGATATTAAAAAGTGGCAGCACGATTTTCAACATGGCATAATTGTTACTCTTTTCATTCGAATTTTTTACAGTATCTTGAAATCCATATTTTGAAGAGAAATACTAGAAGATTTCCGGTAAGTCAATCTTTATTACAAATAGAAAAATTTATGGGCAAGATCCGCAAGAAGAAGATAAGTGGAATTGATCATAAAATGGGTTGATAAAGCAAACAAAGCAGAAATACGTATTGCTCGGGTTATCTATATTTTCTGTTTGCATATTTTCTATACACTTTTTTCCGCGTGATCCTCCTTTTTCCTGGTTGCATATTTTCTATTAATTGTATAATTTTCTCCACGTGATCTTCCTTTTTATCAATCTCTGTTTACTATGATTACTTTTTTGAGACAAAAATTGAACGTTCTGATCCAAAACCGCCAACCACGGAGAAGAAAATATATATACAGGGTGGCCAAACACGTGACGTCATAAAAACAAATTAGATTCCCCACATCGAGAGGAACCCAAATCACCCCCATATATATGGTCCGATTTTGTTTAGTTTAGGAGTTATGATTTTTTTTCGGATTTTTCGAGAATTTTTGAGTTCTGTGTTTATTTTTACCATAACTTCGTTAATAATTGTGATAAATGCCTGCTTTTTTTCACGATTATGTAGCTAAGACCTAAGGCTTAACTATCATATAATCATTCAAGTCATGTAACTAATACTACTTTTTAATTTTTTTCAAAATCTTCGAACATAACAAAAAAGTAAAAAAGTGCAACAACTTTGAACGTTTATAAAAAATTGAAAAAACATGTTCTTACTATTCGTAAGTATCTTAAAAACTTCCTTACGGTATCAGCTATTTACCGTAAAAATTTCATCAACCTAGCTTTACTACATGTTACCGTAATTGTGGCTCAAATAGAACCGAACCCAAAATTGGATAACCCTCTGCTCAATAGAAATTGTTAGTTTCGGAAAAAAAATTTGCAAAAACCACAAAAACACGTTTGATTTTTACTGAACAGCAGATTATTATTCATTTATGTTATTTACAAGAGGTTTTCAAAATGTCTGCCTCTAACAGAAATGCACAGTGTACACCTACGTATGAAATTTTGTTTTAAATCTCTAAATGCTTGTGTGTTGTTTTTCAACACATGTGTCGCTTCTTGAATTTTGTTCCTCAATGAATTTTCATTTGCACATTCTTGGGCGAATGTTATGTCTTTAAAATATCCCCAAACAAAAAAATCAATGGGGTTGAGGTCAGGGGAGCGCGGAGGCCATCGTATCGGTCCGTTTCGTCCGATCCATCTGTCTGGGAACCTTTCGTTTAAGTAGTTTCGCACGATCGTTGCGTTGTGGCATGGTGCACCATCATTCTGGAACACCATGTTCCGTCTGGCTTCCAGGCTTGAATCTTCCAGCAATAATGGTAGGCTATTTTCAAGGAAGCTTTTGTAGGCTACCGAATCCAACCTTGACGGCAGTTCAAATGGACCGATAAATTCCATATTGAATATTCCTGACCACATGTTCACACTAAAACGGTGTTGAAATGTCGACGACCTTGACTGGTGGGGGTTTTCAACAGCCCAAGTATGTAAATTATGGATATTGAATATCCCTGTTCTTTCAAAACGTGACTCGTCAGTCCATAAAATTTTATCAAAAAAATCGGGATCCTCTCGTTGTCTTCGCAGCATTGTCTCGCAGAAATCCACTCTTAACTGGTAATCTGAAGGCATCAACGCTTGAACTCTTTGAACATGATAGGCATGATAACCTTCTTCATGAAGAATATTTTGTATCGATGTTCGTGGTATTCTAAGGTTTTGTGCCACAGATCTCGTACTCGTTGAGGGATTCCGGCTAATTTCTTCAAGTACTACTTCTCTGCGATCCGGATCAGCTGTAGGATATCCTTCATTGCTTCCTCGTCCTGGAATGCGGCCTGCCATGAAAGTGTTATGTGTGTTAATAAAAACACGGTGGTCTGGGTAATGCTCAGGTTGTGGTCCGCCTCGGCGTATAAGTTGTTCCCGGTACAGCTGAGCTGCTAAAGCGCCGTTGCCTTGAGCAACGCCATAATAATAATGCATCGACATTTCAACACCGTTTTAGTGTGAACATGTGGTCAGGAATATTCAATATGGAATTTATCGGTCCATTTGAACTGCCGTCAAGGTTGGATTCGGTAGCCTACAAAAGCTTCCTTGAAAATAGCCTACCATTATTGCTGGAAGATTCAAGCCTGGAAGCCAGACGGAACATGGTGTTCCAGAATGATGGTGCACCATGCCACAACGCAACGATCGTGCGAAACTACTTAAACGAAAGGTTCCCAGACAGATGGATCGGACGAAACGGACCGATACGATGGCCTCCGCGCTCCCCTGACCTCAACCCCATTGATTTTTTTGTTTGGGGATATTTTAAAGACATAACATTCGCCCAAGAATGTGCAAATGAAAATTCATTGAGGAACAAAATTCAAGAAGCGACACATGTGTTGAAAAACAACACACAAGCATTTAGAGATTTAAAACAAAATTTCATACGTAGGTGTACACTGTGCATTTCTGTTAGAGGCAGACATTTTGAAAACCTCTTGTAAATAACATAAATGAATAATAATCTGCTGTTCAGTAAAAATCAAACGTGTTTTTGTGGTTTTTGCAAATTTTTTTTCCGAAACTAACAATTTCTATTGAGCAGAGGGTTATCCAATTTTGGGTTCGGTTCTATTTGAGCCACAATTACGGTAACATGTAGTAAAGCTAGGTTGATGAAATTTTTACGGTAAATAGCTGATACCGTAAGGAAGTTTTTAAGATACTTACGAATAGTAAGAACATGTTTTTTCAATTTTTTATAAACGTTCAAAGTTGTTGCACTTTTTTACTTTTTTGTTATGTTCGAAGATTTTGAAAAAAATTAAAAAGTAGTATTAGTTACATGACTTGAATGATTATATGATAGTTAAGCCTTAGGTCTTAGCTACATAATCGTGAAAAAAGCAGGCATTTATCACAATTATTAACGAAGTTATGGTAAAAATAAACACAGAACTCAAAAATTCTCGAAAAATCCGAAAAAAAATCATAACTCCTAAACTAAACAAAATCGGACCATATATATGGGGGTGATTTGGGTTCCTCTCGATGTGGGGAATCTAATTTTTTTTTTATGACGTCACGTGTTTGGCCACCCTGTATATATATATATATATATATATATATAAGTTAGTATTTTTTGAGGTATAAAGATTTACAATAAGTGTTTTTCCCTTTTTTCTCATTACAAATTTGTAACGTAATATCTCTGATTCTATGTGCTTCGCGAAAATTTTGCAGTGTTGCTCTTTTTAAACATTTTCTTATGGTAATTTTTTTCGGTATTTCAATATATGCTCGACGACTTCTTCTAATAGTGTTTTATTACTTTGTCTTCGACCAGAAAGGAAACACTTCCTCTAGGCCGATGCAGTACTACTGAGTGTCTCAAACTGCTAACGCATAACCACAAAAATGAGGCTAATTTTTTAAATTCATTGTGCAATTATTTCAATAACATTCATTATTGGCAACCGAATATCTTAGTAATCATACAGATTGTCCCAGAGATAACATGCCAGAGTGACACGGGAGGTAGACTGGCTTCACATCAATCACATAAAATCAACATGTAAGTAAGAATTTTCTAGTTTTCGGGATACTGCTACTTTTAAGTCTTTTCAAAAAATCACTACTTTTAGCTGCTTTGCTGCTATTTTGCCTGCTATGACTATCCTAAAAAGCTAAATTATTACATTTGGTGTCAATGCGAAACTCTTTACTAAAATTTAACTAATTACTGTGAAAAAATGTACCAGACTGAATCGGCAAATAATCTCAAAAAGTAGCCTATCAAATGCAAAGGAGCAAAAAGTAGATGTTTATTGACAAAACTTAAGTAGCAATATCTCAAAAACTAGAAAACTTTTACTGAGGTCATGTTGATTTCACCTGATTGATCTGAAGCCAATCACCCTGGCGTGTTATTTCTGGGACACCCTGTATACAAAAAACTTGTGCGCATAGCATTCAAAAACAGTTAAATATTTTAACAGCTACCATGCATGTACCTGTAACAGGTGGCTACAGTTTTAAATCCATCACCTAACAAAAAAGAAGAAAACAATCTGATTCAGGTCTATGTGAAAGAACATTACTGACCTTTAGTCTCTAAATATTTTCTTTTATAGTAGCTTCTTGCGAATCCATTGTTTAGTTGCTATGTCCACTCCAGCGATATAGAGCAGCAGATCAGCAGCATTCCTTTTCATTTGTCAGTGCCTTTCATAGTGTGTAGTTCTTAAAACGAAGGTCCCGTCAGATTTTTCAGGGTTTATTTTCGGTTTGTTCCAGCAATTTTACGATACCAGAACGTTTAACTAGCGTACCGAATTGTACTGGATTTTTAAAAGAGCACCTGATTACTGTCGTTTCCTTCTAACAATTTTCCGATATCAGATCGTTTAACAAGCGTACCGAATTGTACCGGATTTTTAAAAGAGCAACTATGATTATGTCTCTGGATCTTTGGATCGTTTTTCTTGATGACGTCACATCGTCTGTCTGTCATTTGTCAAAGTCCCGTTAACAATCGCGCATCAACCGAAACCGATCAATACCTTCCCAGGTAACTAGATTTGACCACGGCGGTCACTTTCATACTAAATATCGATCGAAAAACATCTGAAGACCTCGCCGCACATACCGAAGAAACCAGTTTTATCATTTTTGCACCGTTCTCTGTCTAACACGCAGCTGCATACCGATGCATCATCCTCCGTTTCTCTCCCTCGCGTAAGGTAAACGTAAGATATGAAGGGGAAGTGATTTTTTTTAAATCTGGGGTGACCAGCGGTCACGCGGGAGCCGTGTGAATCGGAGGCAGGTTGATTTTTCGTCCTTTTTATATGGAAATATGATCTCCGGGCATTAAGGGCATTCGGAATTTTGATTATGGGAATGAAGGTAACTCTTTCTATAAATATTTATAAATAGGTTGGTATGAGAAGATTTTTCGTTTTCTTCGTTTGATTTCTTGAATGGAAAAAGGAAGTGACAGTTTCGAACAAAACGTCTCGATTCAGAATTGTGATAGATGTTAGTAGACCTGGAAAAAGTCTCCTCAGGCAGAAGTTTGATACGGTTAGGATGGGAGGCGTCATGGGGCAGAGCTCTGAGGAGCAAAGTCCGTTGACATACCGGTTAGAAGAGAGCCAGATTGTCGACGAGTTGTCGGTGCGAAACGGTCCCGAGACTGTCTGTTAAAGAAGAGTAATCAATCGGTCTTCTGGACAGCATCGATCATGAATAATGTCATCGGTGCGGTAGCACCCCAAATATGTGAGCAGTACTCAAAGCTAGGTCTTATTTGGGCCTTGTACAGCGTGAGGAGGTAATGTGGAAAAAAGAAGAAACTGGGTTTCCTTGTTTTACTCGTTTCCTGATAAATACATTTAGGGCGATGTTGTGGTGTTCTCAGATTTAAGTTTAATCCTTGGGTTTTTATTTGGCGAGAAGCCATAAATGCCCCTGATTTGACTATTAGCGATTCAAACCGAACCCTCGCTAAAAATTGTCATCGATAAATCAAGATTTGATCTCAAACAAGGATATACAGAAAAAAAACTTTTTATTTTTAAGGATATATTAAAAAAAGTAACAAGATTCATATACTTATAAGAATCACTATATGCGCTGTCTTTTTGCTGTTCTTTTATGGATCGTTTCTGGAGCATCTCTACCAAGAGTCCAACAGTAGTCTGCAAGCATGGAAGGATTCCACTTTCCCTGGTACCTTTTTTCCATTGTTGAAATATCCTGATGAAAACGTTCGCCGTGCTCATCACTTACGGCTCCGCAATTGTCAGGAAAAAAGTCCAGGTGTGAGTGTAGGAAATGTATCTTAAGAGACATATTACAGCCCATCTTTTGATACGATGACAGCATATTTTTGACAAGGGTTTTATAGTTGTTAGCTTTTCTATTTCCCAGGAAATTAGTGACCACCAGACGGAAATCGTTCCAAGCAGTTTTTTCAATACCTGTTAAAGTGTTTTCAAACTGTGTATCTTTCAAAATATTTCGAATCTGTGGCCCAACAAAAATACCTTCTTTAACCTTTGCCTCACTTAGTCTTGGAAATTTCTGACGCAGGTAAAGAAAAGCTGACCCATCTCTATCTAATGCCTTGACAAAGTTTTTCATTAGGCCCAACTTGATATGCAGTGGTGGTAATAATTTTTTTTTCGAATCTACTAATGGCATATGCTGTACATTTTTTTGACCTGGCTCTAGGAATTGACGAACAGGCCAGTTTTGTCTGGTGTAATGAAGTGCCTTTGCCCGACTGTCCCATTCACACAAAAAACAGCAAAACTTTGTGTAGCCTAGCTGCAGCCCAAGTAAAAGTGCAACAACTTTCAAATCGCCACAAATATGCCATTGGTGCTCATTGTATTTTATGCATGTCAATAGGTACTTCATATTGTCATATGATTCTTTCATGTGAACTGCATACTCTACAGGAAGAGATGTTAAAATATTTCCAATATGCAATAACACTGCCTTTAAACTCAATGTTGAACTGTCTATAAACAATCTACATTCTTCTGGGTTATAGTTTATATTTAAAGCCGCCAGTAAGCCGTTAATGTTACTGCAGAAAACCAAGTTATTCTCCATATTGAAAAATGGTTCTAAGTCTTTGTGGCGTTTACGAAAAACACATACCGAAACATCGTCTTCTAACAAGTTCCACTGCCGCAGTCTTGATCCAAGTAACTCTGCCTTGCATTTTGGAAGTTCTAAATCTCTTACAAGATCATTTAATTCTGACTGTGTTATTTTGTGCGGTTGGTGGCATGACGTGCTCGGTATAAAATCAGGATCTCTTGACGTTGATGGCATATCTTCTTCCTGACGAATCACTCGATCGCGATGATCTGATTCGTTTTCTGATTCGCAAGTGTAGGATTCTGGGGGTTTTGGAATAGGATTTTCGTCACTGTGAGGCACAGGTCTCATCGCAGATGGTATCTTTGGGTAGTTAATAACCGATTTTTTTTTCTTGGACATACATGTGGCTTGTCCAACACAAGGTACCATGCAAAAGTAACAATCATTAATATGATTTGTAGGCTCTCTCCAAACCATTGGGACAGCAAAGCGCATAGACCGTTTTTTGTCATTTAACCAGCTCCTCAGACTTGAAGCACATGTATTACAGCAGATGTGGGGTGCCCACTGTTTGTCTTGGTCACCTTGTTTACAACCGAAATAAAGCTGATATGCCTTTGTTATTAGTGGAGTAATAGACCGTCTCTGAGACGCAAAAGTCACATCACCACACACGTAACAAAACTGATCTGGATTGTTTACACACTTTCGAGACATCTTGCATGAACGCTGTCAGCCAACTGAAGAAAAAATGGCTAATATAAAACAATATAATGTACACGTATGTATAACGTAACACAATCATGCCGATTACATCATCTTTCCTTGCCGAATATAAAAATGTAGCACGTGCATTCTTGTGAATTACAGTATATTAACACTGTCACAGCAGGAACACATATAATCACCGTATCTCTAAAACTCTAAAACTAATATTGAAAAAATAAGTTTCATTCCGGTTTTAGAACATTAAAAATAGTAATATTTTGTTGATTTTATTTAGGATATTTTTTGGCTGTTGATCAGTGATATTTAGTACGTAGTGAAAGTGAATAAAGTTGCATATTTTTCAATGCAAAAATAATTTTTAGCTTTAACAGTGACGTGCGTACGGGTATTTACTTCGATATTTTTTAAGAGAAAAATGGTACGCCAATGGGTTTGGTCAAATAAAAGTGATATCTCGTGATTTGTTATCCTATCCTATCCGTTGCGCCATTTTTGGGTAAAAAAATAAAAACCGTTCTATTGTCTAATTTGCACAACTATTATTAATTTAATTGGGAAAATTAAACACATTAGGGGTATTGAACAACAACTGACAACATGAACATAAATTGTAGAACGTACTTTTATAGAATAGATAGTTTTTAATTCTTTGGCAACAAAAAATTAGACGTTCGCATCTTCTTGTGCTCGCTGCCTTTTCTCACCTAATCTTCTTTATAGATAAGCTCACGCTTGGCAATAATGAAGTTTCAGTAGACGCAGATCCTACGTGACCATAGCTTCTCGTAAGGGACCGTCGTGTAGCAATGCAAAGTGCCATTCTGTTCTCTCCCAGACATTCCCGTTTTAATTTAAACTCTCGAGGAATACGAAATTCGTTAACTTAGCAATTCCGGAGGGAATGTGACCGGTCCCTTCGCAGAACATGGCGAACCCTCCGCTTGAGTTTTTCTTTGCGTGGGTTGGAAAGGGCCGTAGGGTTGAAGGGATGTCTTTGTTTCCCCCTTGTTTTAACGTGATGAGGATCGCCTACCCCTTTTCTAATGGACGACTAAAACTAACGACTGCCCAGGAAAATTGTCTGAATAGCAACGATGGACGCCGCGGGGTATTCTTCGTGAAAGGGAAGAGATTGGCACGAATTATAGTACAAGCAAAATGTTAATTAATGCTCTATCAGACCTGAGTAACAAGCATAGGAATTAGAAACTCAAATTCGGATTAATTGAAGAGTATGTCATCTACGAGTATAAAAAGCAACATACACGCACAATTAACCGAACAAACAAAATTTTGTTCAGATTAAATTTTAAATAAAATAAATAAATAATAAATAAATATAGATAGTGACATGAATAAAAAAAAGAACGGTTGAAAATAGTTGAAGCTTAAAATTCTCATACGAAGACACATTACCCAGTAATCCGATGTTTGCACGTGGTGTTCAGAAGTTTAGGGCAAAATGCACCTTTTAGTTACACCCTGTATAACAACAAACAATTTCAATTTTTTGCAAGGTCGGCAGTCGATAATGATGACAATGACATCACCTAATACTCGAAAACTAATTGAAGAAATTGACGCACAAGGTTAATAGTTATTTAAAATTTAATTTGAAAAAACATTGTCCGGTTAATTTTGCGTGGCATTAAGAAATACGTAGGACGTAGACGTGGTCATCAACAACCAGTTAGGTAAGAAAAAACCTCAGCATTAATTGCGTACTTTCACAAATTATTGCAAAGTGTACTCTTATAACTTTACTATCTGGCTTCCTATGAGCTACGACGTCAAAATCAGCAGAAAAATAGACGAAATTGTTGCTAAATGTTATTACCTAAGCTGATGAAAACATTCAGTGACCGATGAAAACTGGATCGGAAAAAAAACAACACAACGTATTCAAAGACTTTCAGATTGATTGATAATACTTTTGAATACTTTACATTGCATCAGTCAGAAGCAACACTCTGACTCTTTCCAAAGTAAATTTTTAAGTTCACTTTTTTATTCCGCTACTGTCTCATAAATCCCTTTTTGGACGTAACATAGAATATGGTTGGCTATTTCAGGAAGAATATGTTGAGGAACGCTATAATCATATGTTGGATGAATACTTTTGGTGTGTCTGAAAAACAAGATTGAAACCACAATGGATTGAATATCTAGCACCTATGAGAACAAATAGGATGCCTGAAAATGTTATAATGTGCATTTTTTCATAAATGTTGAGCCTCTATGTTGATTCTCTTACGGTCATACATTGCTGATAGGTCACTGTATGTTGAATTTGGTGGAAGCAAGTCCAAAATTTATACAGCAACATCTGGAGTACCACAAGGTTCGAACTTAGGACCCTTGTTATTTCTTATTTTCATTAACGATCTGCCTTTGAAGCTAACCTGTATGCACTTGCGATTGTTCAAACACCTATGTATCATGTGTTCATTCAGATAACTGATGTTTTTATATTTTCTTTTTTTTTTTTGTTATTATTTTCTGATTCATTGTCTATATACAGGTGTACATATGTATACTAAGTGACATATAAATCCGAACACCCAGTTTAAATGGTTTTATTTTTATAAAATTTTGTATAAGTACTTAATGAAGCATAATAAGTAAATGATAAGGCTAAGGCCAAAACCCTCTCCTACCGCCTGCGGCTCCAACCCTACCTTTAACCTCTCAAAAAAAAAATCGGAAATGTCCAGGAATTTCTGAAACGAAGTTTAAGAATCAATAATCTTTTATCAAAATTTGATGATTCAAGCCTAAAGAGCCTGCCTGCAATACATTGTGTATCTTTCATACGTGATCGGAATTTCAATCTAATCTGCATACCGAAAAGCTCAAAGCTTGGCGAGCAACGAGTTCTAAAAGATTTCTTACACGAAGAGCTTTGAAAGGTTTTATAAATTTCCATACTGTCTTTCAGTAATCTCAAGTCGTTCTGCAAGGAGTGGAACACTATACCTATAAAATGATGACCTCGACCTGACCTCTATCCGCGCTAGAAAGCATCAAGATTAGCAAATACGAGTGACCTTGAGGCTTTTTGCAAGAGATGGAAAGCACTAGGTCGAGGACACGACTTAGCATCTTTGAGTCATCCTGGGACATTTTGCAAGTGATGGAGTGACCTACTTTCAAAATAACGACCTTGAACAGATCCTATACATATCGAAAAGCACCAAATCTATCAAACATGACTTTGCATCTTTGAGTTATCTTCGGATGCTCTTCAAGAGATGGATACTCTATCTACAGAATGATGACCTTGATCTGAGCCTGCACATACCGGAAAGCACCACGTCTAGCAAACATGTCTGAATCATCTTAGACAGTTTTGCAAAAGATGAATATTCTATCTACGAAATGGTGACCTTGATCTGAGCCTGCACATACCGAAAAGCATCAAGTCTAGCTGGCAAGCGGCTTCGTTGGTCCGTTGTCGGATTTTAAAATCGGCACACGCACAGGACGACCCAAAAGTCGATACGAAAACCGGCTGCCATTGGCCGGCCGCCGGCTAGGGTCACGTGTCCACCCACCACACATTCCCTTCGCGCCATTCTACTTACGACGAAAGCAACCCTTCGACCCTGCGAACGCCTTTTGTTCTTTTTTAACGAAGTTTCCCGGCCACCTGAGTTTTTCCGATTGAGTTATGAGTTTTTATACGGCTTGACCTAGGTTGCGGTCCGCCGCTAGCCGATATACGCCTCGTTGTTTTTATTGTCGGAGGTGTGGACTGACTGGATGCCTTTTCTTCCATATTCACATAAAGACCTGATTTAGATGCAAGGCTGTGATAATATATAGGTACCAAGTGACATATAAATCCGAACACTCAGTTTAAATGGTTTTATTTTAATAAAAGTTGGTGATTGTATTTATCTTACTGTAAATAACAAGTGAAAAAATTTTCAGCCTTATCAGTTGGACATTCCTGTTTTTATACTGCTTTTTTTTAATTCACTAACGCTCTAAAAATGAATATTTCAACCGCAGTAAAGAATCAACGTTGGCGGATTTTGGTTCTTGACATCCTTTACGATCGGTTACGATACCTAGAGTACGGAGACCTGTACGATTTCGTCAACTTAGTTAGTTTGATAGGGGCCGTATAGTGGGACTTCGGGAAGCTGGACTTTCTTTTCGGGCAATTGCAGTTAGAGTGCAAAGAAGTGTAGACACTGTGGTTAGGTGTTGTCAGGCATGGCTTCGAGAAGGTCGTACGCAAAGAGCAAGGGGCACTAGACGCCGCCGTCGAACAACAGACCGTGAAGATCGCCGCCTAAGATTATTGGCCTTAAGGGACCGTTTCTCCACTACCAGGTCCATTGCAAATGAATGGTTTGCAGAACACGGAAGACCTATTGGCATGCGAAGTGTTTACCGACGAATGAGAAGTTCTGGCTTGTTTTCATACCGGTCACACTGGGTTCTCCCTTTAACTCGAGAACACCGACGTAATCGCCTTGAGTGGTGCAGACAACGGTCACTCTGGGATCAGGAATGGAACAGTATTGTCTTTAGTGACGAGTCTCGTTTTTGTTTAGGCATGCACGATGGTCGTGCCAGGGTTAGAAGGCGACGTGGTGAAAGGAGGAAACCACAGTTTTTTGTTGAAAGACATGTTCATCACACTGTTGGAGTTATGGTTTGGGATGCTATAGCTTATGGTTCCAGGTCACCTTTAATCTTCATCAGAGGTAACATGAACGCGCAGCGTTATATCCACGAAGTTCTAGAACCCCATCTTTTACCCTATCTTGACACCCTGGCAGATCCAACTTTCCAACAAGATAATGCCCGACTACATGTTGCAAGAGTCACAATAGACTTATTTCAACATAATGATGTCACATTGTTACCATGGCCCACCAAGATCTCCCGACTTATCCCCAATTGAGCAAGTGTGGGATATGATGGGTAGGAGATTGCTCAATTTGCAACGTCGTCCTCAGACTCTAGAAGCACTTCGAGAGGAGTTGGTGGTTGCCTGGAATGAGATACCACAGGAGGACATTGACCACCTGATCAGAAGCTTGCCTAGGCGCGTTGGAGAATGCGTAGCACATCAGGGTGCATCCACACATTATTAAAGGTCCAAGGGCTCTAAAGCAGTGCAATCATTTTGAAATTTTCATCATTTACTTATTATGCTTCATTAAGTACTTATACAAAATTTTATTAAAATAAAACCATTTAAACTGGGTGTTCGGATTTATATGTCACTTAGTATATGATAATTGATCTATCATTATACATTTACATTAATCACGTATTGTGAACTCCTGACACAGGTAATACAATTAATAATTAAAGAAACCTCGACCAAAAATGTCTTATAGCGGATTCCACAGAAATATCACTTTTCAAATTCAAGATTGTAGTTACGCCACCCTAGCGGCCATTTCAGAAACATAAAAATATTTCCCACGTTTTTTTCTTGGCCTTTTTAGTTTTCATCGCAAGCCTCTACGATGGATAGGTTCTCTCATATTTGGACGTTTTTTTGCAGAAAGGAAGCAGCCCGGAAAAACAGTTATTGAGCAATTAGGCTTTGAAGTTTTGACATTGAAAACAAATTGATTTCTGACCAATCACGATTTTTACTAATGGCATACTAAAGGCTTTAAATATGTGTATGGATGTTTTTTACAGTAAATGATATTGCTCGTAATAGTTCAATTTCCTAAAATCTAGATTTTTCGTATTTAGTGGGTTGGTTCCTTTCTGCAACAAGCCATCCATGTATCCACTTATTTATCATATTGTGTATAAGGAACAAACAAATATTATTACCATCTCCAACCACATGTTTATTTATTTATCTTGCAATGTATATTATACAATCCTTCTTCATCCCGACACCGACAGTCTAACATGATATCACTATGTACCAACATGGACGCACATAGTGATAGATCTCCACACACGCGCGCACACACACAATTTTCCATGCCTTCCGCTTTGTTCCTGTGCCGTTAACCGGCCTTCCATCAAATTTAATGACGTACAACGGCCTAGACTGATGCATCATTATTTTTCATTATTAACGTGCCGCCAGTTTTCAAAATTGCATTGCGCCAACGTCAGGCCGTCGTCCCGTTCGCCAGTTCGTACATGCTGGCCATCCGATCGATTGTCTTCTTAGTCCTGTGGAGGTAACACGGTAGCTGGTCGTGAGTATTTACAAACACCGAGATAAACTCTAACGCGAGTATTCACCAAGTCGGTGTCCAGATCATCAGGAACTTGATTTGGCACGGAAACATATCGTCAATCACGACAGCTGCTGGTGAAAAGCTAGGTTGTTCGTTCAGGTCTAAGAAGTACTCTTCTCCTGGAAGCATCCTCACTCTATACAAGGCCCAGAAAACTGTGCACATGTTTGAGGTGCTGCCGCCCTGACTACACTGTCGATACGCGGTTCTGTTTACATTACTCTGACAAATGGTCTCGGGACCCTTTTGCACATTCTGGCTTTCTACTATCGTTATTCTAACGAACTTTGTTGCTTAGAGCTTTCCTACATAACGTTGCCGTGCGCTTCCGCCTCTCATCCTAGCTCTGTCGAGCTTTGTCCATCCAGAACCGACCAGTACGACTGCTCCTTTGCTTCTGGGGTATCCAGTTTGTAGAAGAATCTCCAGAGGATGCTTTGTATAGTTCAGTAAACCTTAGTCAGTACAAGAGTCGGACTAACAAGATGACTTTAAGCTACTATATGAACATTTTGTTTCAGTGATAGTTTCTTTGACGATCTGGAAAATATTGTTTCGTATTCACCGAGCCATCTTGATGGATATCGAGCAGATAAAACTCCTAGTTACTTATTAGGCCTATATTAAGCAGGTAAGAATGCGTGCTGATATGATTTCAAAAGGTGAGGTTATGTAAAAGAATGCATGTATCGCCACTGTTGCCAAATGAGAATCAACTTTGCAGCAATCATCACTGCGCTCAAGTTATTTGGAGGTGGTTCCTGATCTTCAATTCGGCTTCCGATCCGAACCTACAGGCATTCAGACTGATGGACCACATATCCAGAGCTTTCACCCTCAGCATGAATACTAGCATCTTTTTCTTGGGAGATGTCAATATAAATATTTTGGACGATGATCCCATCACAAATGAATACTTGAATATCCTATCAAGTAACGGATTTCTGTCCTATATAAACCTACCTACAAGGTCCATCAGTTACACATGTATAGATCACTGCTTTGTGAAAGACCTATCCAACAAAATTACTTGTATACCAATAATCCTAGAAAGCGATATTACTGACCACTTCTCCACTATTTTACTGATATCTTCAAATGAAAAACATTCTAACATCCCTACCGTTAGTAACAACCAGGAAAGTTACAAATTTTTTGTCGACAATTCAAAACTAATATCAAATGTCAAACAAGAATCCTGGGAACAATTATACTCTATAAATAATATAGACAAAGCAACGGGACTGTTCATAGAGAAAATAAAAAAACTAATAGATATTAGTACCAATAAAGTAATAATTAGTCACAAAGAGAAAAGCAGAAATGCCTGGATTACCAAAGGATTAATAACATCGGCAATAGAAAAAGAAAAACTATATAATGTAAAGAAACTAACGCCAACTACAGAGAATACCGACTGCTACAACCAATATAAAAATAAATTTATAGAGCTTGTAAGGCAAACCAAACGAAAACATTACCTTAATAAATTGAATAATAACTTAAATGATCCTAAGCGGCTTTGGACAACTATTGATGAGATTACTGGGAAAACAAAAGTTAAAGAGTGTGTCACTGAGTTAAATACAACATCGGGAACAGTACTAAAAAATACTCAACAGATATGCGATGAATTTGTACAATTCTTTACTGACATAGGCGAAAATTTAGCAAGTAATATACAAGCAAATGTACAAAATACTCAGCCTCCAAAAAGAACTTTGAACTCATTTATTTTGGATAAAGTCGAGCAATGTGAAGTATACACCACTGTTATGTCCTTAAAAAATCGGAAAAGTCCTGGGTTCGATGGTATTAAAGGCGAGCATTTGAAAATTATAGCCGAGGACATAACAGAACCACTCACTTACCTAATCAACAAATGCTTTGAATCTGGCATATATCCCCCAATTTTAAAAAAAGGTAATATAATACCGATACATAAATCAGGAACAAAAACAGATGTTAACAACTAAAGACCAATATCAATAATATCCAGTGTAGCAAAGGTTTTTGAAAAAGTTTTATCTACTAGAATGATTCGATACCTCACAAAATTCAAAATTTTAAGTGAAAATCAATATGGATTTACAGAAGGGAAGGCTACATCGGACGCAATAACTAAAATTGTAAATCAAATACATCAAAATATTGATAACAGAATCCCTTCAATCTGCATTTTTGTTGATTTAAAGAAAGCTTTCGACACAGTTAATCACAAATTATTATTAGAAGCATTGGAGAGAATTGGTTTCAGAGGAAACGCGTACTCACTGATCGAAAGTTATTTGTCAAATCGCCCACAATCTGTGCAGATATCAGGATCATTTAGTAAAGAAATGTATATTAAGTGTGGTGTCCCACAAGGAACTGTCTTAGGTCCGCTGTTATACAATATATATTTAAATGATATTTTCCAAATTAATTGTGTTGGCAAAATAACTAGTTTTGCAGATGATACTGCAATATTATATGAAGGCACTGACTGGTCTGATCTAAAAAATATAATTGAAAATGATTTTATCAAAATTATTCGGTGGTTTAACAGTAGAAAATTAAGCATTAACTACTCTAAAACACATTTTTTACCATTTGGATCTTATGCTAGACATCTGCCAAATTACACAAATTTCTCCTTCAATATTAATGATCAAAAAATGCAAATTAATAGAGTGCCCAACATAAAATACCTTGGAGTGGTCTTGGATCCTCACTTACGATGGGACATCCATGTCAATTATATTTTAAAGAAAGTTAGATTTGTATCCTACAAAATTAAATACCTTGAGAATATATTGACAGAAAAATATCTTCGAACATTATACCATGCACTGATTGAGCCTCATCTCACATATGGTATATTAGCATGGGGAGTTGCATGTTCCTCACATATCTATAATTTAGATGTTTTTCAAAAAAGTATTCTAAAAATGATATTTAAAAAACCGAAACTTTATCCCACTGAAAAATTATACGCAGATGTTCGAATGTATGATATAAGACAGCTTTATTTCTTACACAGTATCACTCACTACCATGAATTTGTAAACACCGACCAAAAAATTAAACATAATCATTATACCAGGTACAAAATTCGTGGCACAGTAGTTCCTCAACCGCATAAATCTATAATGCAGCGATCATATCTCTATTTAGCGCCTAAATTTTATGAAATTATACCTAAAGACTTAAAAGAGTTACGTTTCGGACATTGTTTCAAAAGAAATTTAAAAAAGTGGCTACATTCTATATCTAGGACTGAAATTCATAAACTCATAAATACGAACATCAACTAAATACATAATCTACTGTAGCTAATTTTTGTCCTTTTTTGTCATTTGCATTCTACAGTTTCAACTTAAATTTATTGGTCCATGTACAGGCGATGCCTTCTATTGGGCCTGTTTTGATTTTATATTTATTTACTCATATTGTTTGTTATCTTTGTACATTGAGTGAATAAATATTATTATTATTATTATCTTGTTTTCGGATGTCTCAAAAGCCTTTGATAAGGTGTGGCACGCGAGACCCCTCTATAAACTGATCCAAAAGGGTTTTACTTGAGGGATTATGTCAAACTTCAGGCGCAGTGACGTTATAGTTAAGCGGAAGTGCACAGCAACCCTCTGTTGCGTGACTCAGCGGACTACACAGTGTTACAAGTTCGTGAACATCCAAGGTCACGGCTCGGACTGTGTTTAAACCCAAAATTACACTCTAACAAAGCCAGAATCGAAATTTGTTTTTAGTTAACTTCAAAATTAATCAAGTCAGAATCCCTAGGTGTTTCCTCTTACACTGATGCATTCATGTTTTTCTTTGCTCTTCTCCTTTTTCCTTCTATTTCCTTTCTCTTTTTCCTTAACAGTGTCTGGTTTCTGGGCAATAAGGACGCACAAATTCGACTAACGTACATTAGGCAGTGACTATTAGGCAAAGGTCCTTGGGACCGCGCAGACAAGCAAATGATAGTACGTTATTTGGAGACGAATACCTGAAAGTTAATATGTATATGTCTACCATTAGAGCTTTTCAGTAGACCCCCATATTATCTTGGTTATGTTATGTTGTCTCCGAATGTCTAGACCTATATCATACTGATGATTGATAAAAAGCATAAAACAACATCGCTTACTATCTATAACAACATTACCCTCTCGCAATGGGACGTCATGTCAATGTCCGTCTATTAACTTCAATGCCCTTTTTTTGTATTTTCCCGTAACACATCAAAAAAAAAAAAAGATAAAAGTGAAATCAAGTGAAATCACCGAGTCCGAATAGTGGAATGGATACACACTTTTTTGGTCCCTCTTTGTTTTATTAAAACCTGCTTTTTCACAATTTCTGGGATTTCAGATAATCCATGATGTAAAGCATCACGAACAATACTCATTCTATATTCTCTGTATTCCACTTTCTTTTTGTGTTTCGTTCTCAAATTGGTAATGCAGCATCTAAATGACAAATATTTTTGTAGAAATATTCAGCTATAACTATGGCAACAATGATTTTTTTGTTTATCGAAACAATCGCGTACGCCAAAGCCTAAATACCGGGGCAACGCAGCACTTTGTTATTCCGACTTTTGAGCTTTTGAGTAGAATTATGAATCTCAGGCAGTTTGTTCCATAATTTAAATACCCTAGGGATAAAGGAGCGATCGTATCGGCCAGTTCTGAATGTACGAAGATCGACACGGTTAGGATGTGAGGCCAAAATGAGCAGATATGCCTGGAATACTCGTCGTAGAGAAAAGCTCTGAGGAACAAAGTTCGTTGTCATATCCCGTATGTTGCTGCTAGTTGATGCAGTAAAAATATTGTCCGTTCAGAATAGCCAGCTGTCAAAATACAATTTTGAATGACATTAATTATACTAAATGACATATAAATCCGAACACCCAGTTTAAATGGTTTTATTTTAATAAAAGTTGGTGAATGTATTTATCTTACTGTAAATAACAAGTGAAAAAATTTTCAGCGTTATCAGTTGGACATTCCGGTTTTTATACTGCTTTTTTTTTAATTCACTAACGCTCTAAGAATGAATATTTCAGCCGCAGTAAAGAATCAACGTTGGCGGATCTTGGTTCTTGACATCCTTTACGATCGGTTACGATGCCTAGAGTACGGAGACCTGTACGACTTCGTCAACTTAGTGAGTTTGATAGGGGCCGTATAGTGGAACTTCGGGAAGCTGGACTTTCTTTTCGGGCAATTGCAGTTAGAGTGCAAAGAAGTGTAGACACTGTGGTTAGGTGTTGTCAGGCATGGCTTCGAGAAGGCCGTACGCAAAGAGCAAGGGGCACTGGACGCCGCCGTAGAACAACAGACCGTGATGTTCGCCGCCTAAGATTATTGGCCTTAAGGGACCGTTTCTCCACTACCAGGTCCATTGCAAATGAATGGTTTGCAGAACACGGAAGACCTATTGGCATGCGAAGTGTTTACCGACGAATGAGAAGTTTTTTCTTGTTTTCATACCGGCCACACTGTTTCCTCCCTTTAACTCGAGAACACCGACGTAATCGCCTTGAGTGGTGCAGACAACGGTCACTCTGGGATCGGGAAGGGAACAGTATTGTCTTTAGTGACGAGTCTCGATTTTGTTTAGGCATGCACGATGGTCGTGCCAGGATTAGAAGGCGACGTGGTGAAAGGAGGAATCCACAGTTTTTTGTTGAAAGATATGTTCATCACACTGTTGGAGTTATGGTTTGGGGTGCTATAGCTTATGGTTCCAGGTCACCTTTAATCTTCATCAGAGGTAACATGAACGCGCAGCGTTATATCCACGAAGTTCTAGAACCCCATCTTTTACCCTATCTTGACACCCTGGCAGATCCAACTTTCCAACAAGATAATGCCCGACCACATGTTGCAAGAGTCACAATAGACTTCTTTCAACATAATGATGTCACATTGTTACCATGGCCACCAAGATCTCCCGACTTATCCCTAATTGAGCACGCGTGGGATATGATGGGTAGGAGATTGCTCAATTTACAACGTCCTCCTCAGACTCTAGAAGCACTTCGAGAGGAGTTGGTGGTTGCCTGGAATGAGATACCACAGGAGGACATTGACCACCTGATCAGAAGCATGCCTAGGCGCGTTGGAGAATGCGTAGCACATCAGGGTGCATCCACACATTACTAAAGGTCAAAGGGCTTTAAAACAGTGAAATCATTTTGAAATTTTTATCATTTACTTATTATGCTTCATTAAGTACTTATACAAAATTTTATTAAAATAAAACCATTGAAACTGAATGTTCGGATTTATATGTCACTTAGTATTTACACAGGAAGAGAAAAGCTTGTTTTTAATAGGAGAATGTGTCCAAAAATGGCAATCCTCGGCTTAGAGACGAAAACCGACTTTAAACTATTGCATATTGCTCACGTTGTGCCTGATTCGAATCATAGTTTGAGTACTATAATTTTCGCGTTCTAATCCAGACTACGTTGCAAAGTATACATAACGGGAGAGAGACAGAACGAGCACGAGATAAAGAGAGCGTTACAGCTTCAACAAATAGATCGCAAGTTAGATTAAACGCAGGATTCTGCTCGATAAAACGGGTCCTGAGGGGGACGACTGGTCGACCCTTAGGAGCGTTAATATTCTCTCTCTATATAGCACAGTCAAATTAAGAACTCGCGATACTTATTTGAAATTCGTTGGTTTAATGCAGAAGTGACGTATGTCCTAAGACGCAATTTTACAAGAGATCCTTTACAGGCTTGAACAATGCAATAATTCTGTATTTCTAACTAAATTCTGTCATCTATATGATGAATGGATTTTAATAATATAGCAAAAAAATATATCCCACAAATCTCTTATACACCGAAGCTTCCATTCTTGATATACGACAAATCTACTGTCTTATTATGCTACAGGCAAAACAAAATTGCAAAGTTTTTCAAACACGTCACAAATAACGCTGTTATGGGATCCCTCAAAAAATAAATGAGTAGGACAGAGGAACTTTCTTTATATCGCACCTAAATGCTACCTCTGAGTCTAGGAAATAATACCACCTTGATCAAAAAGTTCCCTGAATTTATTAAAAAAATAAGCAATACCAGTCCATTGTTCAAAATCGATACTGTCCCCTTCAAAGTAGTCCCCATTGTCTGCAATGCACTTATGCCAACGCTTGATCCAGTCCTCGAAACATTTTTTAAGCTCGATGTTAGTTATTACTACTAGGGCCATCTTCGATTTTTCCATTATCTGCTAGAACGGGCTCCTCTCGGTGGATTTTTGATTGGATTGAACTGGAAGAAGTCACAGGGGGCCAAATCAGGTGAACTCAGTGGTTATTGAATGGTATTCGTGTTGTTTTTGGTCAAAAAGTCACGGATAGTAATGATGCGTTTGACAAATGTCAGAATCAGTCATGGAAATCATGTCTGCGGCGATATCAACACGGCCATTTTCTTGCATGAAATTTAAGTCTTGTGGCACCAACTTGGTTGCATCACTATGGAGACCCAAATCGTTGACTAAAGTGCTTTGAATTTGCGGTTGGTGGCCAACATTTTCTTCACTTTGTCTACGTTTTCTTCTGTTTTCGATGTCTATGGCCTGCCGCTGCGCTCTTCATCGGCGATCGATTGACGACCTTTTGTCACCCGTCGAAAACGGCTGGTCTTTTGTAAGCATCGTTACCGACGCATTTTCCTAGCATTTCCAAGGTTTGCTTACCGTTGTTTTTAACACAAAATTCAATTCAAACGCGTTGCTGTTTCAGATCCATTTAAAAAATCCAAACAAATCGTGAACACGCTCAAAGGCACATGTACTCAACCCGACGTAGCTTTGACAACTGATAATGAAATGAGGCCAAAATTTGGGAGGATATCAGTTAAAGTTGGGCACCATAACAAGACAAACACAATTGACAGCCGAGTGCTACGAGCGCCACATGGCGACCATTCTGGGAACTTTTTCATCAAGGTGGTATAATATCAACATCTGAAAACTTAGTAGATAATATTTTATAGATAGTGTAGTGTAGTAAGTATAGGCCCAATATGGGCCCAACAAATTATTATTATTACAGACAATCAGCCGTCATATAGAGAAACCACTGCTTTGGACAAAAAATACTGAACTATATCTAAAAAAAACACATACCGGCTGCAAATGCATCTTCAGTTATTACTGATGTTATTTGATCTTGATTTTATCTTAAAAATGTATACAGATTTAAGCGTCTTTTATTTTTCCCTCATTTTTCTACACACAATGCGGCCGCGGCGGTGATTACCCGTAATGCTATTCAAGGTTTTTAAAAACGCAAAGAAAAACCGGGGAAAATCGTAATTTATAGCTTGAAAACCGTACCCCTCTTCAGAAACAACCGATCTGGTATAGCTAATAAATATACTTCGTGGGTAGCATATTCTGTATTGATTTTCTCAAATAACAAATGTGACTAATTTTATACACAGACCAATACACGCAATCACCACAAAATTATCCAGAGACATCTTGCTACTCTGCTACTCAACCAATTTTCTTTCTGTCACTAAACAGACTCGGAACCCTGCAACCAACAAAGCTTGCTAGCAAACAAATAAATTCATTAACATTTTTAAAATCTTTCAGTTCTCTAACAAAACTTATATAGTTATTTGAATCCTTTATACAATGGGGTAAATTATTAAATTTCTTAATTGCGTCTGTGATTGGATTTTTTAAACCTATATTAGTTCTTGTGGAAATTTGATAAACATTATTTAATGATCTTGTTTGATGATCAAGCACGTTATGGTAGAATCTAATATTTATGTTACTTTTTAGTAGATTATTTATAATTTTGTAAACAAGTTTACATTGTTCCACCTCCAATAACACTCTTAATTTGATTAAATTTAAATTTGAATAACGTGTATTAGAACTTGTAAGCCAATCAAAATTAAACAATATTTTCAGAATTTTATCTTGTAAAAAACTGTAAAAAGGCAGATAGCATTGAAGCTATTTCATCACAAATTCCATTTAAGTGAAGTGACCAATTTAAACTTTCATCTATTAGTAATCCCAAATATTTAATACTTGACACTTTTTCTAGCGCTATATTATACGTATTTATGTTAATATTTAGATTATTGCTAACTATCTTATCTTTTTGGTTAAATATAATGTATTTTGTTTTTCAAAGTTAATTTTTAATCTATTCGAAAACAGCCATTTACGATAACTATTCAGGTCATCATTAATAAGATTCGTTAAAGCAATTTCGTCTGTTCCAGTATATACCAGTAGAGTGTCATCTGCAAAGGTAAAATATCTACCCCTCAGATTATCCAACTTGAGATTCAGTACATAAAGACTGTATAACAGGTCAAAGAACTGACCCCTGTGGTACTCCATAGGTGCTAGATAACCATTCAGTATCAATGTCTCCAAGCTTTATGTACTGTTTTCTGTCATATGAATAAGACTTAATCAAGCTGTACGAAACACCTCTAAATCCCATTTTAAACAATTTATCCAAAAGAATGTCTATGCTTACTATGTCAAAAGCTTTTTTTAGGTCAATGAAAACAGCTACAACTATTTGTTGTTTATCTAGAGCCACTGAAATGTGGTCCACAAAATCAACAACCGCACTAAGTGTGCTACTGTTCGTTGTAAAACCATATTGAAATTCATCAATCAATATATTGTGAGTAACAATGAAAGATAACATTCTTTTTTTTATTAATTTTTCTATAATCTTACAGAACACATACCACTGAAATGGGCCTGTAATTGTTCATACATTTAATATCTACCGACTTAAAAAGTGGGGTTATTTTACTTATTTTCAATTCTGATGGAAAGATTCCTTTTTGTATAGTTTCATTGATTAATCGTACTAAAACAGGTATTATGTATTCTCCAAGATTATTTACATCATTAACCGTGATACCGTCATATCCAGGTGTTGAATTTATTTTTAGTTCTTTCACAACTTCCAACAACTCTTCTTTATTAGACAATGTTATCGAAATAGAATCTTCGTTGTGAACCTCACCAACAGAAATAAACTCATTCAATTTTTCAACAATTGATTCACCGACCCGAGAAAAGTATTTATTTAAATTGTTTGCAATATCAAGTTGAGTGTCAATAATGTTATTTTCAGTTATTAGTTGATCAATTCTTACTTTATACTCCTTATTTTTTATTAGGCTGTTAATAAAAGCCCATTGTTTCTTTACATCATTTCCAGCTAAGCTCCATTTAGTTTGGAAATAACGGTTCTTCAAAGCACGTATTTTATTGTTTATTTTTACTCAACCAATTTTCTTTCTGTCACTGTACAGACTCGGAACTCTGCAACCAACAAAACTTGCTAGCAAACTGACTTGTGGTATGGTCGTTAAGTAACGCGCTCATAGCGAGCAAGAGCAGAATCAACTATTTGCACACTAGGAGCTAGCATCTAGTCAGCATGTTGACATTTTGCTGTTGTTTTTGACATTTTTCTACGTAATAATCCTGTCGCGTCATGGATGTTGTGTTGTGTGTTGTCTATATAATATTAAGGATGGGAATATTTGGTGCTGGACCTGGTTTATTATGTCAGTTATTAATAGATGGCTCATGGTGTAGTGTTGGTACTAAGGGGTTGCCAAAAAGAGAAAAAAATTGGGCTAGTTACCGTGCTTCACCTCCCCACTAAGGCGTGGGGTTGGAAGGAGACTTATGCAGATATATGTTTTGATGATATCGTGAGATTCATGAGACGCCGATTGGTTGACGAGTCCACGATCCTCGGACTAACGTGAAAGCGTCCGCCAACATTTGCACGGAACGAGAGAGCTCGAGATGAGTTCGATTAAAACAATGGAAAGCGGCGGTGGGACGGCGGTAGAGGAGTGTACCCCCTCCCCCGCCCTTTTCCACCCTTCCGGCCACACCTAACACTAGTTCCGGATTAGCTAAAATGTGCAGGATTAGGGATGCGAAGGCTTGCTTGGTGGTAATATGGCCAGGAGGAAATAGACATCCAGGCGTCCACCTCCAGCGAAAAGTCGAGTCGAAACGCAACGGTCTAATTGCTTTTAATTAAAGTAAATGGGGGAGGAGGGGGGCTAGGGGGGGATGCAGTCACATATTTATCGCGGTAGGGGATTTACCGGGAATTGTTTCCGGGAATGAAGTCGGCCAAATTGCAATCGGATAACGTTCAGAAGAGGGGAGCACATACAATGTCATTTTGGCGGTGCTTCCAAAACTAACTGTAAGTCGTTTGGAAGTAGGATCATTACCGTTCATATGATAAAAGATTTCTAGTACATCTCTTTATATAATGCTGATAAGGTACCTCTTCCTCAATTTGTATAGATCTTTAACTGTTCCTAACACGTCGTATATACTTAGTCTTTGTACAAGATAAACGAACCCATGCGGTGCCGGATGGAGACGACCAGGCAAACAACTTGTGTATACTCACGGAGGCTCAGCAGTATGTTGGGGACACCGTAAAGTTTTTCGCATAAGCAAGCAGCCAGTTTCTGGGTGTAGGAAGTGAGACACGTTTAGGATGGAAGGCTGAAATTGGACAAGCCTGTGAACAGTAGAACAAAGCTAGATCGCTAACGGCCCATCGATGCGAAGATGTCCTGAGACAGTACCTTAGAGAAGATTCATCGACTAGTCAGACATCCCTCCTCTGAACAGCATCGAGGATGGATAATATAGTCGGGTCGGCAGCACCCCAAACATGCGAGCAGTAATTGAGGCTAGGTCTTACCTGGGCATTGTAATGGGTGATTTTTTTTGCTAGTATCTTTTTGGCAACACTGTCTTTGACAGATGACGCGTGAATCGTGTCTTGTGTCATTGTCAAACTTGTTCAGTTTGGTCTATAATTTAACCACGAATCAACTTACGAACGAAAAACGCTTGCAAATTATTGAATTTTACTATCAAAATTCATGCTCGGTTAAGAGAGTGCATCGAGAACTGCTTCCAATTTATGGGCAATTTGGTCGGCCTACTGAGAGAGATATTTGGAAATTTCGAACCCAGTTTACATTATTGGACATTTACGCACCAACACGCAGATGTAGGGTGAGGACTGAAGAAAATATTGCGGCTGTATCCGCCAGTGTTAGTGATGACCGTGAAATGTCGATACGCCGCCGTTCGCAGCAATTGGGCCTCTGTTACTCCATTACGTGGAAAATTTTGCGACAGGATTTGGGTGTAAAACCTTATAAGATACAGCTGGTGCGAGAATTGAAGCCACACAACCTCCCACAACGTTTCCCATTTGGTGAATGGGCGCTGGCAAAGTTGGAGGAAGATCCACATTTTTATCGAAAAATTGTGTTCAGCGACGAAGCTCATTTCTGGTTGAATGAGTACGTTAACAAGCAAAATTGCCGCATCTGGAGTGAAAACCAGCCAGAAGCATTGCAAGAGCTACCAATGCATCCCGAAAAAATCACTGTTTGGTGTGGATTATGGGCCGGTGGCATCATCGGGCCGTACTTCTTCAAAGACGACAATGGCCGGAACGTAACTGTGAATGGCGAGCGCTAACGTGCGATGATAACAAACTTTTTTTTACCCAAAATGGAAGAGCTGGACTTGGCTGACACGTGGTTTCAACAAGACGGTGCCACATGCCACACGGCACACGAAACCCCTATTGAGAGGCGAGTTCGGTGAACAGTTTATCTCACGTTTGGGACCCGTCAATTGGCCGCCTAGATCGTGTGATGTAACGCCGTTGGACTATTTCTTGTGGGTCCATGTTAAGGCTAATGTCTACAGCAACGATTGACGCACTGGAAGCCAATATTGAAGCATTTATTCGTGAGATACCGGCCGATATGTTGGAGAGAATGTGCCAAAATTGGACCTTGCGCATGGGCCATCTAAAGCG
The DNA here is from genome assembly GCA_963669975.1 of Acanthoscelides obtectus. Lineage (NCBI taxonomy): Eukaryota > Metazoa > Arthropoda > Insecta > Coleoptera > Chrysomelidae > Acanthoscelides > Acanthoscelides obtectus. Next base: position 5,147,770 of record CAVLJG010000004.1, on the reverse strand, counting down.
GAGCCGCGGCCAACATTTACATGAAATAATGTTTAAACATTAAATTATATCCACCGTTCTATCGACTCGAATAAAGATTTAATCGTTTTTTCAAATTTTTTGTGTTTTTATTGAAAATCAAGTCCTATACCTGTTAAAAAATCACCCGTTACAAAGTCAGGAGGTCTTGTGCAGAAAAATACTTCTTAGCCCTAAACAAGTATCCTAGTCACCATCTACATACTACACGTGCAGTCACGATACCATTTTAAAAACATTTTGACGAATTGATCTTTCCAAATGCTTATTAAATCAAAATTAAATGGCGGAAAAGCTGCAAAAAATATTAAGGCATTGGTGCATGTGGTGAAAGTTTGCTTGTACTTACAAGAACAATGCGCTACGCCAACTTCAGTAACATCTTTTATAGCTAAGCGAAAATGTACATCCAGGCATCTGGTGTTAAACCCGGACACCTTTATAAATCATTTTATACGAGGGATGTCTTTTAAGTTTTGCATATAGAAACATAGTAGGCCGCGCGCATCGAACGTCAGTACTGAATCTTAACCTCACTCTTTAGTAAACTTAAATTCAAAGTTTCACAACAATACGTGCATTTATTACAACTTTGAGAGACAATTTTCGCAACAAGAATGCCTTGCTGAGTTACTGATGTTTTCGGCAACGAAGCGCCACCTCAGTCGACAATTTCCCGTTGGTGTAGAGAATTCAAACGTGGGCGGGTGAGTCTTAGCGACGATTCCAGGGTGGGTGCACCAAAGACGGCAGTCACCCAGGAAAACGTCGATGCTGTGCGCAAACTCATCATTGAAGATAGACATGTGACATATCGCGAGATTGAGGCATCCTTGAAGATCTCAAAGACCTCAATTCAAAAAAATTTACACGAAGAATTAGGAGTAAGAAAATTAGTCTCTCGTTGGATACCCCACCTGTTGACTGAAGAGCAGAAAGCAGCCAGGGTTAATTGGTGTCAAAAAACGCTTGACCATTTCAATTCCGGAAACTCAAAAAATGTGTGCAGCATTGTTAGTGGTGATGAATCGTGGATTTACTGTTATGGACCAGAAAATAAACGACAGTCGGCTGTTTGGGCGTTCCAAGGTGAAGAAAAGCCAACAAAAGTCATCCGTTCTCGAAGTGTTTCGGCAAATATGGTCGCGACATTTGTGTCAAAAGCGGGTCATATTGCAACAATTCTTCTTAATGAGCAAAGAACTGTGACTGCTTATTCGTACACCACCATTTGTTTGCCAAAAGTCATCACCGAAAAATCAACCCCGAAAGACGAATCATCCTCCACCAAGACAATGCAAGCTCGCATACAGCCCAAAAAACAAGGCAGTATTTAAGGGAAGAAAACGTGGAATCATTAGACCATCCTCCATATATCCAAGACCTAACGATTTCTTTACTTTACCGAAAATTAAAAACAGACTGCGTGGTCAAATGTTCCAGTCACCAGAAGAAGCAGTTGACGCATTAAAAAATGCCAGCAAACGAGTGGAATAAGTGCTTCGAAAAATGGTTCGAGCGGATGCAAATGTGTATTAATCTTCGTGGAGAATACTTCGAAAAACAAACAAGTCATTTAAAACTACCTACCGTGTTGTTTTATTTCTATATGCAAAACTTAAAAGACATCCCTCGTACCTGTGACTTCATTGAAAAGCGCTTTGACCAGAACAGTCGGTTTGCAAGGACTGGAAAACATTCCCAGCGATAATACTACATTGCAGTCTGTATACTTTGGCCCATTAAGCTACTTGTCTCCCAGCACTAAACCAAGATCTCTTCCAACCTATTGATCTTCGCTAATGTATAAAACACATACATCAACTAAACCAAACAGTAATTTTTTATTAATTACCACCCTGAAAGCTTCTCAGAACGTCTCATTAGTCGAGATCAGTTGACAGAATATTAAGTCCATATCCATTTGGAACTGTAAAAAGGTATAGAGTTACGCATCGGTAAAGGGTTAGACGCCCTAATGTGCCACTTAGTCGACGTATTCTTGAATAAACAAAGAAACGGGACGTTAGACGTAGCAGGGTTAATAGTATTTGATAGCAGCATTGACAAACATATGATAATAATAAGAATAGAATGTTATGATGGTCAAGCAGATATCTAACAGAGCCGCCTTGTCCTTATTAAAACGTTTGAGCTGAGCACCTTTTTTTTTAAACAATTTGTTACAAAAATAGAGTATTACAAAGTATATTAACATTCAATTCTACAGTGTGCTTCAAAAACACTGGCATCGAGAATAACAACATTCTAAATATTCTTATTGCTAATTACAATATTCAACAATATTTAACTACAAATACAATGTATTATTTGCTGCGAATATAATCTTTACAAAACGGTTAAAGCTATTGTTACTGCTTTTTATACTATTTGGCAATTTATTGAATGCATTTGATGCTTGCGATATGGGATTATTCAAACCTATGGCAGTACTAACATTATACATGTAGATATATACTAAGTGACATATAAATCCGAACACCCAGTTTAAATGGTTTTATTTTAATAAAAGTTGGTGAATGTATTTATCTTACTGTAAATAACAAGTGAAAAAATTTTCAGCCTTATCAGTTGGACATTCCGGTTTTTATACTGCTTTTTTTTTAATTCACTAACGCTCTAAACATGAATATTTCAGCCGCAGTAAAGAATCAACGTTGGCGGGTTTTGGTTCTTGACATCCTTTACGATCGGTTACGATGCCTAGAGTACGGAGACCTGTATGATTTCGTCAACTTAGTGAGTTTGATAGGGGCCGTATAGTGGGACTTCGGGAAGCTGGACTTTCTTTTCGGGCAATTGCAGTTAGAGTGCAAAGAAGTGTAGACAATGTGGTTAGGTGTTGTCAGGCATGGCTTCGAGAAGGCCGGACGCCGCCGTAGAACAACAGACCGTGAAGATCGCCGCCTAAGATTATTGGCCTTAAGGGACCGTTTCTCCACTACCAGGTCCATTGCAAATGAATGGTTTGCAGAACACGGAAGACCTTTTGGCATGCGAAGTGTTTACCGACGAATGAGAAGTTTTGGCTTGTTTTCATACCGGCCACACTGGGTCCTCCCTTTAACTCGAGAACACCGACGTAGTCGCCTTGAGTGGTGCAGACAACGGTCACTCTGGGATCAGGAATGGAACAGTATTGTCTTTAGTGACGAGTCTCGATTTTGATTAGGCATGCACGATGGTCGTGCCAGGGTTAGAAGGCGACGTGGTGTAAGGAGGAATCCACAGTGTTTTGTTGAAAGACATGTTCATCACACTGTTGGAGTTATGGTTTGGGGTGCTATAGCTTATGGTTCCAGGTCACCTTTAATCTTCATCAGAGGTAACATGAACGCGCAGCGTTATATCCACGAAGTTCTAGAGCCCCATCTTTTACCCTATCTTGACACCCTGGCAGGTTCAACTTTCCAACAAGGTAATGCCCGACCACATGTTGCAAGAGTCACAATAGATTTCTTTCAACATAATGATGTCACATTGTTACCATGGCCACCAAGATCTCCCGACTTATCCCCAATTACGCACGTGTGGGATATGATGGGTAGGAGACTGCTCAATTTGCAACGTCCTCCTCAGACTCTAGAAGCACTTCGAGAGGAGTTGGTGGTTGCCTGGAATGAGATACCACAGGAGGACATTGACCACCTGATCAGAAGCATGCCTAGGCGCGTTGGAGAATGCGTAGCACATCAGGGTGCATCCACACATTATTAAAGGTCAAAGGGCTTTAAAGCAGTGCAATCATTTTGAAATTTTTATCATTTACTTATTATGCTTCATTAAGTACTTATACAAAATTTTATTAAAATAAAACCATTTAAACTGGGTGTTCGGATTTATATGTCACTTAGTATATTTATAAAGTTCTTAAAAGTGGTAGCTGTTTATCGTTAAGCAGCAAAAGTGTCCCCGATCACTGGAATAGCTTCACTTCAAACAGAGCCTAACCGGTAAGCTTCAAAATAATGTATGACTACATAGACAAACTCCTAATCCGGTATCGGCGGCGTCAGTGCGAACTCCCAAACTCCTCCCAGTTTCCATGGTGCTTTGTTCTGGACCAACGGCGCGCATATTCAACTTTATTATAGGAGTAGAACTTTAATTATTTCCCTAAGGATCCAGTGTACGGGCATTAGCTTCAGCTTCGCCGATGCGCAGCTTCGTTAATATTTCACGTAGCTGGGAAACTTTCCGGGCTCCACGTTGTTTATGCATTAATTTCTACCCTTGTCCGGAGAATATTTGAGCAGTTTTATCTCGTTATTAGTTCCAGGTATTTATAGTTCCAGAACTACATAGATAAGAGCGCACTTATTAGGAAGTAGGAAATTTCATTTTGTTCAACGTGTAGTTTTGTTGTAGCTTCGAAACGTGTTTGCAAGGGATTAAGTGCTTTGTCGGGTATGATTGTAGTCTAACAGGGCTTGTTACCGATGAAAGCTCAGTGTGATGCGTCTTGTAAGATATTATTTCTTAGTTATACAGGGTGTTTCAGTTTATTGTTGCATTACTTTAAGATTCGATAGAACTTTCAAAACTAATGCAAAAAGTCCATATAAACATGGGTCGAAAAATGCGTGGCTTCCGAAATACAGGGTGTTTAAATTTACTTTCTAAAATAGTTTTTTGCTTTTTGAATAAAAAAACTGATTCTTCGCACTTTTCAACATAAAAAAGGTCTCTTGGGAATTTTAGTTATAGTTAGCCGTTTTTGAGATATTTCGATGTTTAGGGTTCGATGCATTTTTAATTATTTATGATAAAATAACGTTAAAAAGTCAGTATCTCGATAATTTTTAGAAGTAGGCTGTGCCTGCAAATATTTTTGAAATTGAAAGCAGAATAAGGTTAAACGTCAATTGGTTGACAGTTAGTTTTGTTGTCTGTTGAAACCTGAAACGTTTTTTTGCAATTGTGAATGCACGAAATTTAGTTTCTTTTATCTGTTTTTTTGTAAGTTTTATAAAAATGCCATTATTATTCTCCAATAAAGAGTTAGCGGATATTCATTTTGTGTATCGCTTTGTAAATGGAAACGCATCAGAAGCAGCCAGAGAATACGCACGAAGATTTCCAAACAGACGACATCCAACTCGCTCAGTATTTGTAAGAGTGCATCGCCAAATAATTGAAAATGGTTTTGGAAATCTCCAAAGGGATCAAAACATAAATGTTCGTCAGCGCAGATTCACCCGTATGATTCTGCGTGAGTTTGATAGAGATCCGACCACAAGTGTTAGGAGAGTTTCTGGTGCCTTGGGAATTTCAGCAAGCCATGTTCACCGTGTTCTTAGACGTCCTTACCATTTGCAACCTGTGCAAGGACTACAGCCATGGGATGGAGAACGAAGAATCACATTTTGTCAGTGGATTCTTGATAGAACTGATAATAATAGGGAGTTTTTAAGTAACGTTTTATGGACCGATGAGTCATGCTTCACTAGACGTGGAGTGGTAATATTTCATAATCACCATATTTGGTCGCATGAAAATCAGCATGCAGTTCGGGAAAGAAATTTTCAGCATGAACTTAGTGTGAATGTGTGAATTGGTATCTACCTTTTGCCTGTAAGGTTAAATGCTGCGACCTTCTTGGAATTTTTAAAGGCTGAACATGCAAATATGTGGGATGATGTTATGTTAGATTTAAGAAGATTGGCCTGGTTCCAGCTTTATCGTTGTCCAGCTCATCATTCGAGAATAGTTAGAAACTGGCTGGAAAATTATCCAGAAAGATGGGTCGGCCGTGGAGGACCAGTCGCCTGGTCTCCACGATCCCCTAACCTAAATCCATTAGATTTCTTTGTGTGAGGATTTCTAAAAGAAAAAGTGTATCAGACTCCCGTAACCACAAGAGATATGCTAATAGACAAAATCAGGAATGCATGTGATGAAATAAGGACTTTTGAATAATGCTATACCACGTTCGATCATTCGTAGACGTGAATTGTGTATTGAACAATTGGGTTTACATTTCGAGCAACTGCTTTAGATTTTGTATGTTTGTTCTAACTATCCAATAGCATTTTAGTTGTAATTAATTTAATTTGTTAAAAATAATATTGGAAAATTAAACAAATTAATATTCTGTTTTTTTTATGTTTATTTGGAGTTAGGAATTATTGCTGTGTTTAAAAACACAATCTAAACGATCATCTTAATTACTTGTAATGCCCAAATCGAAAATGTGAAAAAAAATATGATTTTCCCATAAATAATTAAAAATGCATCGAACCTTAACACTTTGGCTGCCCCCATAAGGGGTCATTTTCATTTATTAGGGGTGAAGTGCTTGTAAATCTTAAGAGAATTGATGACAGCCGTATTCCGGAGAATTTCAAACATTAACTTATGATACCATCTAATTGTTTTGCGGCGTGGGGAAAAGTAGCTTGCCATTTGATCAGAAACATCTATACCATCTTTACCAGCATTGTATTCTAATATGGCAGAAGGTTTCTTTACCTCCTCTCCCTTTCTGTTTTTCTTCCCAGTAGCCTTTATATCCAGCGTGTGCTTAGTACTCAAGAACGGAACATCCCTTTTGTCTTTCCATTTACCTATAACGAGTCCTGTAGTGTTTTCCTTCCCCACAATTTCCCCTCTTTTCAGCTGTGCACTCATAACTTCTTTAGAGAGACCTTTTCGATTTTTTCTAAGTGTGCCTTGGATGCCAACAATGATTTCGCTAAAGGTAATGAAGTATAATAATTGTCTGTTATTAGTGTCCTTCCTTCTCCCAAGTAGTCATGAACAAGGTCCATTACAACTGTTTCTGCCAGTCCTTTTCCTTTACCTGTATCTTCGAATTTTTTGCCGGTGTAGACTGACAATCGGTAGGTATAGCCTTTTGGATCGCACAATTTGAAGAGTTTTATACCATATCGATGACGTTTACTAAGTATATACTGCCGGAAAATTAGGAGTCCACGAAAGGGCACCATAGTCTCATCTACAGCTAATGTTTCCCCTGGAATTGCCTCGTTGGAACATTTGGTCTGAAATTTTTTGATAATATCTTTAGAAAGTCGGTTTTCTTTATCTGCAGCATCATTATTCGCAAAATGAAGTACTCTTAGCAGAAGTTGGAAACGATTTCTGCTCATCACTGATGGAACAAACGTATTATTGTACAGCCTATTTTTTCGCAAATAGTCCGGAATTTTAGGATATTTGACTATGCCCATATACATGACTATACCTAAAAACTTTTTAATTTCTTTTTCATTTGTAATAAAATAATGTCAGAACGCAAGGATGTCCCGTCAACATCATGCCAATCCTCACTATCTTGTAGTAGAGTATTTACATTGTGGCTCTCTTCAGTGTCTACTTCATCTAAATCGCAATCTAAACTATGAATGCTTGGAAGACTACTGCCTGCGCTATTGCTACCATCATCAGATTCCGAATTTACAGTATATTCAGATAAGAGATAGACCTGATGTAAACAAAAGGTTCGGGTGATTTTCACGCTAACACCAGCAGGTAAATACTAGTAATAGACAACATTCGGATGTTTTTCAAACCTTGGGAACAAGGTTCTAAACGTTAATTCCAGGGGGCAGATAAAACATATTACAAGTAACAAAACTTTTATAACTTTCGATAAAATGCGTGGATGTTTTATTGTCATTTTCATTTGTTAGAACTTTTTTAAGCCATGTTTTTATGTGTTTTCGATATTTCAATAATTTTTTAATGTAATCTTAAAATATGTCGAATATTATAAACTTAAAAAAAGTTACTAAGTTTTATATTGTGTACCGTTCCTAATATTTCTAATCATTTTAATTCATACTTTAAGCTTTATAAAGCTATAATTTGTTAATATTAATATTTGCGCGTATTTCAGGTTCCTGATGATTCATTTTTTAAAGGTTTATAACTTTAAATTAAATTGCGAAGCGCTGAGTAATCATACGACGTTCAATATTCTTTCTTTCAATATGACTAAATAATCCCAATTATAGCAATCTGATACTCATGTCTCAATGTTTTTTCGCTGAATGTGATGAAAACATTTGATAAAGGTTCGCTTATTGAAATAAATCTACGCCAGTTAGTACTTCGATTTCCAGGTAAAGGGAAAAGGCTCATTATCTGCCATATTGGCAGTGAGGATGGATTTGTTGTTGACGGTCTGTGGTGCTTTGAGTCTAAGAAAACTGGAGATTATCACGAGGAAATGAATGGCGAATCGTTTGAACAGTGGTTTTCAAAAATTTTACCGAACTTAGAGGAAAACGCAGTAATTGTGTTGGATAATGCGCCTTATCATTCTCGAAGAATGGAGAAGGTCCCAACAACGGCTTCAAGGAAAGTTGATGTTCAAAATTGGCTCCGATCGAAAAATTTCAACTTTGAAGAAGCAATGCTGCAAGTACAATTATTAAGAATTGTCAAGGATCACAAGGCGGAATATCAAAAATACGCCATTGACGAAATGGCAGCAAGTCAAAATAAAACTGTGCTCCGTTTACCTCCATACCATTGCGAGCTCAATCCCATTGAGCTCATATGGGCAGAGGTTAAAAATTATATAGCTAAGCACAATACAACTTTAAAATTTTGTGACCTTATAGGACTTTTCAAAGAAGCACTAGAATTAATAACAGCGCAAAAATGGGAAAACTGTATTAAGCACGTGAAAGACAAAATTGAAAAGAGAATGTGGGAACTGGACAATATTTTAGAGGAACAAGTCGAGCCATTCATTATTGACGTTGGTGCTTCAGGCAGTAGCGATGATGCTCATCAAGCTCATCTTTCCAATAAAAGATGTCGTTCATCAAATTCGGTAAGTTATAAGTAATTATAAAGCTACTGTATTTTTTAATTAATTATTGACATTTTTGAACCCATTTTGGCAAAACCTATTCAAGAATCTACTTTCTGACAATGTTCAACCATGCACATTTTTTTACGTTTTGAACATTTTAATTTGGTTACATATTTACCTAGAAATCAAAAAATATATTAATCAATATTCTAAAAGCAATTTTAAGAGATATACGATTATTTTTAATTTAAGCTAATTTAAACGCCATTTTGAGATTATATTCGACTGTATTTCACCAAACATCAGGCGGCATCCGAAGCTGGAAATCGAAGCGAAAATTTTGAAACCCTTATGTATATTTACATCATTATATATTTCTTACCCCACCCCCACATGATTCTATATCCATCACCAATCGTATACACGTCGAATTGTGCTAATTTACTACAGTTACGCAAAGCAGCATCTACTATCTAAAATATGTACTGCGTGACTCTTAATACGTCCCTGCCGAATGTTACAGCGTTCGATGATCACGTGGTCTTGTTTATGTCCGGTCTATCTCTTATCTGAATATACTGTAGATACTCTATAAATAAATAAATGAAAAAGGTGTTAATTTATACGCCTGTAAAAGAGAACCATCCCCATGTTCAACAACAAACATGTATTTTTACTACATACCTGATCCTGAAGATGAAAAATCTTCCCAATCGTCCCAATTATCTGCGATTTCCTGCAGTTCCTTTTGTGTTAAAATTTGCTTTTTATTTTGGCTATTGCCAGTACAAAATCGTTTGGGTCGTCCAGAACTTGTAGAAGGTTCATCACTCATATTTATAACACCACTTTATAACACACACACGATTTACTAAAATTTATATTTCTAAAACACCCCTCTTAGTTTGCATATAAATAAGGCAAATAACAAACAAAAGGTGGAAGAGAATGAATGAATCATATAAAACAAACAAACCAATATCTTGTAATCTCAATCCTGGCGAAGTTATTCTATCAGTCATTCTAGAAGCTGTCCAAGTGAACTCAGCATACACCGAGGTCTATATTTAGCTTTCCTATCGGTGGATTTCGGAGGTTTTTGGGATGAGTACAAAACCAGCCTCGTTCCACCTCCTCGGAAAGACTCCCATTCTCAGGCATTCATACATCGACAAATTTCCATTTGGTGAGTGAGCATAATCCCTCTGCAATTTTTATTTGTTGTTCTGTATCCAGGTCTGTGAGTTTTAGCTGTTCCATAGCTATTTTGTATGTTTGCCCCAAACGACGTTTTCTAAGCCATTTGATAAGTCTTTCCACTCCCTCGATTTAGAGTTCATAACGAGCTTCTCTGGTCCCTTTTAGCATATTCACGATGGAACAACTACAGTATATTCAGATAAGAGATAGACCGGATGTAAACAAAAGGTTCGGGTGATTTTCACGCTAACGCCGCCGTCTCGACGTAAAACAGGAGCCCTCATTGGTCAATTCGCAATTAAATGCCTATGCCGAGCGGCAGAGCAGTCGTATCAAGGCAGAGTCACATTCAGGTTCAGACGTGTTACGTATGTCGTGTGCATCATTGCAATTTGATATTTCTTTGGACGTTTTCGTTTGTTATCTTATTAAGTTGTTGAGTTTGTCGTTGTTATTGTTATACCTTGTTATTGATTGTTATTGTTATCAACTGCTTGCGCAAAATTCCCAGTAGTACAGATACTGCCGATGAAGTTGTAAACTCCTGTAGTCCACCTAGGAAACGCTCTAAAAAAAGACACCTGAGTGCAGAAATGAAAGAGGTCATTTTGAATATATATAAGATCGAGCGCGAGGAGAACGAGGCATCAACCATCAAAGAAATTGTTGTGAAGGTTTCTCACAAAGCTGGGGTGTGTCGCGCATCAGTGTTTAATGTGTTAAGACAATACAAAAAAAATCACACCTTTTCTGAGCCAATGACCAGTAAACATCGCAAAAGTATTGTTAAATCATTGGATGAAGCTGATAAGCATGCGATTAGGAGGAAAGTGCATGAATTCTTCTTTAGGAATGAAATACCTACTATAGATAAAGTACTGCAGGAGGTAAATGGAGATACAACGTTGCCAAATTTCAAACGATCAACTTTCCATGCGTTACTGAAGCATTTAAATTTCAAATGGAAAAAACGGGGTCGTAATGTTTACTACTGGATAGAGAAGAAATTGTGCTATGGAGGAGGGATTATTTAACAAAAATTGGGAAATATAGAAATCAAAACAGGAAGATTTATTACTTTGATGAAACGTGGGTAAACGCAGGACACACTACAAGTAAAGTATGGGTTGATGATTCTGTAACTTCATCCAGGAGGGCCTTTCTAGATGGACTGTCCACCGGATTAAAAAATCCAGCAGGTAAATACGAGTAATAGACAACAATCGGATGTTTTTCAAACCTTGGGAACAAGGTTCTAAACATTAATTCCAGGGGGCAGATAAAACATATTACAAGTAACAAAACTTTTATAACTTTCGATAAAATGCGTGGATGTTTTATTGTCATTTTCATTTGTTAGAACTTTTTTAAGCCATGTTTTCATGTGTTTTCGATATTTCAATAATTTTTTAATATAATCTTAAAATATGTCGAATATTATAAACTTAAAAAGAGTGACTAAGTTTTATATTGTGTACCGTTCCTAATATTTCTAATCATTTTAATTCATACTTTAAGCTTTATAAAGTTATAATTTGTTAATATTAATATTTGCGCGTATTTCAGGTTCCTGATCATTCATTTTTTAAAGGTTTATAACTTTAAATTAAATTGTGAAGCGCTGAGAAATCATACGACGTTCAATATTCTTTCTTTCAATATGACTAAATAATCCCAATTATAGCAATCTGATACTCATGTCTCAATGTTTTTTCGCTGAATGTGATGAAAACATTTAAAAAAGGTTCGCTTATTGAAATAAATCTACACCAGTTAGTACTTCGATTTCCAGGTAAAGGGAAAAGGCTCATTATCTGCCATATTGGCAGTGAGGATGGGTTTGTTGTTGACGGTCTGTGGTGCTTTGAGTCTAAGAAAACTGGAGATTACCACGAGGAAATGAATGGCGAATCGTTTGAACAGTGGTTTTCAAAAATTTTACCGAACTTAGAGGAAAACGCAGTAATTGTGTTGGATAATGCGCCTCATCATTCTCGAAGAATGGAGAAGGTCCCAACAACGGCCTCAAGGAAAGTTGATGTTCAAAATTGGCTCCGCTCGAAAAATATCAACTTTGAAGAAGCAATGCTGAAAGTACAATTATTAATAATTGTCAAGGATCACAAGGCGGAATATCAAAAATACGCCATTGACGAAATGGCAGGAAGTCAAAATAAAACTGTGCTCCGTTTACCTCCATACCATTGCGAGCTCAATCCCATTGAGCTCATATGGGCAGAGGTTAAAAATTATATAGCTAAGCACAATACAACTTTTAAATTTTGTGACCTCAAAGGACTTTTCAAAGAAGCACTAGAATTAATAACAGCGCAAAAATGGGAAAACTGTATTAAGCACGTGAAAGACAAAGTTGAAAAGAGAATGTGGGAACTGGACAATATTTTAGAGAACAAGTCGAGCCATTCATTATTGACGTTGGTGCTTCAGGCAGTAGCGATGATGAAAGCTCATCAAGCTCATCTTTCCAATAAAAGATGTCGTTCATCAAATTCGGTAAGTTATAAGTAATTATAAAGCTACTGTATTTTTTAATTAATTATTGACATTTTTGAACCCATTTTGGCAGAACCTATTCAAGAATCTACTTTCTGACAATGTTCAACCATGAACATTTTTTTACGTTTCGAACGTTTTAATTTGGTTACATATTTACCTAGAAATCAAAAAATATACTAATCAATATTCTAAAAGCAATTTTAAGAGATATACAATTATTTTTAATTTAGGCTAATTTAAACGCCATTTTGAGATTATATTCGACTGTATTTCACCAAACATCAGGCGGCATCCGAAGCTGGAAATCGAAGCGAAAATTTTGAAACCCTTATGTATATTTACATCATTATATATTTCTTACCCCACCCCCACATGATCCTATATCCATCACCAATCGTATACACATCGAATTGTGCTAATTTACTACAAAGTTACGCAAAGCAGCATCTACTATATAAAATATGTACTGCGTGACTCTTAATACGTCCCTGCCGAATGTTACAGCGTTCGATGATCACGTGGTCTTGTTTATGTCCGGTCTATCTCTTATCTGAATATACTTTACGTTTGTAATAATAAAGCTAATGTATGGTAAGAAGTAATGAAAAAGGAAAATAAAAATAAATGAAACAGTACCCACAGTTCATCGAGAAGAAATTGCAAGTATATCTCTGTCGCTTGGAAGTATTCTTCAAAAGTAGGTAAGTACGAGTAGACTGCTGTTAAGACACATCTGATTTTGCAAACAAAAAACGATCTGCATGCACTCGCAGAGCCTCGGTATCATTTCCAAGACGCTCACCGTAAATTAAAATAATATGGACAACTCCGATATTGATGTATGAGTGTGTCATTTTTGCTTTGTTTCTTAGAAACGATGTGTAAAAGTTTGCGTACTGATGCCCATCGTACGTGTTCACGTTTGACCTGATAAAAGTGCAGGTCCGGACCGAAACAAAACTCTTGAAACGTCTACGTTCTCTAAAATATTTTAAAAACATTTGGGGCCGCACCTTCAATCGTTCTTAAAATTGTCATAGTTTTTCCTGGCCTTCAGATTTCTACTGTTTCATGTAAGCGCTCTATTAAGACGTTATATTTTCTGTTTGAATTATAAGATATTTCTCGCTGATAAAACTGATTTTTATCATCTCATCAACCTGACATTTTTTAGGATTCAAAAAGGAAACATAACCTCACAATTGAAGATCGCTGATGCTGATACGGAACAGTAGAAATCTGGAGACACCCTACCCTCTCTGAATGAGAAAAAAGGAAGCCATAAAGGCGTCCCACAATTGTAGCAACGACTGACGGTATAGCCCTTAGCCATTATCAGACAAGTAGTCTTCGAGAATTGAATAATGTATTCAAACTCAAACTCTTTATTCAGTCTGTCAATCTTAAAGAGATATAGAACAAGTCATACTCAAACTAGAAAAAAGAAACGCCAGGAATAAAAACTGCATAATAAATAATAATAATAATAATATTTATTTACTCAATGTACAAAGATAACAAACAATATGAGTAAATAAATATAAAATCAAAACAGGCCCAATAGAAGGCATCGCCTGTACATGGACCAATAATTTAAGTTGAAACTGTAGAATGCAAATGACAAAAAAGGACAAAAATTAGCTACAGTAGATTATGTATTTAGTTGATGTTCGTATTTATGAGTTTATGAATTTCAGTCCTAGATATAGAATGTAGCGACTTTTTTAAATTTCTTTTGAAACAATTTCCGAAACGTAAATCTTTTAAGTCTTTAGGTATAATTTCATAAAATTTAGGCGCTAAATAGAGATATGATCGCTGCATTATAGATTTATGCGGTTGAGGAACTACTGTGCCACGAATTTTGTACCTGGTATAATGATTATGTTTAATTTTTTGGTCGGTGTTTACAAATTTATGGTAGTGAGTGATACTGTGTAAGAAATAAAGCTGTCTTATATCATACATTCGAACATCTGCGTATAATTTTTCAGTGGGATAAAGTTTCGGTTTTTTAAATATCATTTTTAGAATACTTTTTTGAAAAACATCTAAATTATAGATATGTGAGGAACATGCAGCTCCCCATGCTAATATACCATATGTGAGATGAGGCTCAATCAGTGCATGGTATAATGTTCGAAGATATTTTTCTGTCAATATATTCCCAAGGTATTTAATTTTGTAGGATACAAATCTAACTTTCTTTAAAATATAATTGACATGGATGTCCCATCGTAAGTGAGGATCCAAGACCACTCCAAGGTATTTTATGTTGGGCACTCTATTAATTTGCATTTTTTGATCATTAATGTTGAAGGAGAAATTTGTGTAATGTGTTTTAGAATAGTTAAGGCTTAATTTTCTACTGTTAAACCACCCAATAATTTTGATAAAATCATTTTCAGTTACATTTTTCAGATCAGACCAGTCAGTGCCTTCATATAATATTGCAGTATCATCTGCAAAACTAGTTATTTTGCCAACACAATTAATTTGGAAAATATCATTTAAATACATATTGAATAACAGCGGACCTAAGACAGTTCCTTGTGGGACACCACACTTAATATACATTTGTTTACTAAATGATCCTGATATCTGCACTGATTGTGGGCGATTTGACAAATAATTTTCGATCAGTGAGTACGCGTTTCCTCTGAAACCAAATCTCTCCAATGCTTCTAATAATAATTTGTGATTAACTGTATCGAAAGCTTTCTTTAAATCAACAAAAATGCAGATTGAAGTGATTCTGTGATCAATATTTTGATGTATTTGATTTACAATTTTAGTTATTGCGTCCGATGTAGCCTTCCCTTCTGTAAATCCATATTGATTTTCATTTAAAATTTTGAATTTTGTGAGGTATCGAATCATTCTAGTAGATAAAACTTTTTCAAAAACCTTTGCTACACTGGATATTATTGATATTGGTCTATAGTTGTTAACATCTGTTTTTGTTCCTGATTTATGTATCGGTATTATATTACCTTTTTTTAAAATTGAGGGATATATGCCAGATTCAAAGCATTTGTTGATTAGGTAAGTGAGTGGTTCTGTTATGTCCTCGGCTATAATTTTCAAATGCTCGCTTTTAATACCATCGAACCCAGGACTTTTTCGATTTTTTAAGGACATAACAGTGGTGTATACTTCACATTGTTCGACTTTATCCAAAATAAATGAGTTCAAAGTTCTTTTTGGAGGCTGAGTATTTTGTACATTTGCTTGTATATTACTTGCTAAATTTTCGCCTGTCAGTAAAGAATTGTACAAATTCATCGCATATCTGTTGAGTATTTTTTAATACTGTTCCCGATGTTGTATTTAACTCAGTGACACACTCTTTAAATTTTGTTTTCCCAGTAATCTCATCAATAGTTGTCCAAAGCCGCTTAGGATCATTTAAGTTATTATTCAATTTATTTAGGTAATGTTTTCGTTTGGTTTGCCTTGCAAGCTCTATAAATTTATTTTTATATTGGTTGTAACAGTCGGTATTCTCTGTAGTTGGCGTTAGTTTCATTACATTATATAGTCTTTCTTTTTCTATTGCCGATGTTATTAATCCTTTGGTAATCCAGGCATTTCCACTTTTCTCTTTGTGACTAATTATTACTTTATTGGTACTAATATCTGTTAGTTTTTTTATTTTCTCTATGAACAGTCCCGTTGCTTTGTCTATATTATTTATAAAGTATAATTGTTCCCAGGATTCTTGTTTGACATTTGATATTAGTTTTGAATTGTCGTCAAAAAATTTGTAATTTTCCTGGTTGTTATTAACGGTAGGGATGTTAGAATGTTTTTCATTTGAAGATATCAGTAAAATAGTGGAGAAATGGTCAGTAATATCGCTTTCTAGTATTATTTTATATAGTCACTATCTTTCTTTCCATCCTCTAAGTTCGCTATATAATCGCTAAGCTCCATGAAATTAGTCGCCAAATTCAAAATGTCCTCCATCTGCGCATTAACTGAGCCCTCAACCCTTCTTCTTATATCTCTCCCTCGCGCGGTAGTAGGCTATGATTGTCGGTCCCCGATAGGCAATTGTCCAGCTCATTAATCACTTCTATTCGCGACCGGCCACTCTTGGCCACGTCAAATGCAGTCCCTTTCAAGGGCTATACGCTTGCCCGACGCTACTGGCCCTTCACGCAGGGGCGCACAAAGGGGATTTTTCAAGCTATCTCTATTACATACATTCGTCAATCCCAAAAGGTCCTACCGTACGTAGTCACAACCATCACAAGACAGTCCAAATAAGCTATCAACAGTTATATGCGTCGAAGAACTCCTGCACGGAGAAAAATGAAGCATCCATTTTTCATTAAGAAATCTCATAGATTTAGGCAATGAACTGAAAGGTTTATGTAAAACTTCAACATCCCGAGTTTTTGTAAGAGAACCTTTTTGGACCACAGTTCATAAAGCAAACTAACATTAATTTTGCATGTACATTGACTCTCTTAAATATTCGCATATCATTAAGGAACACCCTGTATATGTAAAGGGATTGTAGAGTTTAGCTACAATGTTTCTTAAACACTGACTACAGGGCACTCCATCATTTTCTGTATTAAGAAAATATTTTTGCTGACGGCAAATTTGCAACAGTTGTTTGAAAAGGATCCTTCAGGAAGAAACAATAAATTTACGATTTCAAAATATCGACTCATGCGCTATGAAAAGCTAGATAATGAAATATTATTTAAATAAGAGATAAGAGGAATGTGCAGTCCCTGACACTTCCAAACACTACAAATAAGATGTATAGTGAATAAAGGAAGCTAAGAAAAATAAATTTCATCACGTTATAGCTCTGGCTGAAAACTATGTGCCACAATGTGATCAGTGGTTCTATGAAGAAATCAGAAAATACGAGACTATCAGAGCTTTTCGCCAGATGATAAAGAAACCTCCGCATCAGAATTCGGTGGAGATGAATGGATGAAAATATTTTAAGTTTGTATCAAAAGTTGAATTAAACCATGTATTTATTAGCGTACTGTATTCAGTAACTTTACAAAAAATAATATTTTTAATGTTAAAGTTTGTTTTATTTCAATTAAATTAAAAAGAACTTTGCATGCACCATTCAAGTCCATTAACCTTCTCATTTATTGTTGTTATTTACAGATATATACTAAGTGACATATAAATCCGAACACCCAGTTTAAATGATTTTACTTCAATAAAATTTTGTATAAGTACTTAATGAAGCATAATAAGTAAATGATAAAAATTTCAAAATGATTGCACTGTTTTAAAGCCCTTTGACCTTTAATAATGTGTGGATGCACCCTGATGTGCTACGCATTCTCCAACGCGCCTAGGCATGCTTCTGATCAGGTGGTCAATGTCCTCCTGTGGTATCTCATTCCAGGCAACCACCAACTCCTCTCGAAGTGCTTCTAGAGTCTGAGGAGGACGTTGCAAATTGAGCAATCTCCTACCCATCATATCCCACACGTGCTCAATTGGGGATAAGTCGGGAGATCTTGGTGGCCATGGTAACAATGTGACATCATTATGTTGAAAGAAGTCTATTGTGACTCTTGCAACATGTGGTCGGGCATTATCTTGTTGGAGAGTTGGATCTGCCAGGGTGTCAAGACAGGGTAAAAGATGGGGTTCTAGAACTTCGTGGATATACCGCTGCGCGTTCATGTTACTTCTGATGAAGATTAAAGGTGACCTGGAACCATAAGCTATAGCACCCCAAACCATAACTCCAACAGTGTGATGAACATGTCTTTCAACAAGAAACTGTGGATTCCTCCTTTCACCACGTCGCCTTCTAACCCTGGCATGACCATCGTGCATGCCCAAACAAAATCGAGACTCGTCACTAAAGACAATACTGTTCCATGCGCATGCCAATAGGTCTTCCGTGTTCTGCAAACCATTCATTTGCAATGGACCTGGTAGTGGAGAAACGGTCCCTTAAGGCCAATAATCTTAGGCGGCGATCTTCACGGTCTGTTGTTCTACGGCGGCGTCCAGTGCCCCTTGCTCTTTGCGTACGGCCTTCTCGAAGCCATGCCTGACAACACCTAACCACAGTGTCTACACTTCTTTGCACTCTAACTGCAATTGCCCGAAAAGAAAGTCCAGCTTCCCGAAGTCCCACTATACGGCCCCTATCGAACTTACTAACTTGACGAAATCGTACAGGTCTCCGTACTCTAGGCATCGTAACCGATCGTAAAGGATGTCAAGAACCAAAATCCGCCAACGTTGATTCTTTACTGCGGATGAAATATTCATTTTTAGAGCGTTAGTGAGTTAAAAAAAAGCAGTATAAAAACCGGAATGTCCAACTGATAAGGCTGAAAATTTTTTCACTTGTTATTTACAGTAAGATAAATACATTCACCAACTTTTATTAAAATAAAACCATTTAAACTGTGTGTTCGGATTTATATGTCACTTAGTATATATATATATATATATATATATATTTAAAAATCATGCAGCGGAATTATCTGCAATTGACAAAAAATACGAAAATTTTCAGTAACTAAAAAATTTACATCAAAAATGCTTTTTATATTTCCTCGACATTTTTCCTCATGTGACTCGACTGGTTTCTTGCATTGGACCCTCAATTATAAAATAGATATTCAGAAGTTGCAAAGCATTGGAACAACTTTCAATTGTAATAACGCATAATAACAGTTTTCTGCTCAGTTCATCGATGTTCGTTCTCGAGCTCATGTCATCGTCAATATGAAGTCCCAGAAACTTTATAGCCTTTGACATATCAATAAGGCCAGAATCTACTAGAACATTATTACTTCTGTAATTTCTCCTGTTACATCCTGACCCAACACAGAACTGCATCGTTATTATTAATTAATTAATTTAGAAGTTGTTCCTACACCTATATGTAAATTCAGCATCAATTACATCCATCTTGTGACTCAGTTCTCCTATAGATTGAGCATCTACGACAATGGAGGCATCTTCTGCAAAGAGTACTAAATAGTTCGAGGTGCTATATGACGGTAAATCGATGATAAATGATATAAACATAAGCGGTCCCAGAACTGAACCTTGGGGGCCGCCTAGACAAATTTAAGTATCGACCGCCTTTATATCATATCCAGAGAGATCGTATAGATTTTGGATCCTAGGTGTTATAATCTGTCTTCTCAAAACTGCAACAAAGGTTTTGTGGCAATAAGACACCTGGCCCTATTTCGAGAAATGTAAATTTATAATCCTTATATATATATCACGTTTCTTGCTTAGTTTTGATTGAAATGCTACAACAGGTTTACATTTTAAAAAACAAACGTTTTGTTCTGAAGTCAGCGGTTGAAACGTTTAGGACGTTACATTAGAGATTACACGATTTATTTTGATATCAAACGAAAGTCATCGGTTGAATTGAAAATGTTTCCTGACCTTAGAGAGGTGGCTTAAGAAGATATATAAAAAAGCTGCTCACTTCCACTACTGGTTCTTAGATGGCGTACTTTGGAAGATGCTATCAAAGGAAAATGTGAAAACACGCCTGGATCAGGCACATGAGGAATTTCTTAAAATCACAGAGGAAGACAAAAAAGTGAAGCCGACTTTGGCCAAAGTAGATCATTTATTCAGCCGGCCAAGCCTGCGATGTCAAATCCAGCCACTAAAATTCAATCACCCTATATCTCATAATGATAATAATACCCTGCAAAAAGATTTTATACGTCCTCTGTCCTCCTCCTCGTATTTCAACCCTTTGCAAAGAAGTACATATTTTGTATGTATACAGAAGCAATATATTTTAGTTTTTTTATTGTGTATATATATAAGCCAAAGTCATCACGCGTATCATGATTTATATAAAAATGGTTTCAAATTGAATTGATTCTAGCTATATGTATATCTTGAAATGCACCTCCTAGTGCCCCAGTATCTACGCCAATGGTTCCAGCAGAGGGTCCAATCCGGCTAATTGCTGCCAAAGCACTGGCTTTTAATTAATGGCCGATCGTCAGTGATATTTTTGATGGTTTTGAGCAAAAAAGAATTCCAACCAGCTTTTGGAGGTATTAGGATAGAATAACCTAATGTTATTATATTCTAGCTTTTCCTCAGGAGTGATTTCTGTAACTAATATGCATCGTGGACTCGTACAAAGTCTCCTCAATCATAAAATGTTATTAGACCATAATGATCGACTGTTCTGGAAGCCTCACATCATAGACTTAGTAAATCCTAGGCTATACTTTCCCTTTTAAGAATGTCCAAGTTAGTGAATCAGGACATCTATCATGCTTCTTTCTAATTTTGCTTATAGGAAACTCGTCAGTGTTATGTCCAAGCACATCAATGGTTGGTTCAAAAATAAAAAGAGCATCTCAACTGATACCTGTCTAATGCTGCCACAAATTTTGGAGCTATGAAACTTTTCCTCATTTAAGTTTGATTGTGTGCTCTGAGTTGGGATGGTTCCGACTTTTCCGCAAGCATAACAGTGCTATTTTGTGCACTTTCTGCTCTTGTTAGGTAAATAAGTATTTTGTAACATTGTTCACATGAGGGATAAAATTCAGACATTCATCACGAGATATGCCTAAATTTTTTACATGTCCACTTACTTACATAATTTCACCATTGAGTGATACAGTAATTTTTTAGGAGAGAATATAACTGCTTTTGATTGACAAAAACTCAACAGAAAAACCTGACCATTTCATCAATTGTTGTTCATGGCAAGATAAACCGATATCTAAAGAAATCTTGAATTCTAATAAACATACGTGCAGGTGTTTACCTTTTGTTGTCACTCAGTATACAAAAAAGACGGTAAGTCCTAATATCGCATTAAAGCCAATTTGTACGAATTCAAAAGATAACCTCTATTCAAGTGTATACCAGCAGGCACTACCTACTGGCACGTGCATAGAAAATAACCTGTTTTATCTTTTTAGAAGTAGGGTCCCGTTTGGGAATGGGGTGATGTATACGTACACACTTTAGACATGCGACCAAGTAGAAAAAAAAATGTATTAAGAAGAATTCGAAGAGTTATTCATTTGAGCAAAGGTACTGTTCCAAACATGGTATCAATATGAGTACCCGCTCATCAAGTTTGGACAACTGATGCAAAAAACTGTATGTTTCAGTTGATCTGCAAAATGATACAGAATAATAATACCCTCTGGGTAGTATATTTAGAGATATTTATATGTTACATACTTCGTCATGAAAATGTAAACATGATCGACGTTCAAACGAGTTATTTTCATATCAACGTGATAACATTCGGGGAGACAATGTATCATATCATTTATATAACAAAGCTCCAATCATTGAGTTTATTCTAAAATTACTCAAAAGTACTTACGCAACATTATTAATAAATTATTGAGTATGCAATCGTATTTATACATTTTTTTTTACTCTTTGGTGCAATATTTCTTTAAAGTTATATGATAATATATGTATGGTTAGACCAAAATAGTTTCAAGCTTGCATATTATATATAATGCCGATAAGAAATATTTTAACAGTTTTTTTCTGACACAAATATTATTAACCTGCAATATCAGTATATACGTATAAACATCTAGCTGCTATATAATGTGAATGACGTTATTCTCAATTGCCTCTCCGTCACCCAACCAAGTTTCACGCACAAAATAACGTTCAACGTTAGAGAGACTACTGACCGCTAAAATAATTATATATTCATCTTAACGAACATCTTTCTAGAAGCAGAATAATTCAGAATAAAAAAATCCCCCTGCTATTTTGATACTTGATGATGAGCGAGGTACGTTTCTCACGACTATCACCCTTCACGTGAAAAAAAAAATATACATAACCAGTTTCGTTACTTTGGCGTTCTCCGCATAAATGATGCTGTTAGACGATTCGTCTTGAATAGATAGCTAAAGGGGTCAGTTGGTCCTTTAATAAAATTGAACAAGTACAGTTGGGGTATGCTAATTTTGTCTCCAGTATTGTAAGGTGGAGAATATGGCATGATTTGTTAGCAAACGAAAAATTACGGTTGCAAGGGTGTGGGGTTGCTGTTTGAATTTGGTTCCGTAATAAATGTAATTTTAGTTTTTGAAATATTGGTAACTATATTGCGCTAGTATTGCAAGATTCAGGAAGAAGTTTGGCAACGAATACCATAGCTAACTTTATTTACTAAGTGACATATAAATTCGAACACCCAGTTTAAATGGTTTTATTTTAATAAAATTTTGTATAAGTACTTAATGAAGCATAATAAGTAAATAATAAAAATTTCAAAATGATTGCACTGCTTTAAAGCCCTTTGACCTTTAATAATGTGTGGATACGCCCTGATGTGCTACGCATTCTCCAACGCGCCTGGGCATGCTTCTGATCAGGTGGTCAATGTCCTCCTGTGGTATCTCATTCCAGGCAACCACCAACTCCTCTCGAAGTGCTTCTAGAGTCTGAGGAGGACGTTGCAAATTGAGCAATCTCCTACCCATCATATCCCACACGTGCTCAATTGGGGATAAGTCGGGAGATCTTGGTGGCCATGGTAACAATGTGACATCATTATGTTGAAAGAAGTCTATTGTGACTCATGCAACATGTGGTCGGGCATTATCTTGTTGGAAAGTTGGATCTGCCAGGGTGGCAAGATAGGGTAAAAGATGGGGTTCTAGAACTTCGTGGATATAACGCTGCGCGTTCGTGTTACCTCTGATGAAGATTAAAGGTGACCTGGAACCATAAGCTATAGCACCCCAAACCATAACTCCAACAGTGTGATGGACATGTCTTTCAACAAAAAACTGTGGATTCCTCCTTTCACCACGTCCCCTTCTAACCCTGGCACGACCATCGTGCATGCCTAAACAAAATCGAGACTCGTCACTAAAAGACAATACTGTTCCATTCCTGATCCCAGAGTGACCGTTGTCTGCACCACTCTAGGCGATTACGTCGGTGTTCTCGAGTTAAAGGGAGGACCCAGTGTGGCCGGTATGAAAACAAGCCAAAAACAAACCATTTATTTGCAATGGACCTGGTAGTGGAGAAACGGTCCCTTAAGGCCAATAATCTTAGGCGGCGATCTTCACGGTCTGTTGTTCTACGGCGGCGTCCAGTGCCCCTTGCTCTTTGCGTACGGCCTTCTCGAAGCCATGTCTGACAACACCTTACCACAGTGTCTACACTTCTTTGCACTCTAACTGCAATTGCCCGAAAAGAAAGTCCAGCTTCCCGAAGTCCCACTATACGGCCCCTATCAAACTCACTAAGTTGACGAAATCGTACAGGTCTCCGTACTCTAGGCATCGTAACCGATCGTAAAGGATGTCAAGAACCAAAATCCGCCCACGTTGATTCTTTACTGCGGCTGAAATATTCATTTTTAGAGCGTTAGTGAATTAAAAAAAAGCAGTGTAAAAACCGAAATGTCCAACTGATAAGGCTGAACATTTTTTCACTTGTTATTTACAGTAAGATAAATACATTCACCAACTTTTATTAAAATAAAACCATTTAAACTGGGTGTTCGGATCTATATGTCACTTAGTATATTTTATGTTGCTTGTTTGCATCTGACGAATCCAATGCGTACTGTTGTCTTTTGGATAATAAATAGTCGAATTGAATTTAAATGGAGAATTATTAGCATAAAGAGTTTCAGATGTTAGATCAATAATAAAACCCTTCCACACCAGGCACGCGTGCCGCAAGGTGTGCGCTGTCTATGAATACATGTCGCCTCGCTTACACGTACCTGTAGACCGGATTATCCTGTGTCCCGTTCTGGAATATCAACCTGATACTAGGCTGGTAAGCAGGGACGCGTGCCGGTTGTTTGCTATTGTCTAGGGGGTCGCCACCCCGATACGCACAGAAAGGGGCCCGTACGAGGATAAGGGTTGAATGGTACTTTTTTATGTTGTCGCGTGCAGTTGTCAGACAAAAGCTGAAGGGCAGGTAGAGGACACGGCAGGTATTTTGGTACAACGATTTAAGGATAATTTGCAGTCAGGATGTTTGATACAATATTTTTTTATACTGAAGCAGCCACGCGAGTGCTATGCCTAAGGTTATTAGATGTATAGCGTATTTACACCCAAGATAGAATGGATGCGTGATTACCAAAAGTAAGGACGGCGTACAGGGCCGCATTCAGGGCTACCTCCGAATGATGGACTATCACCAACGTGTTGTAAAACAAAGATGACAGTATTTAACAGAAACAGAAACTTAACAAATTACTCAAATACGCTTAACAACAACAACAGCAACAACCAAGCAAGGTGAATACGAAAACACGAGCACGCAGTGAAACACGCGACGGACGGTGGCCTGAGTGTAACTCTGCCTGCCCTGCCCTTGCCCCGCGCATTATTCCGCCAGGCGACCGCTTGAAATTTAACGACAAATTGACCAATAAGAGGCGTTGTGCCCACCTGTTACCGAGAGATCACGCGCTAACTGTTATTATTCACATATCATCTTGAATTTGGATTCAGTTTAGATCGTTTGACAATCTCGATACCCTAGGGACAAGGGAGCGGTCGTCTCGGCCAGTTTTGGATGCACGAAGCTGGATACAGTGATCCCAATCCAAGTCAAGCGAGGCACATAACGTCCTTTAGCGTAACAACAAAAGAGAGCTAGATTGTCAACAGCCTGCCGATGCGAAGGGGCCCGAGACTTCTGGTTCTTCAAGGTACAGTAGTGTGTTTTGGAAGCATTAAAATGTACCAGATTGTTGCATTCGCAAGTGATAGTCACCAGGCCTCTCGTCACAGAGTAAGACGCTGTTATAGTCTTCTTTTCTTCACCAGCAGAGATCGGCTTGTCACTCTGGGTTCCTGCATGTAGAGTGCTGTCATCAGCACAGTTGTGGATAGGATTGACCGTACAGGGAAGCACTCGCGATGACGCTGTGGGATGAAGAGGGGAACCCGTCAATTACGACGGAATTTGTGTGGATCGAAATTGTAAATAGTCAGTAGTCAGGAATTTTTTAATATGGCTTTCAAGTTTGAATCCAAGTATCGATGTTTTTCATGCTGTTATACAGATTGTCTTCATCCCATCACTAATTTGGCATTTTCTTAAAAGTGCAAAGGTTTATTTTTTCGCTTGTAACCACTTGTCCTCATTGCACAGCGTTTATTGTATTTATATGTATAACTAACAGATTCTGCTATTTTTTATATACACTTCAATAATGTTTATCTGCTAGACGAACATTTTTCGTGATAAAGTCGGTGTGTACAGGGTGTTCATTTAAAATCTTCTCACAAGGGTCTTATTGTCGAAAACCACTGACTAAAAGAGAAAACGACGAGACACGTCAAAAGATTTGTCAAGGATGACAACTTTTTAACCAACAAATATTTCATCCCGTTCCACCCTCGGCCATCCAGGGCCATTCCGTTAAAAATTTCAAATGATAAGCGGTATCGAGTAATAGCTTGTTTAAAAGGTATTTCAAAGCCCTTTATTTTGAATAAGAGTTGAAATTATCGAAATATTTTTGCCAGTAAATGCGTCTGTTTCGTTTTCGGTGCGCCACCCTGTATAATGGCAGCTTACGATGATGCGTTGACGAAGTTCATCCAAACTTTCACATTGGTGAGCGAACACAATAGATTTCAAATCGCCCCATGAAAAAAAGTCTAATAACGTCAAATCAGGAGATCTTACAGGCCATCTTATAGGTCCTCCTCGCCCTATCCATTTATCTGGAAACTCGTCGTCTAGCCATTGCCGAACCGGAAGAACATAGTGAGGAGGAGCGCCGTCTTGCTTAAATATATTTCGGCCACATCAAGTATGAGGTTTTCATCCCCTTTGATTTGGTCTTAAATGGTTTCAGTGATAAGCGGATTGATGGGATTTTCCAACATATTCAAGTTTATGTATCCATTCGAATTTCCATTAATAGACAATGGTTCAATCACTTTGCTTCCTAAAACGCCTGCCCATACATTAATTTTTTGTTATGCTTATTAACAAATCCATTTAGATCAAATGTGCATTCATCACTGAAGCAGATATTCTTTATATAAATGGTTTCATCAATGATTGATTTCTAAACGACCCAAAACTTCACGTTGAGCGGCTTCATCCAAAACTCTCCAATAATCACGTTTTTTATTCGCAAAGGTCCAAGAAATACCTAGGCAAAGATATCTTCCCCGGATTTCTGGCGTTAAACATGACGGCAGTCTGACGAGCGCATTGATTTTGGGCACCATAAGTTAGAATCATTTCCACTCTTTCGGCTAGTGTGTAAACCATTTTGAAAGTAAAATCTGAATCAATAAATTAATTTTCGCTATCCCAAGATTGTGACAAACGCAACTGACCCCAAATTAAATTATTTCTTTCCTTAGCAGCAAATTACTAATCAGGTATAACAATAGATACAGTTCCCGGGATACTTATTATACTAAGTGACATATAAATCCGAACACCCAGTTTAAATGGTTTTATTTTAATAAAAGTTGGTGAATGTATTTATCTTACTGTAAATAACAAGTGAAAAAATTTTCAACCTTATCAGTTGGACATTCCGGTTTTTATACTGCTTTTTTTTAATTCACTAACGCTCTAAAAATGAATATTTCAGCCGCAGTAAAGAATCAACGTTGGCGGATTTTGGTTCTTAACATCCTTTTAGGATCGGTTACGATGCCTAGAGTACGGAGACCTGTACGATTTCGTCAACTTAGTGAGTTTGATAGGGGCCGTATAGTGGGACTTCGGGAAGCTGGACTTTCTTTTCGGGCAATTGCAGTTAGAGTGCAAAGAAGTGTAGACACTGCGGTTAGGTGTTGTCAGGCATGGCTTCGAGAAGGCCGTACGCAAAGAGCAAGGGGCACTGGACGCCGCCGTAGCACAACAGACCGTGAAGATCGCCGCCTAAGATTATTGGTCTTAAGGGACCGTTTCTCCACTACCA
Source organism: Acanthoscelides obtectus (assembly GCA_963669975.1). Classification (NCBI taxonomy): domain Eukaryota; kingdom Metazoa; phylum Arthropoda; class Insecta; order Coleoptera; family Chrysomelidae; genus Acanthoscelides; species Acanthoscelides obtectus. The sequence continues at coordinate 5,120,294 of CAVLJG010000004.1, read as the reverse complement.
GGTCCATTGCAAATGAGTGGTTTGCAGAACACGGAAGACCTATTGGCATGCGAAGTGTTTACCGACTAATGAGAAGTTTTGGCTTGTTTTCATACCGGCCACCCTTTAACTCGAGAACACCGACGTAATCGCCTTGAGTGGTGCAGACAACGGTCACTCTGGGATCAGGAATGGAACAGTATTGTCTTTAGTGACGAGTCTCGATTTTGTTTAGGCATGCACGATGGTCGTGCCAGGGTTAGAAGGCGACGTGGTGAAAGGAGGAATCCACAGTTTTTTGTTGAAAGACATGTTCATCACACTGTTGGAGTTATGGTTGAGGGTGCTATAGCTTATGGTTCCAGGTCACCTTTAATCTTCATCAGAGGTAACATGAACGCGCAGCGTTATATCCACGAAGTTCTAGAACCCCATCTTTTACCATATCTTGACATCCTGGCAGATCCAACTTTCCAACAAGATAATGCCCGACCACATGTTGCAAGAATCACAATGGACTTCTTTCAACATAATGATGTCACATTGTTACCATGGCCACCAAGATCTCCCGACTTATCCCCAATTGAGCACGTGTGGGATATGATGGGTAGGAGATTGCTCAATTTGCAACGTCCTCCTCAGACTTTAGAAGCACTTCGAGAGGAGTTGGTGGTTGCCTGGAATGAGATACCACAGGAGGACATTGACCACCTGATCAGAAGCATGCCTAGGCGCGTTGGAGAATGCGTAGCACATCAGGGTGCTTCCACACATTATTCAAGGACAAAGGGCTTTAAAGCAGTGCAATCATTTTGAAATTTTTATCATTTACTTATTATTATTAAGTACTTATACAAAATTTTATTAAAATAAAACCATTTAAACTGGGTGTTCAGATTTATGTGTCACTTAGTATAGTTTATTGCGCTTTAGGTATATGCGATTATTATATACTGTTCTTTAATTGCTAATGTCTTCATTTATTTTACATTTATACGTGTTTTTCCGGCATACTTGCTCAATCGCATCTACGAGCACAATGAACTATATCTCTACGTGTAAACATTTTACTAGTTTATAATCATTTTAACCTGTTATCTTTCAACGAAAAGTTCACGTAGCTTGTTCTCGACATAGACAATTTTATGCTAACTTCTCATTACGTCAGCATATACACATAATGCACCTCCAGCACATTTGAGGCTTTCTGAAAGTTTATGTTCTGTGCCTTGCTCTCCTTTTTGCCAACCTTTGTTTCTATTACCGTGTAGTGGTCTTTGAAACAGTGTCGTACCCACCTCTAACCTCTATACATTATGGCATCTTGCTCTATTGATTCAAAAGGTGAAGTCAAGCTGATTCTGTTCGTCTACCGTACTTAGGTAGCTGTCAAAAAGCTGTGGAAAATTGTGCAATGTAGTAATCTGTTCTCCCCGTTAGCTGGACAGAAGAAGATATAACAATAATCATAATCGTCTTTGTTATTATAAACTAACTACAAAACGCGAGATTCAACTTAAAGCTACTCAAATTTAACTCAATTTTTACATTAGTCTATTTGTATCTCATGCTTTTACATGTGAGTATGAACCAAATTTTTTTAAATGTTTTAAGTTTTTGTAGTGGTAATTTTTTAACTTCCAACGGGAGTGCGTTGAAATAAAAGACTAACTGACAAGTAAAGCTTCTTGGTGAGAGTGAAGGTATATCCAGAGATAGGTAATCTCTTATATCTAGATTATGGAGATTGGTTCTGAAAATTAATTTGTTTTTGAGATATGAAGGTTGATTGATTTATGTGCAAAAATGAGCAAATCGTATTTAAACCATATTGAATTCCAAATTTTCTCAGAAACACGATCATAATTTCTCAGCCCATGTTTAAGTCGACAACATGTATTTTCAACCATTTTAATTCTGTTTCTACTACGTCCAAACAAGGGAGAGGACTAAGGACTCCCATAACTGCTTCCTTAATATATAATTCAAAATAAATCTATTATTGTATAATCTCTTTAAATTGAAGTACTTGGGTGCTCTTTTAAACGAAGTTGTTCGTCAATATGTGGTAAACTTTAGGTATTTTACAAAAACCAAGTCGTACATATACTAAGTGACATATAAATCTGAACACCCAGTTTAAATGGTTTTATTTTAATAAAATTTTGTATAACTACTTAATGAAGCATAATAAGTAAATGATAAAAAATTCAAAATGATTGCACTGCTTTAAAGCCCCTTGACCTTTAATAATGTGTGGATGCACCCTGATGTGCTACGCATTCTCCAACGTGCCTAGGCATGCTTCTGATCAGGTGGTCAATCTCCTCCTGTGGTATCTCATTCGAGGCAACCACCAACTCCTCTCGAAGTGCTTCTAGAGTCTGAGGAGGACGTTGCAAATTGAGCAATCTCCTACCCATCATATCCCACACGTGCTCAATTGGGGATAAGTCGGGAGATCTTGGGGGCCATGGTAACAATGTGACATCATTATGTTGAAAGAAGTCTATTGTTACTCTTGCAACATGTGGTCGGGCATTATCTTGTTGGAAAGTTGGATCTGCCAGGGTGTCAAGATAGGGTAAAAGATGGGGTTCTAGAACTTCGTGGATATAACGCTGCGCATTCATATTACCTCTGATGAAGATTAAAGGTGACCTGGAACCATAAGCTATAGCACCCCAAACCATAACTCCAACAGTGTGATGAACATGTCTTTCAACAAAAAACTGTGCATTCCTCCTTTCGCTACGTCGCCTTCTAACCCTGGCACGACCATCGTGCATGCCTAAACAAAATTGAGACTCGTCACTAAAGACAATACTGTTCCATTCCTGATCCCAGAGTTACCGTTGTCTGCACTACTCAAGGCGATTACGTCGGTGTCCTCGAGTTAAAGGGAGGACCCAGTGTGGCCGGTATGAAAACAAGCCAAAACTTCTCATTCGTCGGTAAACACTTCGCATGCCATTAGGTCTTCCGTGTTCTGCAAACCATTCATTTGCAATGGACCTGGTAGTGGAGAAACGGTCCCTCAAGGCCAATAATCTTAGGCGGCGATCTTCACGGTCTGTTGTTCTACGGCGGCGTCCAGTGCCCCTTGCTCTTTGCGTACGGCCTTCTCGAAGCCATGCCTGACAACACCTAACCACAGTGTCTACACTTCTTTGCACTCTAACTGCAATTGCCCGAAAAGAAAGTCCAGCTTCCCGAAGTCCCACTATACGGCCCCTATCAAACTCACTAAGTTGACGAAATCGTACAGGTCTCCGTACTCTAGGCATCGTAACCGATCGTAAAGGATGTCAAGAACCAAAATCCGCCTACGTTGATTCTTTACTGCGGCTGAAATATTCATTTTTAGAGCGTTAGTGAATTAAAAAAAGCAATATAAAAACCGTAATGGCCAACTGATAAGGCTGAAAATTTTTTCACTTGTTATTTACAGTAAGATAAATACATTCACCAACTTTTATTAAAATAAAACCATTTAAACTGGGTGTTCGGATTTATATGTCACTTAGTATACATACATATATTCAAATCTGCTTTGATTTTATTTTTGTCATGTTCTGCACAAAATATAAGTGCTGAGCATGTATTTGCATTAAATTTCAAATTATATGCCTCAGAGCAATTTGTGTATATATAGGGTGATCCCTAATGATATGCGAATATCTAAGGGTGTGAATCTATATGAAAAATTAATGTTAGTTTGCTCTATAAACTATAGTCCAAAAACGTTTATTTGCAAAAATTCGGGGTGTTGAAGTTATAGGAAAAAAAATGCAAATTAATTAATATGTTCAGAACCACTTCAGATATTTCACTGATATTCAGTACGTAGTAAGTTAATAAAGTCGTATATTTTTATTTAACAGTGGCATACGTACGGGTATTGTTTAAGAAAAAAATAGTACGCCAATAGCTTCTTGCCAAATAAAAATTATTTTTGAAATCTCCGTTCAATTTAAAACAAATGATCTCTCTTGAGTTGTTTTTCTTCGATGCGCCATTTTTGAGTAAAAAAATAAAAACCGTTCTATTGTCTAACTTGCAAAATTATCACTAATTTAATTGGAAAAATGGAACACATTAGGGGTAATGAACAACATCAACTGACAACATAAACATAATATTTAAACCAACGAAATGATTACAAAAATTGTTGAAAATGGCCCCCTTCACTTAGTATGCATGCTTGCGCCCTCCTTCTCATGGAATTGCTCACTTGCTGAAATATCCCTGGAGTGTTTTTTATTCTATCATCCTGTATATGGATTCTAAATGACTATTATGTCTGCCATATCCGCAGATAGTCAGGATTAAAGTTATGTATAATTTGTGTATCATCAGCATACATCTGTACATATATGTATTAATGATTTATATAAACGGAATTGAAAGGCCTTTAAAATAAGGTATCACTCGACCCCCCTTTCCATTCGAGATTTTGGCGGTGGTGTCACCTCCGCTTAGGGGGCTGCACGTGCTAACGTGATTTTTTGCCAAACTTGTGTCCCCCTCGAAAACAAAATCGACGGGTCTGAGCGTTTTTCGAAAAAAAACTGAGCTGCCAATAAATGCGTCTGTTTCGTTTTCGATGCGCCACCCTGTATTTATGAATATCTGATGAATACACTAAAACTAGGATCGGACCTAAAACTGAGCCTTGACATGACATTGGAAACTGAAGAAGCCCTATTGTTTATTGACACTTGTTACTTACGACTTCCTCTGTGTTTAAGATCCAGCTGGTTATTACTGCTGGAAGTTGCAGTTATTTAATCAATCTTGGGTACAACACTATAGTCAAAATATAAAAAGCGGAAACGGAGAAATACACTCATGATGATGATAGCGATATTTTGCCTAAATTGCCGCAACCCACATGTCGTTAGCGTGGTTTGTGGGTTGCAGACCTGTTGGATACTATATGTAGTATAGTATTGGGAAAAATATGACGTAAGTGACGTAAAAAGTCTAACAGAGGATGAAGACTGACGCTGATATGAATTGGTGGTAATTTGACGTAGCGAATCGCAATATGACAGTTACATGTGTAGTTACGTAATAAAAATGCCTCGTCAAACCGACCGCATCTACGTCCCTGTCTGCAAGCCAAGTAGATAGAAGTGAAGTTAATAGGTCCGGCGATGTTATGATAAAAGGGAAGAAAACACCGCCGCAAAAAGACTTGAGGGTGATGATAAAGGCTGAACAAAGAGCCGAGAGCGGAGTATGCTTTGAAACGTTTTTGTTAAACGTACTAGAACATCACCTGCTGCTGGAGGAGTGTTTTCAAAAGCCTGCGACGGCCACTGAAGTTATCTTCTGTATTATGTTTCAATTTGAAGTTTCGATAATGAGGTGAGATGCAATTTACGACCGTGCAGGCGCTGTGACGGCGATCTTCATAAGGCTTTTGAAGTAGGAATAATGAGACGTTGTGCATCTGGCTAGAATTTTCATATGATAGTATTACAAAAAGAACGTTCAAACCTAGTTGCTACTGCAATATGAATGACATTTCAGTAACCAAGCAGTGAAGGTCACAAATTTGATGTCGGAGTTCTGCTGAGATAGTTGCAAGACCCAAGAATTTCGACTGTCATTTTTTGATGATTAACGCACTCTTAGACGGGCTTTCTCTTGAATGGACACGATAACGAGAAAGTTGAGTCATTTATGTTAACAGTGAGTATATCTGATCAAAAGAAATGTTTTTTTCCTTTAACATTTTTCTGGTAAAATTAAAGTAACAAAGTTATAGCCCTTTAGAAGTTTGAGTACCGCCCTGTCTCAATAATAATATTATGTGCTCGTGTTTGGCAACAACGGATATAATCCGCCGTATCGGTTCATCGCATCGGAAACAAAAAAGCGAAAGAATTTGAAACGCTTATCACGATGTTTTTACTACAATTTTATTCAGTTGTATTCAGTCAATGTGTCAGTCGGTAACGCGTGAGTGAATAGTGGTGTTTGTTGCGTACCTCAAACGAAATAAAAAATGGCACATTGCTGAACTTGTGGACATGATTCTTACTTACGGGGGGAGAGTCTTTACAAAATGCTGCCGCGGCATCACGGATTTATGCGGATCGGTTTCCCAATCGAGCGCAACCAACCCCTCGTGCTTTTCTTAATGTAGTACAAGGTAACTTTTTATTTTTTTATTTTTACACACATATTTTGGTTTATCTTCCTTCTACAATCATTATCTGAAAATTAATGACTCAACTTCAAAGTCCTCCTAGCTGGACAAAAAACAAAATAAAAAGAAACGCATTGTCTTACTTTTTCTGTAGGGTACAGACGCACTCTATGTGGTACATTTTTAACCGTCGTTAATTAAGGACTTCCCCGAGTTTTATTATATTATTAGTCTGATATCTATGCGGAAAAGTCACAGTGGGCGACACATTCATTATAGACATGGCTCCAAAAATTCTGACGTTTAAACAAACAATTGAGTTTGTTAAAGTTCACAATAAGCGTTTCAATATTGAAAAAAACACATTGTTATTAAGATAAAGAAATTTTTCTGAAGAAATGGATGTCGAAAAGCAATTTGAATGAAAAAAGAAGCTTTGACAAATTTTGTTATGACTGGCTCATAGCAGCTCATCATAAGGGGATTCCTTTAACAGGTATGTATGTATTTTATTTATTTAGAAAAGGATTTTTGTATTAATGCCTTGATTTTCTTTACATATCAATTCTAAAACAGATAAAAAAGTGAGAGTATCAATGGCTTTGTCGTGACGAAGTGCAAAAAACTTATTATTTTAAGATAAAGTAGTACGATGCACTGTATTCGAAATCAGCAATTTCAATTATTCCATTGTTTGTTTACCTCTAGCCACGGAGGACGGAAATGAAGACTTTGCATTGAGAATTTATAAAATAAGGTGGATGGACAATGGAAAGCCTTAACGATGTTCATGTTTAAACGCAAGAATTGGTTTTCTTGAAATTGTAAAACCTAGAAATATACAGGGTGTTCCATTGAATAGTTCTGTTTAAAATCTATGATCATAAAAATTTTTGAGCTAAGATATACTAAGTGACATATAAATCCGAACACCCAGTTTAAATGGTTTTATTTTAATAAAAGTTGGTGAATGTATTCATCTTACTGTAAATAACAAGTGAAAAAATTTTCAGCCTTATCAGTTGGACATTCCGGTTTTTATACTGCTTTTTTTTAATTCACTAACGCTCTAAAAATGAATATTTCAGCCGCAGTAAAGAATGAACGTTGGCGGATTTTGGTTCTTGACACCCTCTACGATCGGTTACGATGCCTAGAGTACGGAGACCTGTACGATTGCGTCAATTTAGTGAGTTTGATAGGGGCCGTATAGTGGGACTTCGGGAAGCTGGACTTTCTTTTCGGGCAATTGCAGTTAGAGTGCAAAGAAGTGTAGGCATTGTGGTTAGGTGTTGTTAGGCATGGCTTCGAGAAGGCCGGACGCAAAGAACAAGGGGCACTGGACGCCGCCGTAGAACAACAGACCGTGAAGATCGCCGCCTAAAATTATTGGCCTTAAGGGATTGTTTCTCCACTACCAGGTCCATTGCAAATGAATGGTTTGCAGAACACGGAAGACCTATTGGCATGCGATGTGTTTACCGACAAATGAAAAGTTTTGGCTTGTTTTCATACCGGCCACACTGCGTCCTCCCTTTAACTCGAGAACACCGACGTAATCGCCTTGAGTGGTGCAGACAACGGTCACCCTGGGATCAGGAATGGAACAGTATTGTCTTTAGTGACGAGTCTCGATTTTGTTTAGGCATGCACGATGGCCGTGCCAGGGTTAGAAGGCGACGTGGTGAAAGGAGGAATCCGCAGTTTTTTGTTGAAAGACATGTTCATCACACTGTTGGAGTTATGGTTTGGGGTGCTATGGCTTATGGTTCCAGGTCACTTCCAACAAGATAATGCCCGACCACATGTTGCAAGAGTCACAATAGACTTCTTTCAACATAATGATGTCACATTGTTACCATGGCCACCAAGATCTCCCGACTTATCCCCAATTGAGCACGTGTGGGATATGATGGGTAGGAGATTGCTCAATTTGCAACGTCTTCCTCAGACTCTAGAAGCACTTCTAGAGGAGTTGGTGGTTGCCTGGAATGAGATACCACGGGAGGACATTGACCACCTGATCAGAAGCATGCCTAGGCGCGTTGGAGAATGCGTAGCACATCAGGGTGCATCCACACATTATTCAAGGTCAAAGGGCTTTAAAGCAGTGCAATCATTTTGAAATTTTTATCATTGACTTATTATGCTTCATTAAGTACTTATACAAAATTTTATTAAAATAAAACCATTTAAACTGGGTGTTCGGATTTATATGTCACTTAGTATATATCTAAATATCCTTGCACAATATTTAAACAATTAACAATCGGAACCGTATGTTATAATATGATATCAAAAAAATATGTTTTAAAATATGTACTACTAACATTTATTAATGTTTCCACGGAAAGAGATTTTTCATATCTTTTCCAGTCGCCTCGTAAAACTTCTTTCCATTTTTGTTGGGACACCCTGAAGGCTCAATATTTTGCAATCTTTTCTACATTCTACTAGATAAGCACAGTTGACTCAATTAATGATTATGTTGGAAGTGCAATATTTACAGGGATTCCAATCTGTTAGTACCTTCACCTTTTTTTAAACGGTGGGAAATTAGGCTCAAACTAAGAATTAAATCAACTCGCCATTCAAAGTTTGATATTCAGCTTACATATTCCCCTAGCGTAATGTTCCGGGCTTAAATAAATTGAGCGCTGTAGCACGGCGGCTATAGCAGAACTTTGTTTTCCATAATAACAGTAATATTTGTACGGAGCCAAAGTTGGATTTTATACGCTTTACTTTATATTTAATGTACCGCGTACTCGGCACTAGCCCGAGGCGTAAAAGTTAAACGTAGTACTTCTAGCAATTAAGCGATAAATAAGATACGCGTTTTAGCTGTGTTTTCAAACGCACAGTGAACGTACATTGTTCGCTTCGGGCTACAAGGCGGCTAACGGAGTACTTCAAATACGATGAAATAGTGAAAAACGACGTCAAGTAAGTTGACTCTGTAGTCCGTAAGCCAAAAACCCACTTGATAACGAACGCTGCAATCTACCAGGTAACCAAATAAGTTCGTTAGGTTGCTGTATATCGCACATTGCCATGGATGTTGTTGATCGATAGCGATTGTTTGTTACCTGTCGTCACTTTAGCATGAATCCTTCTTTTTTCACACACATAAAAAGTTACTGAAAATTGCTACATATCTAGTTTTAATAATTGAACATGGCGACGAATAAAACAGTAATTCGAAGTTGTTTACTGTATGAGTACAAACTTGGTACAAAAGCCGTCAGTGATCGAACAGCACAGAAGTGGTTAAAAAAATGTTCGTCGGGAGATCTCAGTTCAGGGAACAACGAGGATCTTCGACAGGTTGTGGACGCAAATTCCAGGACAACGTGCTACAAACTTGCAGAAATGTTCAGAGTGAGTCCTGATACTATTCGTTTGCATCCTCATCAGCTAGGAAAGACGTGGGAGTTAAGCAAATGGGTCTCACATGAACTACTGACAAATGATAACAAATTAAGTCGTTTTACCATTTGTTCAGCAAACATTTCACGCAACGCTAATGAACCATTTCTTAATCGGTTATTAGCCTGCGACGAAAAATGGATCTTGTATTCAAATTCTAGGCGTTCGTATCATTCGGTGTCGCCTACTGATTCGGTACCACACACGCCCAAGGCCTCCTTGCACCCAAACAAGGTTTTGTTGTGTTGTGTTGTGGACAGCAACTAGAATTGTCCATTATGAGTTTTTGGAAAGGGGTCAAACCATCACTTCTAACTTATATTGTGAGCAGCTTCAACGAGTACAAACACTCATCCAGATCCAGCCTTCTTTGATCAATCAGAAGAAAGTGATATTCTTGCAGGATAATGCCAAGCTTCATACCGCAAAAGTGACCCGCGAAAAAATTTCTGAACGCGTTTGGGACGCGTTACAGCACCCGTCATATTATCCCGACATTTCGCCCAGTGATTATCACCTTTTGTTGTCTCTTGACAACTGTTTGAGGCACCGACAGTTCAAAATTCGAGATGGTGTAATAAATGCAATCCGCCAATTTTTTACTTCAAATCCAGGGATTCAAATACCGGCATTCAAAAATTGGTTCTACATTGGCAAAAATTACTTCGACGAATAAATCGTTTTTGTTTATTATTGTTTCTCAATAAACAGTTATATTTTTCTACAAAACCGCACGAACTTATTTAGTTACCTGATATAACCCCATGTACGAGCCCCTTCCCGCTTCAGTTGGCCCAACTATTGAAATCTTAGTTTTTTTCTTATCAAACACAAATAATAAAAATGTAGCAGGTTGTTATAGGTTTAAAATATTAACAATGAATATTTTGATAATATATAGTAGAAAATACCAACTTTATCACTCCCTAATCAAATTTGCAGCATAAATATAACACATGTTGCAATTACAGCATATCAACCTATTTAAATAAGTCTATAACGCATAGGTGGCTGTGAAAAATAAAAGCCATGATAATTGTTTTTATTAATCACAGCTGTCAGAATACGTTTAAAATAGTTTTGGGTAGTTAAGGTTTACAAAATGGGTTGAGGATTGGTTATTAGTGAGAAAATTCGTTCAGTTCGTAGAGGACTGTGTTTGGCACAAGTTAGCCCTTCTGAGAAAAATATTATTCACGAATATGTTAACAAAAAATTATATAAGCTTCCTCTTCCGCTGAGAAGAATTGCTGTAGGCGCACATGATCATTGCGATATAGGCCTTCACCATTCGCAGCGCACGCAGGCCACAGTAGTGCGGAAGCGATTGCCGACTGTAACGTACGACCACCGGTGACGACGCTTGTCCATCGGAGAACGACGTCGCGCGTAGTTTTAAGGGCAAATGTACGGGGATATCTATGATGGGTGAAATATGTCCAACATGTGCATAAGTTTACTGGAAATGGAGGTGTACAAATACTCCCTATAACCCCTAACCTCTAAACTTTATCCCCTACAAGCATGTTATTCCCTCCATGGCATAGTAATAACATGGTGTGGAAATTTCATCGAAATCTGATGTTGGTCTAGTTCGGGGTTTTGCTGACGCTCCGCGAACTATAAATCATATTTTAAAGCCCCCTTTACCTTAACAGTGAATACAAAAAACGCACATTATATAGGTACAAAGACTTTTATTTTTATTATAATGACGAAACTTTAAAAGTTTAAATAAACTAATAAATGTTAATAAAAGTGGGTACTAATGAGGCACTTGACAAACGTCAAATTTTTCGCATGTTGCGACTTGTCGAAACTTGTATAAACTGCGATTGACGACGCCGGGAGTTGACAAAATAAGTGAATATGATATTTAATTTCTAATTTTATGCGTGTAAATTGAACATTACATTCTAATGTTATTTGTTAATGTTGTTTGTTTATTTTTTTTTGTTTTTTCTTTCTAAAATGCAAACGTTTTCCTCCCCCCGTACATAGGACGGCATTTTAGAGGGGTCTTCTACGTAACATTTTTTTCCCGTGAGCTTCATTAAAAAGATACGAGTAAGTATTGTCCACATTCAAAAGTCTTTACTTAAAGCTATCGAGCACCATAGGCGGAGATACAGGGGATCGGTGGCATTATTTTTCCAAATAAAAATAGTACGCTACTGTTTTTCTTTCGAAACGCGACTTTTACCTTCAAGTGGCTACAAATAATTACACGTACTGAATAAAGGCGTTAATATCATTACAATGTTATTATTATCATAACTCAACGCATAGTCTTTGTATGATGTACGTCTACAGATACATATCATCCTCCCCCGGTACAACGCATGAGTCACCATACACCGTCAGCCACACCCAGCACCCTTACCGTTCTCCTTCGTCTTCTCCTACCCCTTACGCACCTTAGAAACCCGCCCCTCCGTATTCTTACCCTCTGTTGCTTCGACCTCCCCTACGAGACGCACACAGTTCGGCCACTATCCGATAGATAGCGGTGGAGGTCGGTCTAATGTGGCGGACAAGTGTCGGGGTGCTTGAGGGTGAAGGGTATCGGGGGTGATTGGATAGTTTGGGGTGAACGGAAGGGTTGAGAATAAGCGGTTATAACGACGACGCTTTCGTTGGAGTTGTCACACTCTGGCTTGTACAAATCTTGTGTGTTGATTCGAAATAGTGGAGGTTCGTTAGATGTCAATATACGAAAACTTCGAATCTCAGGTCCACTGAAAGGAGTTTGTTAATTAAAACTTTAATCCATTAATTTTTTCGCTTCGTTCTTTTGATCGTTCTTAACTTTTTTCGTTTTCTATGTATACGATTATTCATTTCTGACTGGTTTCTTGGTTTCTTGATACCGCAGAGATTGGTAGCAATAAAAAGCATGAAACAACGTTGCGTCCGGTTGGTTATGGTCGCAGAGGTGAGACGGAAAGCAGAACATATCCTTTTCAACCTTCATAATATTGAGGAAAACTTTAAAAACTCAATGTTGACCACGTCAATGTTTGTGTAAACATACGGAAACGGACATCTTACACTTAGGACATTCACCTTAATAGCGAGTGTACAGGTTGATCACGGTGTTTTATGAGTTATGGCGGGAGTCCTAGATTCACAGGTATACTTTTGTGAGTACTTTCACCAGTTTTTTAAAAATAGTTAATAGGATGAATAGAACTGCCTCAAGTAAGATGACTCTGCACCTTCCACACAATGCTGTCATCAGGTTTATAAAATATTAAACAAGATTTTCTGTTCCAGGTTTGGAAAAAAATGCCGAGTGGGACGACAATCGGGGAATCTCTGAGAATAAATTCGAGGTGCCGCAGTTGCATTTTTTCTTGCTTCCCCGTAAATCAACAGCATGTCAATTTTATTGTTTCTAGTGTATTCTGACATTGTAAATTAACTGCAGAGCAAATAAATTTTTAAAACTGACAGTATTTTAATAACCTAGTAACACCTTCAATTGTTTATCACCGATAACTAGAATAATAGGACTTAGGGCACAGGTACACCGAATGCAGATACGTGTTATTTGTTGTTAGGTATGGTCGTTTCTTACAATCATTCAGGAAAATAGTGAAAATAAAATAAGAGTTTGTAGTGCGACGATACGTAATTAAAGGAGGTATCTTGATAGTAAGTCACATTTCAAAAGAAGGTAACTTGATATTAAATCAAATTTTAACAGAAGGTATCTTGATAGGAAGGTAAACATTAAAAGAAAATTAAAATGAATGGTCTTGAAAAAGCTTGTTGAATATCTGATTACTTTTATTGGTAAGAAATTTGTTTTGGGCACCCTCTTCTGAAATCTGCACCTTCTCATCGTCAAAATTAAGGTTATATGGTGGACATTTAAAAGTTACAGCTGTTTCCAACTTTAATAGAGAGATCGAGTAGCCCTTGGTCTAGTCCTGTTTGTCTTGCCCGTAAAAAGGATGGAACCTAAATATTTTGCATAGATTTCCGGCCATTAAATATTTTTACTAAGAAAGATGCGTGGGTCAAAACAGAACACCGAATCAATAGGCAGAAGTACCGCGCGAGAGAGAACGTCAGCAGGTATATGTTACCTTTCTAGGTCTTTAACCAAACAGGAACTGAAATTGTCAGTTACGGAAAAGGAATGTCTTGCCGTTATATCGAAAAGTTGAGACATTACTTAGATTGTGTACATTTCAAGGTAATTACAGACCATGCCTGTTATGGCTTCATAGATTAAAGGATCCCCAAGGTCGCCTTGCCCGTTGGCAATTGCGTCTACAGCAGTTTGATTTTGATTTAGTCCATCGTAAAGGAAAAGATCATATAGTTCCTGACTTTCTTTCTCGAGCGGTACCCGTGCCTATTTATTCAGTGTTTTGTTTTGACCCCAAATAATTCGCAAGCAAAATTCGACGATTTGAAAAAATCAAGTAAACTGGAAAAATAGTGTTTGTAACTTTAAAAAAATCTTTAAAACTGCTGTACTTGATAAAAAATGAAGCTACTTACAGGATCCATTGCATTCTAGATCGAAAAATAAAAATTTAAATAAAAATGACCTAATGTCAAATGTTTACAAGTGTGGCATTGTTGAGTTTAGAATGCCATTCTCGGTCGAAAAAAGTAAAAATACTTAGGGTGTCCCAATTAAAAATCGAAAGTTGCAGTGGTTTTCGGTCTAGCCGTCAAAGCAAGAGAATACGTCAAAAATATTCATCTACAGGGTGTTTCAGTTTATTGTTGCATAACTTTAAGATTCGATAGAACTTTTAAAATTAATGCATAAAGTCTATATAAATATGGGTCGAAAGATGCGTGGTTTCCGAAATACAGGGTGTTTAAATTTACTTTCTAAAATAGTTTTTTTTAAATATTTCTAACAATATTTGATGTATAAAAGTGAAAATTGGTGTACAAGGGTTTTTTGGTACAACAAAACGAACCATAGTTTTACAGTAGACGCTAGAGGGCGCTCTCTACTGTACCTGTAGTGTATTAAAATGACCGAAAGTTTTTTCTTAGTGCAATTTTTTGCTTTTTGAATAAAAAAATTGATTCTTCGCACTTTTCAACATAAAAAAGCTCTCTTGTGAATTTTGGTTATAGTTAGCCGTTTTTGAGATATTTCGATGCATTTTTAATTATTGATGATAAAATAACGTTAAAAACTCAGTATCTCGCTATGCCTGCAAATATTTTTGAAATTGAAAGCAGAATAAGGTTAAATGTCAATTAGTTGACACTTAGTTTTGTTGTCTGTTGAAACCTGAAACGTTTTTTTGTAATTGAGAATTCACGAAATTTAGCTTCTTTTACCTGTTTTTTTTTTGAGAGTTTTATAAAAATGCCATTTTTATTCTCCAATCAAGAGTTAGCGGATATTCATTTTGTGTATGGCTTTGTAAATGGAAACACAGCAGAAGCAGCCAGAGAATACGCACGAAGATTTCCAAACAGACGACATCCTACTCGCTCAGTATTTGTAAGAGTGCATCGCGAAATAATTGAAAATGGTTTTGGAAATCTCCAAAGGGATCAAAACATAAATGTTCCTCAGCGCAGATTTACCCGTATGATTCTGCGTGAGTTTGATAGAGATTCGACCGCAAGTGTTAGGAGAGTTTCTGGTGCCTTGGGAATTTCAGCAAGCCATGTTCACCGTGTTCTTAGATGTGACCATAGACGTCCTTACCATTTGCAACCTGTACAAGGACTACAGCCAGGGGACGGAGAACGAATAATCACATTTTGTCAGTGGATTCTTGATAGAACTGATAATAATAGTTATTAATGAACGTTTTATGGACCGATGAGTCATGCTTCACTAGATGTGGAGTGATAAATTTTCATAATCAACATATTTGGTCGCATGAAAATCCCCATGCAGTTCGGGAAAGAAATTTGCAGCATGAATTTAATGTGAACGTGTGGATTGGTATATACTGTAATCGACTATTTGGACCCTACCTTTTGCCTGCAAGGTTAAATGCTGCGACCTTCTTGGAATTTTTAAAGGCTGAACATGCAAATATGTGGGATGATGTTATGTTAGATTTAAGAAGATTGGCCTGGTTCCAGCTTGATGGTTGTCCAGCTCATTATTCGAGAATAGTTAGAAACTGGCTGGACGAAAATTATCCAGAAAGATGGATCGGCCGTGGAGGACCAGTCGCCTGGCCTCCACGATCCCCTGACCTAAATCCATTAGATTTCTTTGTGTGGAGATTTCTAAAAGAAAAACTGTATCAGACTCCCGTAACCACAAGAGATATGCTAATAGACAGAATCAGGAATGGATGTGATGAAATAAGGCCTTATTTGAATAATGCTATACCACGTTCGACCTTTCGTAGATGTGAATTGTGTATTGAACAATTGGGTTTACATTTCGAGCAACTACTTTAGATTTTGTATGTTTGTCCTAACTATCCAATAGCATTTTAGTTGTAAATAAATAATTTAATTTGTTATAAATAATATTGGAAAATTAAACAAATTAATATTCTGTTTTTTGTGTTTATTTGGAGTTATGAATTATTGCTGTGTTTAAAAGCACAATCTAAACGATCATCTTAATTACTTGTAATGCCCAAATCGAAAATGTAAAAAAAATATTATTTTCCCATAAATAATTAAAAATGCATCGAACCTTAAAAATCGAAATATCTCAAAAACCGCTAACTATAACGAAAACTCACAAGAGAGCTTTTTTATGTTGAAAAGTGCGAAGAATCAGTTTTTTTATTCAAAAAGCAAAAAATTGCACTCAGAAAAAATTTTCGGTCATTTTAATACACTACAGGTACAGTAGAGAGTGGCCTCTAGCGGCTACAGTAAAACTATGGTTCGTTTTGTCGTATCAAAAAACCCTTGTATAACAATTTTCACTGTTATACATCAAACATTGTTCGAAATATTTAAAAAAAACTATTTTAGAAAGTAAATTTAAACACTCTGTATTTCGGAAGCCACGCATTTTTCGACCCATGTTTATATAGACTTTATGCATTAATTTTAAAAGTTCTATCGAATCTTAAAGTTATGCAACAATAAACTAAAACACCCTGTATAATACGCAAATTCTGTTTCCATCTATCGAGCACGTAGATTAAGGATTTACGATCAATTCGAGTCTGGTGGTTAACACAAGTTCAAACCACTGACGCTGTCTATGGTGATTAATCATAAAAACAACAGAATGTGCTTACTGTAAGTGCTGCAATCTCACATAGTCGCCTAACGACTGAAATGCCGCATATTCAAACACAAGATCTCTTTCTTACGATATCTATAAACATTTTATGATGATGGTCTGAGGATGTAAAATTTTTATGGAAATAAGCCGATCTACTTTTATTTGAGCCGAATCGATTGTCTATAAACGATCTAGTGTTTATTTCTTCGCTGTTAACGTTTACCGACATATTTATGTGAACAATAAAATGATTTGTGGTAAAGTTTCAGCGTCAATCCACAATACGTATAAGCGTTTATTGAAGTGGTCTTAAAGGTCCCATATTGTAGGGGATTGCGAAACAACTTTGTTCTTTGAAATACGAGAGTAAAAGGTGCCATCTATTACCAGAATCGACAACTGCGAGAGTGCATAGCAAATATCTGGCCGTCGGTTATGACGTTCAGTGTATCCGCAGTTTCATTTTCTCTAGCTGCTCCTTTTTTGATTACCGATGACGCGATACGGACCATACGTTGCATAGCACAGAATGGAGTGCCCTCCTACTGCAGGGAAGTTGTAAATATGATATGATATGTTTCGTAATCCCTCTACCTTCTATCGGTGAATTGATGGTGCAATTGAATCAATTTCCTCGTTCACCCTGTACGCACAAAGTAATTCGAGCATAATTGTTGAATCGCCGCTTGGCGCTATACAGAGATATAACCCATTGATACACTCCTCGTGGTAAACCTATTAGCAACCCGAAATGCTCCAACGCTAGGACAATAATTAGGGCTGCAAATGTTTGGAGACTGGCAATTCGCTACCAGCTGATAAGAACCTCGTCTTCGTTAATTGGTCAAGTTCACCGGCTGGTTCTTGTTTTGAAAATTAGCTGTTTTGGGCTTATAACATTTTCACTGAGACACTACAAAAATTCTATCAAATAACGAATTCATTAACGCAAGCACTTGAGTGATAAATCCTAAAAACAGCCTCTAGTAGTTTCAGTCTTTAGCAGCATTTAAGATCAACATAATAACGCTCGTTAGTAGGGACTAATTGCGTCCAAAACAAATAAAATATCACATACGATCTCAGTCATACTAAGTGAGGAGTAAATTTACCTGTTAGCCAGATGCCATCCCATTACTTCTGAGTTCTTCTTCTTTTACTTTTTCTTTTTTCTTCTTCTTCTCCTTCTTTTTTTTTCTTCTTCGTTTTATTCTTCTTCTTCTTCTTCTCATCCTTCTTCTTCAACTTTTCCTTTTTCTTTTCCTTTTCCTGTTCCTTATTCTTTTCCTTTTTCTTTTCTTTCTTTTTCTTTACCCTTTACTTTTTCTTTTTTTGTCGTTTCCTTTTCATTTTCTTTTTCTCCTTCTTTTCTTTTTCTTTTCCTCTATCTTTTTCGTTTGCTTTTCCTTTTTCTTTTCCTTTACCTTTTCCTTTTCTTTCCTTTTTCTTTATCTTATTCTTATTCTTCTCCTCTTCCTCCTCATCCTCCTCCTCATCCTCCTCCTCTTCCTCCTCTTCCTCCTCCTCCTCCTCCTCCTCCTCCTCCTCCTTCTCCTCCTCCTCCTCCTCCTTCCTCCTCCTTCCTCCCCCTCCCTTCTTCCTCCTCCTCCTCCTCCCCCTCCTCCTCCTCCCCCTCCTCCTCCTCCTCCTCCTCCTTCTTCTTCTTCTTTTTCACTCCTCTCCCATTATCTAGTTCGGTGTGGTGTTTCTGTCATCTCTCAATCTCAAACATTGATGTTCAACCTATGCCTAAAGACTAGCATACTTCCACATTTCCAGCCATTTGGTGTGAATCAAGGGTATGTCCACTTTTCGACATAGGCGATAGACTACTTGCCGAAAAGTATGGACCAATAATGTTAGTTTGTAACTTTTCTAAAGGTATTGAAGCTTTGCTCCATGATTTCTTGTTTCATAACGTTTCATAACCCTTACCAAACTTGGTCACTACATCTTATTATCGAAATTGGACAATGCTGGTATATCTCATAGCTTTCTGTCTTTTTCTGGAAGATATTTTTTAGGCATGAGGCAATTTATTTAGTACGAAGGTAGCAAATCCAAGAATGTATTTCCAACTTCAAGTGTGCCTCAAAGCTCATGCCTGGGTCCTCTGCTTATAATTGTTTTAATTAATGACATCGTCAATAATAGATATTGTTACCATTTGATTTATGCAAATGACTGGAAGGTCTATTACGGTGTTTCACAAACAATCTTACAATCAACATCATCAAATGTTGATTGATGCTTCTCATTTAATTATCAAGTCGATAATGGCCCTTTGCAGAGAGTACATGACCCAGGTGTGATCTTTGACAATCATCTAAGCTTCAATTCCCATATAGAGCAAATCCTTCTAGCTGTTAGTAGATCATTGAGACTTGTGTTACGGAGTTCCAAGAATTTTACTGATAAGCAGTCCATGGTACACCTCTGTTAAGGTTCAATGACTCTCGAACTAACTTACTATTGTACTTACCTCTGTATCCAATGTGTTCATGTTATAATAATATCCAAGTCCAATTTGATATACCTGATACTAAATTATCATACATCAAGCAAACATGCAAACATGTGGCTTAGTTAGTGAGTATCACTTTGTTTATTAACAATCATCGTATCTTACTCTGAAAGCAATGTATTAGAAATTAAGTATGTGGAATACTTTTCACACAAACTCGCAACCCACAAGGTATGCTGGCGAAATGTATGTTGCAGCGATTTAGGTAAAATGACAGCAAAGGGTCTGTTACGCATTTCCTTCATAAGTGGCGGTAGGCTGCCTATACTGCAGATATAGTCATCTATTTTAAAACTTATTGCACATTTCTGTGGCGGTTTAATCATTAATATAGTCATTAAGTTATCATTTATTCTTTTATTAACCTAGCTCTAGTCAGTCCTTTTTGAATGCCTTTAGGAACTAGAATCACGATAATGAAGTGCTTGTGCCAAAGTATTATATTCTATCTTATCTAAATAGTATTAACTGCGTTGAAGTGAGGAACATCACAAGCAATCCGGTTTCAATAGCTCAGCCAAGCTGAACGTTAACTCCAATTTAATCACAATCTATCAACTTTAGCGTTACTTGGGGTCTTAGCCTTGATTCTTGGCCATCTGCAGTCCACTATCCCTTAATTGCAATGCTGTTCCGATTGACCATTAATTTTCGCTCTAAGACAAATCATCCATTGACCCGCAGGAGATTAAAATTCAATCAATTGCGTTACAGCTTTGGATTGATAGTTTTTAATGAGGGCACCTTAAGAACGTGTCGATTTTGTTTCTGATTATACAAGGAATGAAATTAGGAATAAATGAATTAAGCTTAGTGCCTATTTATACAATAGTTCAGGACATATTGCCATTGTTATATTGTGTGAATGCCTGATTTTTAATCATTTTTAAGTATAAAATATCAAGCCCATGGTTAGAATCTGGTCAGAAAAGCTAGTCCTCAAGATCAACATATTTTTCACACAATGTTGTAACATCTGACCGTCAAAATTTTCGTTTTATCTATTTCCGGGAACGAAAGTATACGTTTAGAGCCACCATGACCTTGATTTGACCTTTAAGGTCGTTCAAGGTGAAATCCAAGGTCACTGAATGTACTTCTTAGATATTGTTAAATATCCGGCTGCTCCGGAAGTTTTTGTTTACCCGTTATAGTATCTTTAGACTCATCAGTCCATAAAACACGATAGCGCAATGTGGGTTGCAGTAATATAGGCAAATATCTCTCAGTGAGAGTTCTGCAATCGCAGCTGACAGATTGAGATCTTATATGTAATAAAAGCCACATTAAACATCATCACCGACAAATAAGCAACCATAAAAGAAACCTGAACCTTAAATACCCGCAGTTTTCACACATTGCCTCGTTGGCCAAGAGCGCGTACGTATTCGATTTGGCAACAGTACACAAAACATCCGAGCAACGTTGCAGCACCCGTCGCCATATGGACGTGTATCCAAAGCCTTCTTGATTTATGTGCACGCTACTTTTTAGTTTTTATCTGTGCACAGTCCGCAATATCTATGATGCATAACGGCTTACATTTTACATTTAATTTTGTTTTTTGGGATGACAGAACGGCCAGCCCGGCGCGAACTGAAAACATGCACATGTGTTGTCTCTCTCTGTCTGTCTGTCAGTATGTCTGCGTTTGTGTACGTTCGCAGAGTGGGCTGTGGAATTAAAACGTCACAGGTGCTACGTAGAAATAGTTAGCAAGGTGAAAAAGGAATATTTGGTACCCGATCAGTCTTGAGTGACCCACAACTGGAGGATCTAAGATTTCCAAATCACACAAGATCTCTAGGATCTAAAAATTTTCGTAATTTACAAAATTTTTAGTATTTTCCAGATTTTAAAAGTGACGCTTGTGAAGCTTTGGAAACCTTGAAAAATTTTTGAAAATTTTGAAGATTTGAAAATTTAGATTTTTTTTTAAATTCTGAACAATTTTAAAAATATTGAAAATTTTGAAGATCGTTAAAATTCTGTAAGTTTTGAAAATTTTGAGAATCAAAAATTTGAAAATGTCGAAAGGTTTTAAACGTATGAAAAGCTCAGATATCCTGAACATTTTTAAAATTCTGAATTCTTTCAGCGTTTGGAAGACTGAAAATTTTGAAAATTTTTTGGTATTTTGGAAGTTCAAAAAATTTAGAAAATCATTAATATTGAAAATTTCTAGAATTTTATAAGTTTTCAAAGTTACGAAAATTTTGAAAACATTGAGAATGTTGAAAATTTTGACGATTTTGATAATTTTTAGAATCGAAAATTTGAAAATTTCGAAAGGCTTTAAAAGTATGAAAAGCTCAGATATCCTGAACATTTTTAAAATTCTGAAATCTTTCAGCATTTGGAAGACTGAAAATTTTGAAAATGGTTGGTATTTTGGAAGTTCTAAAAATTTAGAAAATCATTAATATTGAAAATTTCGAGAATTTTGGAAGTTTTGAAAGTTATGATAATTTTGAAAATTTTGAAAATATTGAGAATGTTGAAAGCTTTGAAAATTTTGAAAATTTTGAAAGCTTTGAAAATTAAAATCTAAAAATCAGAGATTTCCAAATCACACAGGATCTCAAGAATCTCAAAATTTTCGTAATTTACAAAATTTTTGTCAAGAGTTTAAGAAACTGAAAAGTGACATTTTGTAAAGTTTGTGAAACCTTGAAAATTTAAAAGTTTTTGAAAATAAAAATGTTTACAAAAAATTTAAAAATATGAAAATCTTGGATATCCTGAAAATTGTTGCGATTCTGAAATGTTTGCAGATTCTGAGAACTGAAAATTTTGAACATTTTTGAAAACTTGGAAGTTCTAAAGATTTATAAAAACATTAGAATCTAGAAAATTTTGAAAATGCTGTTGATTTTAAAAATATTGAAAATTTTGAAAACTCTGAAGATCTTTGAGCATTTTTGAAAATTTTGAGAATTATAAAAACTTTGAGAATCTAAAATTTGGAAATTTCGAAAGGTTTTAAAAGTAAGCTCAGATATCCGGAACATTTTTAAAATTCTGAAATCTTTCTGCATTTGAAAAACTGAAAATTTTGAAAATGGTTCGTATTTTGGAAGTTCTAAAAATTTTGAAAATCATTAATATTGAAAATTTTGAGATCTACGAAAATTTTGAGAATTTTGGAAGTTTTGAAAATTTTGGAAATTTAAAAATTTTGGAAATTTAAAAATTTTGATAACAAAAAATTTTTAAATATGCTGATGTATTTTAAATATATGAAAAACTCATATCCTTATATCCTGAAAATTGTTGAGATTCTGAAATCCTTGAAGATCCTCAAAACTGAAAATTTTGAAAATTTTTGATACCTTGGAAGTTCTGAAAATTCAGAAAAGCATGAAAATCTTGAAAATTTTGGAAATTATAATTTTAGAGATATTGAAAATTTTGAAGATC
Source organism: Acanthoscelides obtectus (assembly GCA_963669975.1). Lineage (NCBI taxonomy): Eukaryota > Metazoa > Arthropoda > Insecta > Coleoptera > Chrysomelidae > Acanthoscelides > Acanthoscelides obtectus. The sequence continues at coordinate 5,097,581 of CAVLJG010000004.1, read as the reverse complement.
ATGAAAATTCAGAAAATTTTCAACATTTGTGAAACTTTTGAGAATTATAAAAATGTTGAGAATCAAAACCTTTAAAATTTTTAAGGGTTTTAAAAGTATGAAAAGCTCATATCCTAAACAGTTTTAAAATTCCGGAATCTTTCAGCATTTGAAAAACTGAAAATTTTGAAAATGGTTGGTATTTTGGAAAGAATTTAGAAAATCATTAATATTGAAAATTTTTAGATCTCCGGAAATGTTGAGAATTTCGGGAATTTTGAAAGTTGTGAAAATTTTGAAAATTTTGAAAATTATGAGAATTTTGAAAATTTTGAAGATTTTGAAAATTTGGAAAATTCCGATAAGTTTGAATATTTTGAAAGTATTCAATACGACCAGGGCCTGCATTACTTTTAAAACTTGATAAATACAAAATGGTACTGCCTCAATCCGAAATTGAAAACATGTTCTTTATATATGTTACATCCACATCACTTAACCCTTTGAAACCCCGTAATTGTCTTTTCGGCACCCTGTAGTGTTCCCTGTTCTATTCCTATGTGTTGTAGTTATTTCCTCTACTTAAAATTCCTATCGGTCCGAACATTACGCCAACAGAAGAGAGATAAATGGATTCGCTTGAATCCGTAATGTAAAAGGCGAATATATACTTAGAAATAAAAAAGCCCTTTTAAAACGACCGGTTCCCATTGTCCGAGAGCTTTACAGTGGCGTAACCTTAGTTCAACAATGCTGTCAAGTATGTCGACTTTGCAATTCCCACAAAACGCTGTTATAATATGGTAAAGGATTATGTTCGACACAAGTTAGACCCTCTGCTACGAGCAGGTGAAACAGAAATCCGCGGATCAAGTCAGTCAAACAGGCCACCAACTTCTCCAAGAATGTTTTTGAAAAACTCCGAAAGGTCTTAAAACGAAGTTTGAGTTATTTTCATTTACTTTTTTCTGTTTTTGCCCTTAGCTACACCGGCAGTGAACTGATTTTCAAAGCTGCGAAGCTTGTTCGTCCTTGGCATAAGCAAACTTGCATTATCGGAACGACCGACAGGCATGCAGACCGACAAAGCGACGGAAATGGGTATTTTTCGTGAGGTATAGGTATGTCATATAATATCCAAAAAACATAATACCGGTCTCATTTTAGTAATTCAATCTTTTGGATTTCTGCAACTCGAGAAGCTTTGTTTGGGAAGGTCTTCAAATTAGTCGGTTACTATTTGCGACTGTGCCGATTTTTAAAAGACAATTGTATGTATATTTACAGGGTTCAGCACAAAGGTCGGACGGTTTTTAAAAAATGCGTTGCTGCAGGCGTTCTTGAAAGTTCGCGTAGATTCTTTCCAACATCGTTCTCTAAACTTGGGAGACTTCCTCGCGAATTGCCTCCTTCAACTCGTCCAGAGTTCGGGGCTTGTGCTCGTATACACGTGTGACTATTCTCTTACCGAAGTTGAAAAATCACCTCATTTTGGGACAATTGAAAGCATTCAAACGGTTTTAACCGACCAGTTGAGGGCTATTGCAGTATAGGAGCTCCAGCACTGTTATGAGGAGTGGAAGAACCGCCTTCAGCGCTGTGTGGCTTCAAGGTAACAATATACGATTGTAATTCATCGATCGGTCTCGTCACTTATGTTCGATGACAGTGCCACCATCATTCTTCGCACACTACAATACTGAGCTTTTCAGTAGATCTATTTTCTGTTGTTTGCTATTCGTTGTCTGTCTCCAATGACTAAATGCATAATCAACGTTGTATACGGTTGGGTATAGACACAGAAACGAAGAGGAAGCATCCTGTTCAGTCCACTTCAATTGGAATTAGCGCGAAAGTCGTTTGGCATCCTAAGAAAAAACTTATCTCTGCGCTACTGCGGCACCAGACTTGGTAGGATTAAAGCGTTAGTCGCTATCGGAATTACTGCCCCTTTTAGTCGAACTACAAAGAAGTTGTCATGTAAAAGTAGCGGCGACATTCCTAAAGATTGATGTCTTTCAAAAAAAAAGAGGAAATGCGCCTTTAGCTGATTATAAAGGACGGGTTGAAATGCTGACCACTTATGTACTGAATAAAAGGGAAGATACAGGGTGACTAAGAAAATAGTGGTAATATTTCTAGAGGAAGTAATTCCAAAGGTAGCATACAGGATGTTGAACCTTTCTACGCCATTGAGGAGTCGCATTAAGGACAATACACGAACAAAGCTGTGGTGAGCTGAAACTGTTTCCATCCTACATAGAAATTTTGGGCCTAAAATTTACTAGCTTCAGTATTTCAATTTTTTTCCAATTTTCAACATCACTTCAAAATTTTAAAACTTCAAAATTTTCGACTTTCACAACTATTAGAATTCTTGGAATTTTCAACGCTTTCAAAATTTTCGTCATTTTTGAAATCTACAAAACTTTCCAGTTTTAAAAATTTTAAAAATTTTCAGAATCTTCTAAATTATCAAAATTTTCGGAATTTTCAGGTTTCAACATCTTCACAATTTTCAAAATTCTCAAAATTTTCAATACTTTCTAAACTACAATTTTTTTCAAAATGGTCAAGTTTTTTCGAATTTCCAAGTTTTTCAAAATTTCCAAAATTTCTACGATTTCCAAAATTTTCAAGATTTTCAGAGGTTCAAACATTTTTTAAAATTCTAAAATTTTCCAATTTTCAGAGTTTTCAGAATTTTCAAAATTTTGTAAATTTTCAAAATTTTCGAAATTTTCAGTTTTCAAAATTTTGACAATTTTCAAAATCTTGAAAATTTTCAAAATTCGCAAAATTTTCAATATTCTCAAAATCATTTTTCTCAAAATGGTGAAGTCTTTCCAAGTTTCTCAAAAGTTCAAAAATTTTTAAACTTCTTGAAATTTTCAATATTTTCAGGATTTTAAGAATCTGCTGAATTTTCAAAATTTACAAAATTTTCAAAATTAGTTAAAGTTTTAAAACATTTTTTTAAAATATTCAAGTTCTTAACAATTTTCATAATTTTCCAAATTTTAAAACTGCAGAATTTTAAAGATTTTCTTTATTCTTAATATTTCCAAAATTCTCAAAAATTCCAAAATTTACAAAATATTCGAAATGTTTAAAAAATTGTTTTTAGAACATTCGACATTTTCAAAATTTCCAAAATTTTGGGGATTTTCAAAATTTACAAAATTTCCATTATTTTCAATTTTTCAGATTTGAAAACATACAAGTGTTACTCAATTTTAGGATTTTGCTTAATATTTTTAAATGCATTCTATTATTTGTCCAACCATTTTCAAAATATATTGAACTCTACATAAATAGTGCAATAGGGCACCTACGCATGACAAGAATTACAGGGTGTTCACAGTAGAATGGAAATTAGATCTTACAAAACACAGAAAATTTCTACGATTTACAAAATTTTCAAGTTTCCCTAATGTTCAAAATTTTTTAAAATTCCTGAAATTTTCAATATTTTCAGGATTTTAAAAATCTGCTAGATTTTCAAAATTTTCTAAATTTCCAAAATTTTCAAAATTCTCGGAATTTGAAAATTTTTCGAAAGTTTTAAAACATATTTTTAAAATATTCAAGATCTTACCAATTCTCAGGATTTTCAAAATTTTAAAACTGCAGAATTTAAAAGATTTTCATTATTGTCAATATGTATTTCCAAAATGCTCAAAATATACAAAATTTGCAAAATATTCGAAATGTTTAAAAAATTGTTTTTAGAACATTCAACATTTTCAAAATTTCCAAAATTTTGGGGATTTTCAAAATTTACAAAATTTCCATTAGTTTCAATTTTTCAGATTTGAAAACATACAAGTGTTACTCAATTTTAGGATTTTGCTTAATAGTTTTAAATGCATTCTATTTTTGTCCAACCATTTTCAAAATATGTATATTGAACTCTACATAAATAGTGCAATAGGGCACCTACGCATTACAAGTATTGCAGGGTGTTCAAAGTAGAACGGAAATTAGATCTTACAAAACACAGAAAATCAGTTTTTTCAAGTAACATTCCTTAAAATAATTCTATCGTATTAAGCTTTAAAAAAAGTATAAACTTGCCTACTTACGGCTTTTCCCATAAGGCAATCTCAGTTGGCCATGACACCTACGCTGTAGGTGCGCCATGGCCAACTGAGATTAACTGATCGCAAAAGCCGGATAGAGCACTTAAGCAAGAGAGCAACCAGTATTTCCATATATTTCCGATATTACTGTTGTTAAATTAGAAGCCAGACTTTTGTCTCATTACGCTGAAGCCTGAATGGCAAGCAATCAAATAAAATCGGCCAAAGTGGAAGATTAACAGCATGGGACGCCGTAAAACAGGAAAAATCCATTGAAGGAAACTGCGTCAGGAAACTATACGATCTTGGACTGCCCTAATGCTTTTATTTTCAAGGGTGATACACTTGAGAGGCGATCAATACGAGAGGTCACTTAATAAAGGGCAGTTCAGTATTTACATTTTTGAGGTTCTAATGTACAGGATTTTGTTCTTACCCCAGAAGTCTCGAAGGCAAGGCATCAGCTTTAGGGTACTTACTATAAAAGTGTAATTTGGAGCACATAGTTAGGTGCATACCAGAGAATAGAATAAATTAGAATTAGGTTTATTGCCATTTGACTTCAATGTAGTATCGGAATATACATAAACAAGCAGACAAAAGAATTTGGAATAGTGCATTCCTAACAAATGGAAATGATTAAAAAGCATAATTAAAATATTCCTCTATGGAGCAAATATGGTTTTCCATAAATATGCTTCTTACATGTCACATTTTCCGTCGCTTTCCCCAAAGGATGATAATAATAATAATAACAATAATAATATTTATTTACTCAAGGTACAAAGATAACAAACAATATGAGTAAATAAATATAAAATCAAAACAGGCCCAATAGAAGGCATCGCCTGTACATGGACCAATAATTTAAGTTGAAACTGTAGAATGCAAATGACAAAAAAGGACAAAAATTAGCTACAGTAGATTATGTATTTAGTTGATGTTCGTATTTATGAGTTTATGAATTTCAGTCCTAGATATAGAATGTAGCCACTTTTTTAAATTTCTTTTGAAACAATTTCCGAAACGTAAATCTTTTAAGTCTTTAGGTATAATTTCATAAAATTTAGGCGCTAAATAGAGATATGATCGCTGCATTATAGATTTATGCGGTTGAGGAACTACTGTGCCACGAATTTTGTACCTGGTATAATGATTATGTTTAATTTTTTGGTCGGTGTTTACAAATTTATGGTAGTGAGTGATACTGTGTAAGAAATAAAGCTGTCTTATATCATACATTCGAACATCTGCATATGATTTTTCAGTGGGATAAAGTTTCGGTTTTTTAAATATCATTTTTAGAATACTTTTTTGAAAAACATCTAAATTATAGATATGTGAGGAACATGCAGCTTCCCATGCTAATATACCATATGTGAGGTGAGGCTCAATCAGTGCATGGTATAATGTTTGAAGATATTTTTCTGTCAATATATTCATAAGGTATTTAATTTTGTAGGATACAAATCTAACTTTCTTTAAAATATAATTGACATGGATGTCCTATCGTAAGTGAGGATCCAAGACCACTCCAAGGTATTTTATGTTGGGCACTCTATTAATTTGCATTTTTTGATCATTAATATTGAAGGAGAAATTTGTGTAATTTGGCAGATGTCTAGCATAAGATCCAAATGGTAAAAAATGTGTTTTAGAGTAGTTAATGCTTAATTTGCTACTGTTAAACCACCGAATAATTTTGATAAAATCATTTTCAATTACATTTTTCAGATCAGACCAGTCAGTGCCTTCATATAATATTGCAGTATCATCTGCAAAACTAGTTATTTTGCCAACACAATTAATTTGGAAAATATCATTTAAATATATATTGAATAACAGCGGACCTAAGACAGTTCCTTGTGGGACACCACACTTAATATACATTTCTTTACTAAATGATCCTGATATCTGCACAGATTGTGGGCGATTTGACAAATAACTTTCGATCAGTGAGTACGCGTTTCCTCTGAAACCAATTCTCTCCAATGCTTCTAATAATAATTTGTGACTAACTGTGTCGAAAGCTTCCTTTAAATCAACAAAAATGCAGATTGAAGGGGTTCTGTTATCAATATTTTGATATATTTGATTTACAATTTTAGTTATTGCGTCCGATGTAGCCTTCCCTTCTGTAAATCCATATTGATGTTCACTTAAAATTTTGAATTTTGTGTGGTATCGAATCATTCTAGTAGATAAAACTTTTTCAAAAACCTTTGCTACACTGGATATTATTGATATTGGTCTATAGTTGTTAACACCTGTTTTTGTTCCTGATTTATGTATCGGTATTATATTACCTTTTTTTAAAATTGAGGGATATATGCCAGATTCAAAGCATTTGTTGATTAGGTAAGTGAGTGGTTCTGTTATGTCCTCGGCTATAATTTTCAAATGCTTGCTTTCAATACCATCGAACCCAGGACTTTTCCGATTTTTTAAGGACATAACAGTGGTGTATACTTCACATTGCTCGACTTTATCCAAAATAAATGAGTTCAAAGTTCTTTTTGGAGGCTGGAGTATTTTGTATATTTGCTTGTATATTACTTGCTAAATTTTCGCCTATATCAGTAAAGAATTGTACAAATTCATCGCATATCTGTTGAGTATTTTTTAATACTGTTCCCGATGTTGTATTTAACTCAGTGACACACTCTTTAAATTTCGTTTTCCCAGTAATCTCATCAATAGTTGTCCAAAGCCGCTTAGGATCATTTAAGTTATTATTCAATTTATTTAGGTAATGTTTTCGTTTGGTTTGCCTTGCAAGCTCTATAAATTTATTTTTATATTGGTTGTAACAGTCGGTATTCTCTGTAGTTGGCGTTAGTTTCATTACATTATATAGTCTTTCTTTTTCTATTGCCGATGTTATTAATCGTTTGGTAATCCAGGCATTTCTGCTTTTCTCTTTGTGACTAATTATTACTTTATTGGTACTAATATCTAATAGTCTTTTTATTTTCTCTATGAACAGTCCCGTTGCTTTGTCTATATTATTTATAGAGTATAATTGTTCCCAGGATTCTTGTTTGACATTTGATATTAGTTTTGAATTGTCGACAAAAAATTTGTAATTTTCCTGGTTGTTATTAACGGTAGGAATGTTAGAATGTTTTTCATTTGAAGATAGCAGTAAAATAGTGGAGAAGTGGTCAGTAATATCGCTTTCTAGGATTATTGGTATACAAGTAATTTTGTTTGATAGGTCTTTCACAAAGCAGTGATCTATACATATGCCACTGATGGACCTTGTAGGTAGGTTTATATAGGACAGAAATCCGTTACTTGATAGGATATTCAAGTATTCATTTGTGATGGGATCATTGTCCAAAATATTTATATTGTAATCTCCCAAGAAAATATGTTGCTTTAAATGAACTTTATTTTGATTTTGAAAAAAAAATTCGATATTCTTCAAAAACTCGTGGGGTTCTGAACATGGCGGACGATAAATTGCAGATACCTCAATTTTGTTATGGTTAATTTGGATCATTATGTTTAAAATTTTGATTCCATCGGTGAAAGTGAATGTATCATGATTATATTGTAGCTCATTTCTTACAAAAACTATCACCCCATCGTTTTGGTTATAAGTGCCAAAGTTATACAGCGTGTCATATCCCTGCTGATTGAAGCAAGAAATATCAACCACTTGCCACGTTTCAGTTAAAACTATTAGATCAAAATTGTACCATATTTGGTCGAGTAGTATTTTTAAGTAATCAATGTTGTGTTTCATACTCCTTATGTTCATATTAAAAATTCGAAATTTTGCATCAGAATTTTGTGTACATAAATTAGGTTCATCGACGTTTTGTGCTATATTTGTTGCAATATTTGGATTTGGAAATCATTGATGTATTTATTTACTGACATTTTTAGGTCCTCTTTAGAGATAGGAGTATCAAAAGATGAACTTGAATTTTAAAAAAGTATATATATAAATAATATATAAATATACAGTAAATGTTACGGGAAATAATATCTTTATAATTTGACCAAGTGACAGTTTCATCTAAATTAACATTTAATTATTTAAAATGCTTGCCTTGCGGTGTTTGTGCGTTTTTTTTTTTTTGTTTTTGGAACGTTCTTTGTCCGTAGGTACGCGTCCTTCAGATCGATTTCCAAAACAACAAAGCTTCTTGTATCCTTGGCCTAGTAGTACTCCATGAGTTTTGACCAGGAACTGAGCAAGAATACCGGGTCAAAGACAGGCCAACACCTAATCGTTTCTGGAACCAGCCCACTCTCTACACTATTTAATTTACGAAGCTAATTGTTAAGTAGCGTGAAACAACGTTGTATGCGGTTGGTTATAGTCACGATTACCGCTAGAAGTAAAATTACGATTGCTAAATGTCGCTAGTTCTTGAAATATAAATATGCTCATTGTACTTCAATTGAAGTAACGTTTTCCTTTGCGAATTTGACCTAAATTAACATTTAAGTATTTAAGATGCTTGCCTTGTTTAACGCTGGAGTCACAAGATATAACAAGTAAGGTAAGCTCCGCCTTGAGACATCTGCCTGCTTGGGTTTTTTGCGCTTGATGATTATTATATGAGGAATTAGTTAAAGTTTCCAGCCTACATTGTAACTTACGTATAGATTATAAATTTTTGGCCAACTCATATCGCTTGTTGGATGTGTTTAAATAACTCTCTGGAGTCAGCCATATTTAATCAATGATGATTATACGAGGGATGTCTTTTAAGTTTTGCATATAGAAACATAGCAGGCCGCGCGGATCGAACGTCAGTACTGAATCTTAACCTCACTCTTTAGTAAACTTAAATTCAAAGTTTCACAACAATACGTGCAGTGTTCTCACTACAGTGAATTTTTATGTGTCACCAAGTCATTAGAAAAATGGATCTCAACCGAGAACAGACAAGATACGCGCTCATTTTTTCTATTTATCGAACGAATAAAAGAAATTAAGACCATTGAAAATAAGAATGTGCACCTTGTCACTGACTGTGCTACTGGTTGCAGAGATTTTTACTGGATCTCGACGATGCAGCAACCAATTTTCGATGACTCCTAACAATATTAAAAATTCGTAGCGTAGTCAAAATAAATCTTCTTTGATTCAAAGTACCTCCTGCATCTCCTTTAAGACAACAAGAAACCACTATAGGCGATTGTACCTGGCAGGTTGCCCATCCCGTGCTATGCAGTGCGGTAGTAGGCAGTAGAAAAGGAGGCAAAAAAGAGAGGCAGTCCATTAGCATGCGAGCTCTCACGCATAGAAGTAATCAGATCACTTTATAATAGAAGCAGTAAATAGAGCAAACTGCAACAGGCCCGTGTGTGTGGTAATGATAATGGGTCCTACCTAACGACACGTCCTGCTTTGCGTCTTTGTCGGTTTAATTAACGAGCATTTTTCGCCGTTTCCTCTAACCAGTGGCGTAGACGACGGAGCTCCAATAAGGGCCGATTTATTATTTATCACTCTACAATGGAGTTTTTAGTGCAACAACAAAAATTACGAATCGTTATTACGTTATGTTTGATAGCGATATCAATAAAGGGTGCTATGGAGAAAAAAGAGCTTGTTTGGTAACTAAAGTGAATCATGGTAATTTGATAGTATTAATTACTGACAGTCTTGACAGGTTGCATATTTTTTTGATTTTCACGTGAAGATAACACCAAAACTTCAAAACGTTATTAAATTTTTTTATAGAAAAGTTTCGTTAGTATTTGCGTCCAAGCTGGAACTGCCTAAGTTTAGAATCGTAGAACCACAGAACGACAAGTGACCACAACAACAGCAGAACCACAGTAAAAGGCTATCTTGACACATTGCATACGTATACAGGGTGACTTCGAAGTTGAGTCATTTATTTTAACAGTGAGTAGATCTGATCAAAACAAATGTTTTTTTCCTTTACCATTTTTCTGGTAAAATTTAAGTAACAAAGTTATAGCCCTTTGGAAGTTTGAGTACCGCCCTGTCTCAATAATAATATTATGTGCTCGTGTTTGGCGACAACGGATATAATCCGCCTTATCGGTTCATCGCATCGGAAACAAAAAAGCGAAAGAATTTGGAACGATGTTTTTACAATTATTTGTATACAGTCAGTGTCAGTCGGTAACGCGTGAGTGAATAGTGGTGTCTGTTGCGTGGCTCAAACGAAATCAAAAATGGCACATGTTTACGAAAATGCTGAACTTGTGGACATGCGGCATCACGGATTTATGCGGATCGGTTTCCCAATCGAGTGCAACCAACCCCTCGTGCCTTTGTTAATCTAGTACAAAGGGCTCGTGAATCAGGTGACTTAAGACCTCACAGAGGACGGCATGCCGGTGCTCCAAGACCGCACGATCAAATACAGGTCCGCACTGAAATACTTGTCGGGAGGATACTTTATAAAACAAGGTAACATTTTTTTTTTATTTTTTTTTATTTCTACACACATATTTTGGTTTATCTTCCTTCTACAATCATTATCTGAAAATTAATGACTCAACTTCTAAGTCACCCTGTATAACAAAAGTAGCGTCAAGTAGATTGACTCTATACTTCCTACGGCTTCGTTGGAGGTTTCAGAGAATAGGGGTGAGTCTTTTAAGATTCCTTTGTCACAATTTTTTTGTTTTTTGCTCAAGGCTTTCCGCCGAGTCAGCGGTTACAATCATACAGGTGCTATCAGCGTATAAGAATTGTGTACCTTTGCTGATCTCGCTTAACGTAGCCCCATAGAAATAAGTCCATCGGTGTCATATCTAGTGATCTAGAAGGCGAAGATATAGATCCATCACGATCGATCCAAAGATTGTTACTCCAGGTGTCGAAATAGTTACGCACATGATTATGATAATGCGCAAATGCTCGATTAAAAAACTCGAGTATTATGTACCTGTTAATCTGTGATCGAAAAAGAAAGGCCCGATAACTTGTCTGCCAATAACTCCTCCCCAAACATTCAAGCTCCGTTTATTTTGGAAATCTAATTGCCTAACCCAGTAAGGGTTTTGTTTCCGAATACCGAAAAAATAGCCGTATATACCCTTATGCGTCTGGTATAAGAAACATAAAAAATTGAATCCAGACTTGTACAAATATACAGGGTGATGCATTTGAAATTTTTGAGAAACAGTACAATTCGCGTTTTTGACCACCCTGTATGAGCAAAAATTAAAATTTGAAAAAGTAACAAATAAGATAAAAGCTGAGGTGTGTAAGTTTTTTTTATACAAAATTCAGCTTTCCAAATTTCAAAATGGCGGACTGAGGCGTTGCCGAAGTGGGAGGTTTTTCCAGACAAAACACCTCAGTAGCTCAGTAGCTAATTACCAAAGTCCCATAGTATGTTATATCAATTTTCTCCTTTTGAATTGTTTAATCCAAATGTGCAATAAAATTTGAGGCATTCCATTTAAAAAATCATAACTTTGTTATGTAGGTCGAAATTGGGACACCCTGTATAAAGGCCAATATTTTAGAAATGTGCCCTCAAATGTTATGTTTAACATCCCATAAATAGATTTTCCCAAAATGTATTTGTTGATGAGTAATATTCCGACCACACATGGATAGGCCACCCTGTATAATCAATCTTAATTTCAACGACTTTTTCTATGATTTTTGAGAAAATACTTAAAATAGTAGTCTAAAGGATCATCTTTCTTTAATATTAGGATGACAGTAGCTAATTTTAATGCAGATGGAAAAGTACCTTTAAATACTAGAGCATCGATAAGCTCAGCAGGTACTGGTGCAGTACATATAAGGGTCATAAAATTTAGAAAAATGTATGTGTAGATGTAAAAACTGTCTATTTATTATTTAGAAAAGCATGGCGGAACGTTAAACCCTGATACTCAAATATTGCTATAAATATTTCTCCTGTGGCGGTGTGTCATTGACGACAGTCGTCAGCGGCCTCCACGATGATGCAGCATCGCGCCGTGCACGCAACGCCAACGATCGCCAAGTTTTTTCGAATCATACGTGGGACTTTTATCACTTAAATTTCCCTTTGTACCTGGATCAGAACCTTCTTAACGATGGAACGTTTTTGACTAATATTAAAGACGTCATATTAACAATGTCCCACCCCCATCAACCCCACAACTCCATTGTTTCAACCGTTACAAAAATTTGTCGGAAATAATCAGGAGCCTCTGAAATTTCAAAAAACGAAGTTAAGAGATTTTCATTTTTTCCGTTCTTTTGCCGCTAGCTACGCAACCTTTAGACCAATTTTCTAAAAACTACAAAGCTTTTTCATCCTTGGTATAGTAGCAACCTGGCGTGAAAAATTGATCAGAATACGGGCGATTTACCTCAAGTTATAGGCGGATATAAGATTAGACAAACAGATCGACAGAAACGAGTAACATGGTTTTTCGAAATATACTAAGTGACATATAAATCCGAACATCCAGTTTAAATGGTTTTATTTTAATAAAATTTTGTATAAGTACTTAATGAAGCATAATAAGTAAATGATAAAAATTTCAAAATGATTGCATTGCTTTAAAGCCCTTTGACCTTTAATAATGTGTGGATGCACCCTGATGTGCTACGCATTCTCCAACGCGCCTAGGCATGCTTCTGATCAGGTGGTCAATGTCCTCCTGTGGTATCTCATTCCAGGCAACCACCAACTCCTCTCGAAGTGCTTCTAGAGTCTGAGGAGGACGTTGCAAATTGAGCAATCTCCTACCCATCATATCCTACACGTGCTCAATTGGGGATAAGTCGGGAGATCTTGGTGGCCATGGTAACAATGTGACATCATTATGTTGAAAGAAGTCTATTGTGACTCTTGCAACATGTGGTCGGGCATTATCTTGTTGGAAAGTTGGATCTGCCAGGGTGTCAAGATAGGGTAAAAGATGGGGTTCTAGGACTTCGTGGATATAACGCTGCGCGTTCATGTTACCTCTGATGAAGATTAAAGGTGACCTAGAACCATAAGCTATAGCACCCCAAACCATAACTCCAACAGTGTGATGAACATGTCTTTCAACAAATAACTGTGGATTCCTCCTTTCACCACGTCGCCTTCTAACCCCGGCACGACCATCGTGCATGCCTAAACAAAATCAAGACTCGTTACTAAAGACAATACTGTTCCATTCCTGATCCCAGAGTGACCGTGGTCTGCACCACTTAAGGCGATTACGTCGGTGTTCTCGAGTTAAAGGGAGGACCCAGTGTGGTCGGTATGAAAACAAGCCAAAAATTCTCATTCGTCGGTAAACACTTCGCATGCCAATAGGTCTTCCGTGTTCTGCAAACCATTCATTTGCAGTGGACCTGGTAGTGGAGAAACAGTCCCTTAAGGCCAATAATCTTAGGCGGCGATCTTCACGGTCTGTTGTTCTACGGCGGCGTCCAGTGCCCCTTGCTCTTTGCGTACGGCCTTCTCGAAGCCATGCCTGACAACACCTAGCCACAGTGTCCACACTTCTTTGCACTCGAGCTGCAATTGCCCGAAAAGAAAGTCCAGCTTCCCGAAGTCCCACTATACGGCCCCTATCAAACTCACTAAGTTGACGAAATCGTACAGGTCTCCGTACTCTAGGCATCGTAACCGATCGTAAAGGATGTCAAGAACCAAAATCCGCCAAAGTTGATTCTTTACTGCGGCTGAAATATTCATTTTTAGAGCGTTAGTGAATTAAAAAAAAGCAGTATAAAAACCGGAATGTCCAACTGATAAGGCTAAAAAATTTTTTCACTTGTTATTTACAGTAAGATAAATACATTCACCAACTTTTATTAAAATAAAACCATTTAAACTGGGTGTTCGGATTTATATGTCACTTAGTATATCTCATAATACCTTTTATAAAGTTTTGGGATAGGAATCAAGAAGAGGCAATGATAAGTCGACTCTTATACATCGAGAACCAGCGGCGTAGATGTAGGGCTTTAAGAGGAGAGAAGGAAACTCTTCCTCTTCCACGTTTATACACAATCAAATGGCATGTCATGACTGACGTGTGCACATGACAGATGTCTGCGCATTTATCTTCACGTCGCTTCTGGCGTACAATCTAAGGCATCCCTATCTGCGCTACTGTTTTCAGCTAGCTCGATTACTCTCATTTAGAAAGCTCCCGCATGTGGTGTTATCCGGCTCATGAAATATTCTTAAAATTATTCCCGTTAATACTTTAAGCGATTGCCGCTTTTTAATTTTATTAGTCGCCAGGAGAATGAGCCGGCTTTTTTCTTTGTTGCCGTATTTGCACTGCAAATTGGATGATATTATATTGTAGCCAGGTACACTTTGCTATATATGGAGGATATCCCCCAGAAAAAGGAAATGTTTGAATATACGCAAGAGTTCTGAATTTGCTAGGTTTATGGGTACAGGGTTTTAAGCCTGTATCCTCCACCAGGAGTTGAATACAGGGTAGGGTGTTTTTCGAAGAAACCGTCTTTATTATTGACATAAATTCACAAAGTACTAAATATGCAACAAAAAATAAACTAAAACCGAGACACACAAAAGTTATTATAGAAACGTGATAATAATAATATAATAATAATAATAATAATATTTATTTACTCAATGTACAAAGAAAGCAAACAATATGAGTAAATAAATATAAAATCAAAAGAGGCCCAATAGAAGCCATCGCCTGTACATGGACCAATAATTTAAGTTGAAACTGTAGAATGCAAATGACAAAAAAGGACAAAAATTAGCTACAGTAAATTATGTATTTAGTTGATGTTCGTATTTATGAGTTTATGAATATCAGTCCTAGATATAGAATGTAGCCACTTTTTTAAATTTCTTTTGAAACAATTTCCGAAACGTAAACTTTTAAGTCTTTAGGTATAATTTCATAAAATTTAGGCGCTAAATAGAGATACGATCGCTGCATTATACATTTATGCGGTTGAGGAACTACTGTGCCACGAATTTTGTATCTGGTATAATGATTATGTTTAATTTTTTGGTCGGTGTTTACAAATTTATGGTAGTGAGTGATACTGTGTAAGGAATAAAGCTGTCTTATTTCGTACATTCGAACATCTGCATATAATTTTTCAGTGGGATAAAGTTTCGGTTTTTTAAATATCATTTTTAGAATACTTTTTTGAAAAACATCTAAATTATAGATATGTGAGGAACATGCAGCTCCCCATGCTAATATACCATATGTGAGATGAGGCTCAATCAGTGCATGGTATAATGTTTGAAGATATTTTTCTGTCAATATATTCCCAAGGTATTTAATTTTGTAGGATACAAATCTAACTTTCTTTAAAATATAATTGACATGGATGTCCCATCGTAAGTGAGGATCCAAGACCACTCCAAGGTATTTTATGTTGGGCACTCTATTAATTTGCATTTTTTGATCATTAATATTGAAGGAGAAATTTGTGTAATTTGGCAGATGTCTAGCATAAGATCCAAATGGTAAAAAATGTGTTTTAGAGTAGTTAGTGCTTAATTATCTACTGTTAAACCACCGAATAATTTTGATAAAATCATTTTCAATTACATTTTTCAGATCAGACCAGTCAGTGCCTTCATATAATATTGCAGTATCATCTGCAAAACTAGTTATTTTGCCAACACAATTAATTTGTAAAATATCATTTAAATATATATTGAATAACAGCGGACCTAAGGCAGTTCCTTGTGGGACACCACACTTAATATACATTTCTTTACTAAATGATCCTGATATCTGCACAGATTGTGGGCGATTTGACAAATAACTTTCGATCAGTGAGTACGCGTTTCCTCTGAAACCAATTCTCTCCAATGCTTCTAATAATAATTTGTGATGAACTGTATCGAAAGCTTTCTTTAAATCAACCAAAATGCAGATTGAAGGGATTCTGTTATCAATATTTTGATATATTTGATTTACAATTTTAGTTATTGCGTCCGATGTAGCCTTCCCTTCTGTAAATCCATATTGATTTTCACTTAAAATTTTGAATTTTGTGAGGTATCGAATCATTCTAGTAGATAAAACTTTTTCAAAAACCTTTGCTACACTGGATATTATTGATATTGGTCTATAGTTGTTAACATCTGTTTTTGTTCCTGATTTATGTATCGGTATTATATTACCTTTTTTTAAAATTGAGGGATATATGCCAGATTCAAAGCATTTGTTGATTAGGTAAGTGAGTGGTTCTGTTATGTCCTCGGCTATAATTTTCAAATGCTCGCTTTTAATACCATGGAACCTAAATACATGAAAAAGACAACGATTCCTGCAGTATTACTGTTTTTGCAGCAGTTCTTTCCTTAACATGGCTTTGAGATAGAATAAAATCCGGAACGCGAAGAGCCTGGTTGTGGCTTCAACGAATTGCAATTATTGTAGTAGCATCTTTTTAAATTGACTTTTAAAATCATAGATATAATTTAATAATAACAATAATAAATTCGTCTTCATTAAGTACATGAAAGCACATACAGCTCTAGGAATAGCGGCGAAATTTAGCCGCGGACTATTCTTAAGCTTAACCACTATTTCGGAAAGGTATACACAGTATACGATGACTTAAAAAAATATGAAATTGAAGGCAACTTATACGACATACCTAGGGGATTTATATTTCAGGACTTCATAACAAGCATAAAAAAGCAGTGAGCAATATTGAAATTTCAACGTGATCTTCTCTGTGTTTACCACTGTAACAAAATCGTAAAACAATTGGAAATAATTTTGATTTGCCTGGAAAATCATAATATACTGTAATTCCGAGTTGACAAGTCCTGTTTCAATATCACTTGTATCTCCAAACAGATTTGTATGTATAGTATCAAACTCTAAATTTACTTATAATATGACCCTCAAATCATAAATTTATATACATTATTTATTCCTTATTAATGTCTAATTTCATCCACAATGCCAATAATTTCGAGGATACTCCTGTGTATGGTTACAAATATAAAGGGAAATTACTTGTGAAATATTTCTAATACCTATGCGGAGTTTCCGATGCTCGAAGCGTATAAACGCACGCGCTACTTAGGCGCCATATAGGTCGATAGATGCCCTAAACCGCATCTGCTGAGAAATGGGCACAGCGTCCGCAAATAATGGTTCGGCGCATGATGGTTCCTGCCCTGGGATGACACGGGGCGAATCTCTCTTCGGGGCATGACCTTCCTGGGCCAAGAGGAAGCACCTACTTCATTTTATTGTACTTGAATCGTGACAATACTAACGCCAATTTGGGTTACACCTCCCATGCCCCACAAGCCCCAGACCCAATATTGTACTTAAACAAAAGACGATGTTTGTGCGTTTTTTTTTGTTTTTTTTTAACATTCTTTATCCGTAGTTACGTGGCCTTCAGATCGATTTCCAAAACAACAAAGCTTCTTGGCTCCTTGGCCTAGTAGTACTCCATGAGTTTTGACCAGGAACTGAGCAAGAATACCGGGTCAAAGACCGGCCAACACGTAATCGTTTCTGGAACCAGCCCACTCTCTACACTATTTAATTTACGAAGCTAATTGCTAAGTAGCGTGAAACAACGTTGTATGCGGTCGGTTATAGTCACGCTTACCGCTAGAAGTAGAATGACGATTGCTAAATGTCGCTAGTTCTTGAAAAATAAATACGCTCATTGTACTTTAATTCAAGCAACGTTTTCCCTTGCAAAGGGTGCACAGCTTGCATACTTGCTAAGTAAATACTCCGTCAGCAGTCTTAATTAGCAAAATACGTGTCTCTTCCTTCCACTTGTCAAACAAAACCTTGGCAATTAAAAAACTTGAAAAGTACATAGTAAAGCATTTTTCCGACCAGCGGCTAATATTCAACTTAAAGTCTTTAAGTCTGCACGGTCGTCGTGTCTTTTTGTCCACGGAAAATACTTTTTTAATTAATGCTACTTTGCAACCCTTTTTATACGGAGTTGCAATCCTAGCTACTTGTACTTTTAATCTTTCCGTATTTCTTCTTGGAGAGAAGAGCAAGCAGATGATTAGGGACCTAAGGAGGTTTTAATGAATGAAAAAGGGTTATTAGATCGATTACGATTGTCTGACGACGTTAACCATTGCCCTTCAGCCTTTATGCCTCTTGATCTGTACACGCATTGACTCAAGGATTCGAGAGAGCCTCTGCGTAGTTCGTTTCTCAGAGAAAAAACTTTACTTCACACTCCAATGCAATGAGATCCTTCACCGAGATCCTGAGATCTCGCACATGGTGCCTCAATGACGAAATATTCCAGGATATAATCCTCCGTAAAGGGTTATACTTGTTCTTTTCACGGTTTTTAGTATGCCATTGAATGTGGTGAAAACTACTTTGAACGTCACAATCGTACCATATGTCACAAAAATATTTGCTATACATTCTTACTTCAAATATTAGAACTGGAGGTTTCATATCAGGTGCTACCACACTTGAAATAACACCTGTTTCGATAAGGAAAAAGCGTCGCTTTTTGTCAGATTACTTGCTCAAATATAACAGGAAGGAAAACCATCATGTACTGAGTGCAACGCAAACATACAACTAACTTAGGTATACATTTACGAATAATAAGGTCACAAGGGGTGTGTCTGCATTACTAATATTCCCAGATTTAATTCCAAGCTTCAACTATAACAAGTAGAAAAAAATTATGGGCAAAATCCGCAAAAAGAAGAAAAATGGATAGATAACCCGAGCAATACGTATTTCTGCTCTTTGGCTTCATCAGGTCCGAAATGTGTGCACAAATTTATCTACAAGGATAGACACACATGTCCATTTGCTTTTATAGATTTATCTTGTGTTTTGACTTATTTCAAGTACAATACTGTCAATACTCCACGTAATTATTTATTGGAATTCTGATTACACATTTGATATTAATTCAACCGATCTCCTTCACAAAGCGAATGTTTAGGCTTGCAAATAAATAAATATAAAATCTGACTATGCCGTATGGTCTATCAACGATCCTGACCCAGTATTTACGATAGAATTGCTTGACCAGCGAAGAGAAAGTTTTTAAACGTGGGGTGACAATATATGCACGTCAGTAGAATTAAGTATAGATTTTCTACCCCTTGCTATGTAATGTGTGTCTGTTAACCCCTTTTGTCCAGCTGGATAGGCTTTGGCTTGCGCGTCCCTAATTTAGGGTTGCTATTTTGCATTAGAACGTTCGATAGCGGTATCGTCTACGAGTGCTGGATCTGACTTTCTGAAAAGGGAAAAACATCTAGTTTTTCCGTTATATTTTATATTTTAAAAGCATATTCTGCTTCGAAAATTGTAAAAAATTTCAACATGAGACGATCGGTGATTGGGGATTTTGGCATTCAAAAATAGATTCAAAAAGCTCATTGCATCTATGAAATTTTTATATTTGAACGTATCAAAGTTTCATCAATATTTTACTTTTAATTTTAGTGTTTGATTGTTTTTAAGAGTCCAAAGCTCGCAATTTTGACATTTTCATCGAAATTCACCATGTTGGAATATTCAACTTGAGTATATTTATACGAGCGGATGATCGCAACACATTCTACTTAAAATCTGTAATAAAAATGGGGCACAATACATATTAATATCAAGATAGCGTCAAGTGTGTTGACTCTGTACTTCATAAAGGATTGAGTTCAACACACTATCTTCCATTAACACTCAGACTATATCGTATTATATACTCTGTTGTGCATAATATTTGTTGTGAATACTAATCATTCTGTTGATGTTAGAAAGCGCTCATGAAGTTAGCTTGTTAGGGGGAGGTGAAAAATGGCCGTGCCAATTGTCTTTCCTTTTGGAATGTTGTCGTTTTTATATTTTTGCTGAATGGGAATGTGTCGGATGCTCTAGATGTGGTTGCTGGTGTCCCCCAGGGATCAATATTGGGTGCTTTATATAGTTGACACTTCACAATTTCCAAAAGCTGTCAACTACTCAAAGTTGCAGTTATATGCGGATGATACTAAGCTTTTCTATTCATCTCGCCCATACGAACTAGATGAAGGTTGTCGCCGAATATGCGCTGACCTCGAAAGTATCTCCGATACTTCTCAACAGCGTTTCTTGTTGCTTGATCCCGAAAAGTCAAATTTAATTATTTTTGGTACCAATAAAGCTAAATATCTCTTTAAGGATGAAATAAATATTCATGTTAATTAATTAATGAGTAAGCAAACCGAAGTAAAAAAAAATCAGTAGTAAATTCGTTAACTAAAATACTACTTTAGGTTTCTGAGATCTCACATGTACCATGTTAAATATCTATCGCTTACATGTATATGATTACACCTATCTACAATAGTATTCTTTCCTTTTTTTCTCTTCTATTTGATTTGTGTCGACTTTTCCTTTTTTCTGTTCATATTAAGTGCGTTATATAGGGTAAAGGCGAAGACCAGCTATTACCCTAGGAGTGAAAGCTGAACTTCGCCTTTTCCGGGTAGAGATTCTATATCTTTGTATCTTGCTATCAAAGAATAAATGATTATTTTCTGTACAATTTTGTGATGCTTCAAGATTGCCCCCCTGAGAAAATATTCCACTTCTGGGTCTTCAGAAAATTTTGGAGACACATCTAGTACGCATTCACACAAAATCATCTCTTGTCGAATGACGGACCTCCCCCCTCTACTGAGAAAAAATATCTCATTTTAGAAATGACAAAAGTACTTCCTCGCCAGTGACGTTGGAAGTAAAAATGGAATTGTTGCGTTACTGTCACAATAAAAACAAAGCTTAAAACAAATGCGTACGCAATCATAGCTACATTTCAGTTATTAAAATGGCTAAATTTAGAGTGCCTTATTTGCCTTTCCTATTCGTACATAATTGAAAATCGACCATTATGAGTAGACTTAATAGCTACAAATAAAAATAACCCAAGAATGCAAACCTGGAGCACATTTGACCAACGAAGTCATGTTGTTTAAGCTACCTATCTCTGGCCTTAGAGCCATTATTGCATTAGCTAAATACGGAAAGTTTCCCAACTTCAAGCATTCAAACTGGCTTCTGCCCGATGTCTTTGGCTTCAGTAGGAAATCTGCCGCCGTGTCGAACGCGTTTCTAGCAATCTCATGATGCACATTTGCATTTATTGGCGAAGGCGCAGGGATTCTGGGGTAATACCTTCCCGACATTGTTGTCAAGTGACGAATCTAGTACAAAACCCATCATTTATCTGAAAGTAGTGTTTATATGATCCGTGACATGATTTCTATTAAATTTCGATGATTGAAGTCGATATTGATATTGTCTTGCCACCATGAAAATTTTTGTATATCATGGAGCATGTAAGCGAGCAATATTTTTGTCGCAGAATATGGCCTGGCTATATATCTCGGCTATATTAAGTATATCTCGGCTAAACAAGTAATATCCTTGTAACAATGTATATCTATAAGTATGACAATTATAGCCAAGACATTATGACCACATTGAGACATGGCTGGGCTATATAACTCGCTCATATGTCCTATACCTCGGCTATATTCTTGTAGATCATCTAAACAAACAATATTTTTGTAGAAATACATGACTATAAATATAAAAATTATAGCCCAGGCATTCTGAGTAAGTTGCAGCATATGGCTCGGCTATATATCTCGGCTATATCATTGTGAAATATCTAAACAAGCAATATTTTTGTAACAATACATGACTATAACTATGACAACTATAGCCCAGGCATTCTATGTTGTAGCATAAAACTCGGCTATATATCTCAGCTATGTCATTATGAAACATCTAAACAAGCAATATTTTTGTAGCATTACATGACTATAACTATAAAAACTATAGCCCCGGCATTCTGAATATGTTGCAGCATATGGCTCGGGTATATATCTCGGCTATATTTTTATGAAACATCTAAACAAGCAATATTTTTGTAGCATTACATGACTATAACTATAACAACTATAGCCCAGGCATTTTGAGTAAGTTGCAGCATATGGCTCGGCTATATATCTCGGCTATATCATTGTGAAATATCTAAACAAGCAATATTTTTGTAACAATACATGACTATAACTATGACAACTATAGCCCAGGCATTCTATGTTGTAGCATAAAACTCGGCTATATATCTCAGCTATGTCATTATGAAACATCTAAACAAGCAATATTTTTGTAGCATTACATGACTATAACTATAAAAACTATAGCCCCGGCATTCTGAATATGTTGCAGCATATGGCTCGGGTATATATCTCGGCTATATTTTTATGAAACATCTAAACAAGCAATATCTTTGTAGCAATATATGGTCACAAGTATGGCATCTATAGCCCAGCTATTTTGATCGTATTGCGGTATATGCCTCGACTACATAGTCATATGGCTATGTCAGTTATATCTCGGCTATATTGTCATGGGTCAGCTAAACAAGCAACATCGTTGTAGCAGTATATGGCTATAACTATGACAACTTTTGCTCAATATATTGCAGCATATGACTCGGCTATATATCTCAGATATATCCGCTATATCTCGGCTATAGTTTTGTAGCAGTATGAATACTTTACCAATATAAACAAAACAAGTTTTCAGATTTGGAAGTTTTAGCTGAACTTTCTTCATGTGCCTTTACCAATTATGTGCTGAGATCTGGCAACATTGCTCCATGTATGCATCACTGAAAGTTTCGTATAGCTGTTAGCTGGAACGCTTCGAACTTGACGGTGCTCTAACACGGTTCACTTGTTTCAGACACTGCAATAAGCTGTCGTGTGTCCGAATCCCTTGTATAACTCCGGTTATTGGCGAACAGGCAGCCGATGTTCTCAAGTCAGATCAGGAAGGCATCTCTCCTAGAAAGCTTTTTTCATATCACAGCAGCTACGAGACAGAATACTAGATCCGCAGGGATATTATCTAAAAAACCTAAAAAACAAAAAAAAGAAATGACAAAATGTCATCTTGCAGATTACGTAGTTTTTGGTGTGTAAATAGCTCATTCCACGTTTGTGCGCTATGATAGCTGTGAGTGCCATCAAAAGCGCCCATCTATGGAGGAATGACTCAACGACACGACTTGCATTGTTGGTTGCAGAAAGCTGAGTAGTCTATAGTGCTTATCTCTGAGAAGATGTGAAAGAAAGAAAGTTGGTTGACTAGCAAGATAGATGATTATGTATATTGGTCTGCATGTGTATAAAATCAGTGATATTTGGATTTTGAGAAAATTATTACGTAATATGCCGCCAATGCTGTGCCTGACGGGTTATTTATATGATGTCCTTTCTGCAGAGAGGTTAGCCCGAGTGACGATAACCTGGCCATGCAACTTTTGAAATATACTCTACAAGACTATCCGTAGCGAAATTTTCCCCGAAAATAATCTAAACTATCGACTATCGACGATCAACTATCAACTATCAACTATCAACTATCAACTATCAACTATCCACTATCGACCGTCGAATATCGACTATCGACTATCGACCATCGACCATCGACCATCGACCATCGGCCATCGACCATGGACCATCGACCAACGACCATCGACCATCGACCATCGATCATCGACCATCGACCATCGTCTATCGACCATCGACCATCGACCATCGACCATCGACCATCGACTATCGACTGTCGACTGTCTACTGTCGACTGTCTACTGTCGACTGTCTACTGTCTACTGTCTACTGTCTGCTGTCTAATGTAAACTGTCAACTTTCAACTGTCAACTGTCAACTGTCAATTGTCAACTGCCAACTGCTAACTGCCAACTGTCAACTGTCAACTGCCAACTGTCAACTGTCAACTACGAACTACGAACCACGAACGACGAACTACGACTACCTACCGTGAACTATAAACTGTAAACTGAGAACTGTGAAATGTGTAATTTGTCGTAAATAAAAATTAAAGAGATGGAAGACATTTCTTGGTAGTCTTATTCGATTTTTGGCAATCTGGGATCTCCTCCTTAGGCATTTGCCCGTGCCCGTAGGGTGAAGACCGAATAGGTTCCACTGTCGCTCCGACCGCAGCCTGTCGAGAGCACTTTTCTGCTTTCTCGCTCTGAAGCATCAAAGCTGTTAGTTGCGACCGGTGCTTTTTCGGAGGATCGTAGAAAAAAATAATTACAATACAACCCCCACGACCACCCTTTAATTCAATAAACAGGCCAATTCGCCCCTTGACTGGACCGATGATTGTGGATGTCTGCGGACGTCAGCCGCCATATTTTTTTATTGTTCAGAGCCGCCGTTGATTTTGCTGGGCATTGATCGTGCCAATAAATAAAGGCGAAACGATTTTCGCCCTTGTTCTGGGACAGCAGGCAAATCGAATAATCGAAGAATCGGAGATGGACATACTACGTGATCGGAGCATAAATAAACTCATAATTTTCTGTCCGTGCTGGTGGAAATTTATTGGGACAGAACTTAGTCCGATTATTAATTGCAGTTTCCTACATATTAATTTATATAATAACCCATCTCATATTATCAACAATTTTAAACTAGAGTTATGCTGTTAAAATCCTCAGAATTTTGTTAGGTAATTGGGTTCACTTGTTTAAACCAATTCGGTTCCCTACCAACTATTTTTCTCAAAAACAAGCCTTTTTCAAGCTCGAAGAACTTGACGACTCGAACACCGCCTTTTAGCACTGTTGAGGCAGGTTATGGGATTTCCGGTTAATACCGGGAGAGTATGTAATATGAATCTTCTAAGAAACCTCGATACTAGTTAGCAACGTAGCTGGCACGATGACCATTGCATTTTTTTTGTACTTGAACCACAAAGAAGGCCTGTACACCCATGAATACAATGAGACTATAGAAGGATACAGGGGAAAGACGTATTTCATAAAGTTTTTCATCTAGGAAATTTGTTCACAGGGATAGCCACAATGTGGCAGCGACAAATACAAACTGCCAATCAGAGGACTACTCTTATTTCCAAATTCTCGTCATGAGTCTACATTATAGGCGTCCCAAAGTACCTAGTTAGGTACTATACAAGGGTTGCAAGTTTGACTTCAATTTGATTTATTGTTTATTTAAAAATACAATTCTGCCTGAGCTAGAAATAAATACCCCATTATCTTTGATTCAAGTGCACTTTTTTCTGTTAGTTTTGAGTAGCCCTATCCAACCAAGTGATAATCTCCTGTTTATAGTAGTTATGATACCCTATATTCCACCCATGGCTATTTTCCATTACTACCCAACAAATCACTAACGCATTACCTTGGAGGTAGTCCGATATGATAACATCTCAACATCGACTGAGTTCATGAGTATCACCACCTGTATGTTCTGCCAGTATATCGCCCTTGAAATCTCTCATGTTCAGTCAGGACGAAAAAGAAATGACACGCACCAACGTGATTGTCTTGTGGTTGATTATACGGTAGACTGAATACTGTACAAATAAAAGAGACCTTTTTCATATCGTCGCATGATTGTAATTGTCTATGCAAAGGAATAATATTAAATGTATGTCACTTGGATCAGTTTTACTTTTTGCCTGTTCATCTTTATCAGATTTTGTCTAGCAATTTGACTTGGCCCGCACGAAGTGGAGAACATTGGGAGTTTCAATTGTTGTTGGAAAATGACCTTCGCGAATGGTATGAGGATTTTCTTGGACCCACGCGTGTGTATTATGAAAATTTAATATCCCGTCTCACTTAAAAGTACATTCGTCCGTCGCATGAATGTTTTTTATAAAACTGACTACAAATTTTGGCTAAACTTAATGCCATTTATTTGTTAATTACCCAATTTAAAAACGTTAAAAGTTAGTAACATTGTGGTGATTATGATCGATGTGAAGCACTTAAAGTTGTGAACTATAAAGCCATTTAGACAAATATCTATTGACTTTTGAACTTATGAACTTTTTGACATGTTTAGACCCGCCCTATTACCCATTTCAATTACTGCCATAACGTTTACACGCTGTATATTGTTATTAGAAACTTGTTAGGCATTGCAAGTATTATAATTCACCGGGAATGCTGCGCTAGACAGAGGAATGGCCGAGGTACCTTGCCGCACCTATGAAAATATACATTTTTAGACACAATAAGTTTAATCATCCTGAAAGCACGTTGTATTGCTAAGAGCGCAAAAGCCCGAAATGGATGATTCGATTACATACTACAGTATATTTAGATAAGAGATAGACCGGACATAAACAAGACCACGTGATCATCGAACGCTGTAACATTCGGCAGGGACGTATTAAGAGTCACGCAGTACATATTTTAGATAGTAGATGCTGCTTTGCGTAACTTTGTAGTAAATTAGCACAATTCGATGTGTATACGATTGGTGATGGATATAGGATCATGTGGGGGTGGGGTAAGAAATATATAATGATGTAAATATACATAAGGGCTTCAAAATTTTAGCTTCGATTTCCAGCTTCGGATGCCGCCTGATGTTTGGTGAAATATAATATAATCTCAAAATGGCGTTTAAATTAGCCTAAATTAAAAATAATCGTATATCTCTTAAAATTGCTTTAAGAATATTGATTAGTATATTTTTTGATTTCTAGGTAAATTGTAACCAAATTAAAACGTTCAAAATGTAAAAAAATGTGCATGGTTGAACATTGTCAGAAAGTAGATTCTTGAATAGGTTTTGACAAAATGGGTTGAAAAATGTCAATAATTAATTAAAAAATACAGTAGCTTTATAATTACTTATAACTTACCGAATTTGATGAACGACATCTTTTATTGGAAAGATGAGCTTGATGAGCTTTCATCATCGCTACTGCGTGAAGCACCAACGTCAATAATGAATGGCTCGACTTGTTCCTCTAAAATATTGTCCAGTTCCCACATTCTCTTTTCAACTTTGTCTTTCACGTGCTTAATACAGTTTTCCCATTTTTGCGCTGTTATTAATTCTAGTGCTTCTTTGAAAAGTCATTTGAGGTCACAAAATTTAAAAGTTGTATTGTGCTTAGCTATATAATTTTTAACCTCTGCCCATATGAGCTCAATGGGATTGAGCTCGCAATGGTATGGAGGTAAACGGAGCACAGTTTTATTTTGACTTGCTGCCATTTCGTCAATGGCGTATTTTTGATATTCCGCCTTGTGATCCTTGACAATTCTTAATAATTGTACTTTCAGCATTGCTTCTTCAAAGTTGATATTTTTCGAGCGGAGCCAATTTTGAACATCAACTTTCCTTGAAGCCGTTGTTGGGACCTTCTCCATTCTTCGAGAATGATAAGGCGCATTATCCAACACAATTACTGCGTTTTCCTCTAAGTTCGGTAAAATTTTTGAAAACCACTGTTCAAACGATTCGCCATTCATTTCCTCGTGGTAATCTCCAGTTTTCTTAGACTCAAAGCACCACAGACCGTCAACAACAAATCCATCCTCACTGCCAATATGGCAGATAATGAGCCTTTTCCCTTTACCTGGAAAGTACTAACTGGTGTAGATTTATTTTAATAAGCGAACCTTTTTCAAATGTTTTCATCACATTCAGCGAAAAAACATTGAGACATGAGTATCAGAACGCTATAATTGGGATTATTTAGTCCTATTGAAAGAAAGAATATTGAACGTCGTATGATTACTCAGCGCTTCACAATTTAATTTAAAGTTATAAACCATTAAAGAATGAATGATCAGGAACCTGAAATACGCGCAAATATTAATATTAACAAATTATAACTTTATAAAGCTTAAAGTATGAATTAAAATGATTAGAAATATTAGGAACGGTACACAATATAAAACTTAGTAACTTTTTTTAAGTTTATAATATTCGACATATTTTAAGATTATATTAAAAAATTATTGAAATATCGAAAACACATAAAAACATGGCTTAAAAAAGTTCTAACAAATGAAAATGACAATAAAACATCCACGCATTTTATCGAAAGTTATAAAAGTTTTGTTACTTGTAATATGTTTTATCTGCCCCCTGGAATTAATGTTTAGAACCTTGTTCCCAAGGTTTAAAAAACATCCGATTGTTGTCTATTACTCGTATTTACCTGCTGGATTTTTTAATCCGGTGGACAGTCCATCTAGAAAGGCCCTCCTGGATGAAGTTACAGAATCATCAACCCATACTTTACTTGTAGTGTGTGCTGCGTTTACCCACGTTTCATCAAGGTAATAAATCTTCCTGTTTTGATTTCTATATTTCCCAATTTTTGTTAAATAATCCCTCCTCCATAGCACAATTTCTTCTCTATCCAGTAGTAAACTATTACGACCCCGTTTTTTCCATTTGAAATTTAAATGCTTCAGTAACGCATGGAAAGTTGATCGTTTGAAATTTGGCAACGTTGTATCTCCATTTACCTCCTGCAGTACTTTATCTATAGTAGGTATTTCATTCCTAAAGAAGAATTCATTCACTTTCTTCCTAATCGCATGCTTATCAGCTTCATCAAATGATTTAACAATACTTTTGCGATGTTTACTGGTCATTGGCTCAGAAAAGGTGTGATTTTTTTTGTATTGTCTTAACACATTAAACACTGATGCGCGACACACCCCAACTTTGTGAGAAACCTTCACAACAATTTCTTTGATGGTTGATGCCTCGTTCTCCTCGCGCTCGATCCTATATATATTCAAAATGACCTCTTTCATTTCTGCACTCTGGTGTCTTTTTTTAGAGCGTTTCCTAGGTGGACTACAGGAGTTTACAACTGCATCGGCAGTATCTGTACTACTGGGCATTTTGCGCAAGCAGTTGATAACAATAACAATCAATAACAAGGTATAACAACAACAACGACAAACTCAACAACTTAATAAGATAACAAACGAAAACGTCCAAAGAAATATCAAATTGCAATGATGCACACGACATACGTAACACGCCTGAACCTGAATGTGACTCTGCCTTGATACGACTGCTCTGCCGCTCGGCATAGGCATTTAATTGCGAATTAATTGACCAATGAGGGCTCCTGTTTTACGTCGAGACGGCGGCGTTAGCGTGAAAATCACCCGAACCTTTTGTTTACATCCGGTCTATCTCTTATCTGAATATACTGTAGCTTCTCCAAGACTTTCGACAACAAACACAAGTCACTTATAGTGAAAACGTTACTTGTATTTTTTCGATCCGATATCAAGGAACTAAAGTAACAAAATTTACACACTGTAAGTTTCCTGTCATTCTCTACCGAAATCAGCATTCAGTAGTTCTGTTCTCGGCCTCCCAGTCAATGCACTTTAGGGAGGATTATCTGTTCTTAATCGATGCCGCGAAGGCGAGGAAGGGCCGAAGTGACCGTAGGGCAGTTTCTGACTGTTCGACCGAGACACATCTGAATAGTGCGGTGATTAGAAGGACTAACCGAAAGCGGCTACTTTGCAAGCATCTCCTTACAGGGTGATTCGTTTGTTCACAAACAGAACTTTTTTTTAAACTGTTGCCGACGCGTGACCAGAAACCTCAATATCGAAGGATCTGGACTGCGATAAGGAGATGGTCTCTTGCTAGTTTCTTGACAGTACGACAGCCACGGGACAACGGAGCGATCGTACAGGTCAGTTCTAGATACGCGATGTACAATTTTCCTTAGAAAGAAGATCGAGCTTGTAAGTACTATATATACTTCTAAGCGCAATCCGACTTGGCAAAATGACGGTGATGATTGCCATATTATTGGACTCATGCTTAAAAATGAGGTTTTCCTGGCTTATAACACGCCAGTAGACATTTACAAAGCTTATCCATGATGAAACATCAAAATTTATTATAAATACAACAAATGTCACATAGAAAATTAGAAATTTACATGAAAATGGAATCTTTTCACATGAAAATACATTTTTTTGCAAAATCAGTATTTTATATGACCACCTTTCGTAGCCAACACAGCTTCAACGCGACGTGGCATACTGCTTATACAGTTTTGAATTTTTATTTTGAGCTCTGGGTTATGTTTCCAAGTGTCATTAAGTATAAAATTGTAAATCAAATACATCAAAATATTGATAACAGAATCCCTTCAATCTGCATTTTTGTTGATTTAAAGAAAGCTTTCGACACAGTTAATCACAAATTATTATTAGAAGCATTGGAGAGAATTGGTTTCAGAGGAAACGCGTACTCACTGATCGAAAGTTATTTGTCAAATCGCCCACAATCTGTGCAGATATCAGGATCATTTAGTAAAGAAATGTATATTAAGTGTGGTGTCCCACAAGGAACTGTCTTAGGTCCGCTGTTATTCAATATATATTTAAATGATATTTTCCAAATTAATTGTGTTGGCAAAATAACTAGTTTTGCAGATGATACTGCAATATTATATGAAGGCACTGACTGGTCTGATCTGAAAAATGTAATTGAAAATGATTTTATCAAAATTATTCAGTGGCTTAACAGTAGAAAATTAAGCATTAACTACTCTAAAACACATTTTTTACCATTTGGATCTTATGCTAGACATCTGCCAAATTACACAAATTTCTCCTTCAATATTAATGATCAAAAAATGCAAATTAATAGAGTGCGCAACATAAAATACCTTGGAGTGGTCTTGGATCCTCACTTACGATGGGACATCCATGTCAATTATATTTTAAAGAAAGTTAGATTTGTATCCTACAAAATTAAATACCTTGGGAATATATTGACAGAAAAATATCTTCGAACATTATACCATGCACTGATTGAGCCTCATCTCACATATGGTATATTAGCATGGGGAGCTGCATGTTCATCACATATCTATAATTTAGATGTTTTTCAAAAAAGTATTCTAAAAATGATATTTAAAAAACCGAAACTTTATCCCACTGAAAAATTATACGCAGATGTTCGAATGTATGATATAAGACAGCTTTATTTCTTACACAGTATCACTCACTACCATAAATTTGTAAACACCGACCAAAAAATTAAACATAATCATTATACCAGGTACAAAATTCGTGGCACAGTAGTTCCTCAACCGCATAAATCTATAATGCAGCGATCATATCTCTATTTAGCGCCTGAATTTTATGAAATTATACCTAAAGACTTAAAAGATTTACGTTTCGGAAATTGTTTCAAAAGAAATTTAAAAAAGTGGCTACATTCTATATCTAGGACTAAAATTCATAAACTCATAAATACGAACATCAACTAAATACATAATCTACTGTAGCTAATTTTTGTCCTTTTTTGTCATTTGCATTCTACAGTTTCAACTTAAATTATTGGTCCATGTACAGGCGATGCCTTCTATTGGGCCTGTTTTGATTTTATATTTATTTACTCATATTTGTTATCTTTGTACATTGAGTGAATAAATATTATATTATTATTATTATTATTATATTGATCAACTCTTGCTTGGTTGTAGGGGCTTTCTTCGTAACCTCAGATTTCAAAAATTCCCAGACGTTTTCGATGGGGTTCATGTCAGGCGAATTTCCTGGCCAGTCGAGAATATCTACTTTTTTTTCAGCTAAAAATTTTGTAATTTTTTGTGCACGATGGCAAGGCGCACCATCATGCATAAAAATTGGCTTTTCTCGTTTGTTGGACCATTTCTTCACTTGAGGGAGCAGCTGGGTTTCCAGAACTTCCTGATATTTTTTGGCATTCATTGTACCATCGACAACGTATAAGGCCCGTCCATTAAAACTGATAACTGACCATACCATTACCGAAGGGGGATGTTTTATGGTCAGCACAATGCATTCTGGCTTATATTTCTCATTTGTCCTTCGCCGTACAAACTGCGATTTGTCGACCAATACTTGGAAAATCGACTCGTCCGAAAAACATACCTGAAAAACGTCATAGAATTTAGATTAAACAATATCTACAGTACAAGAACGACTTGAATATAGTTATATAGCATTTATTTACGTTCTTCCAGTTATCAGTCGTGAAATCCTTGTATTTTCGTGCCCATTGGTATCGCTTTGATATCATAGCACTGTTCTTTGCGAAACTTCAATGCCGGCTTCAAGAACTTTTTTTTGTAAGAATTTTTATCGGCAGTTTTCGATTTTCAACACAAATATTGCGAATTTTTCGGTCACTTCTCTCTGTCGTGATTCTCCGTAGACCGCACGCACCTTTACGTTTGGCTCTCGGATTTTCACCGAGGTCTATTTTTTGTTTAATTCGTTTTACAGAACTTTGAGAAACTCCAACAATTCGCGCTATTTGCAAAAAGTTCATAATAACAACAAGAAATATAAAGTAAAAGTAGATTTGCAGCATGAGTCTAGAGATATGGCAAGGGACTGTAAATGTGTTTGTGTTGAGCATTATCTTGGTAAGCATGTTAATCTAAGCTTCCAGGTGTACCAGAAAGCTCGAGAAAGCGTTCTCGTTGACAGCAACTGGTGACGGTAGCTTAAAGGCAATGCGACTGGGACTACGTACTTGAATGAAAACGTTCTCACCTGAAAAGGGTTTGTAACGGTTTCACCGTCCGATCGTATTTATTAAATCACTTCTCGATTATCATTTCAATAATCCCATCTCTAGCTTTTTTACTTGGAAAATTTTCCGCTTGGACCGCTTGATACGGAGTTCCTGATCTGAACAAGAGCTAAGAATTTTCTTCTCTGTAGCACAAGGTCATATAGCACCATGTGCTAGAATTTTGTAGAATGTGTGTCCGTATAGGACAAAATGATTGGGGCCACCCCCTTTCCCTTTCTCTTTCCCTTTCTCTTTCCCTTTCTCTTTCCCTTTCCCTTTGCCTTAGTCTTTGACTTTGCGTTGCTTGGCCTATCACTTCACCCATGCATGTGCCTTGGCAGCGCCATCGCCTTTAAGTTCAACTTCGCCTACAACTGGTTATGAAGCCACTATATGTGAGGTCACCCCTTATAACTGGGACCTCCACTTCAAGCACCTGGCCATCCCCGCTTCAGTCCGTTCAAAAATGGACCAGCGAAAGATAAGTTGATAGTTTTATAGCAGCGCCAAAGATGTAAAACTTATTTTGTTCTTTAAAACTGTAAAATTGTAATGTAATGAAAATGCTTTTTTTGTTAAATAAAATCTGTTAAATTTTTGTGTTCTGTTTGTTCTTCTATCCTCTAGCCATGCCATGGTCGACACACAGCTACATGCCTGTAGATGTCTTCGTGCCACCGACTGAGCTACCGGAAGCTAATGGTAACCCCCTTTCTGTGATTGTGCAGAAAAGTTGGAATCTTCATTGCATTCCAACTTTTCTGGACTTTTTGCGGAAAGGAAGCGTTACATAAATTGGCACCCGCAACGTGAGGCTTCGATTGTTGTTTGGCTTTGTCGACAAGTGGTTTGCTAGTGGAAGATTGGCAGACAGAACATAGTTTTCAAAATTCTTTACAATTTTTGGCAGCATTTCTATTTTTAATTACTTTTGGTACTCAAATTTCTAATTCTTTAATCATCCTTACTTTTTGCTTAATGTTTAAAATTTTTATCAAAAGATTAAAATTTTTCCACCTGTTTATTTCATAGGCGTACTATGCTCTATTAACTTTTAAATTGTCTTGTTTAGTAGTCAGCGAGATCATTGCCAGAATTTGTTTTCTCACATACTACTATAGTTTTTATTTACTGCTGGGGACAGTTATAACTTTTTCCTCATTGTACTTTTGAGATTGATGATATTTTGATAATTTTTTGTTGAATATTGATAGTCTGGGGACTTTAGGTTTCCCAGCATTTTTGTCGAATATCATCAAACTTTTGATTGAGGTTGTGACTATTGTTGTTGATAGTTTACATATTCTTATATGCTTTTCATTTTTGATCACTAACCTCTTAGTTTTTGAAAGTATTTCTTCATGTGCAGTTTTTTGATTTCTTGAGACTTTTCATGTATGCATATATAGCCTAATTGTTGGATCTCTGGTGTACTGATATAGCTCTCATGATGTTTGGTACGTAGGAAATTTACTTTCAAAATTATTTTTGCCTTCCCCAAATGTTTTTACATTTTGAATTTTTGACTGTACTTGAACTTTTGATCACTTGTTTTCATTCTAATGGCAATAATCTACTGACTAGAGTTATCTGGAGTAAATCATTTTGCGATTTATCCATTTGTCTGAATTGTATGAAATTGATATTCATAATTTTTCGTACATTTTGGCGTTTTACTTTTTTTCAAGTATTGATACTTGGACATAGTGCGTTGATACTTATCTTTTTTTTTTTCAAGAAACAAATGATGTTTTTCTTGACTATATTTTTGCTACTATTCAATCATTTTTACCTATACAAAGACACACATACTCATTTATGATAATTAAATTTCAACTTGTTGTTGAAATAGTATACGTTCCTCAGTAACTATTGTAGTAATTTTGTCTCTTGTTTGGAGCAAAAGTTTTCATAATTTTAATGTTTTATAGTTTTATCTGGCATATTCTTTAAGGGAAATTAGAACAGTAGTGTCTGATTTTCCATTGGATGAACAGGACTTGAACGTCTCTGTACTTTTTTAATGTATGTCAGATATAAAATAATTTTTTTAAGATTCGGCTGCTCCTGTTTTTGTATTGAAACTGTTTGTTTGTATTGTTAGTTTTTTATAGTGTTTTGAATCCTTTTATATTTCCGCTCAATCGAAGGGGGCGAGTTTTTCGATCTGTACATTGGAGCGAGTAGGTTTTCCTATATTCATTTCCTAGTACAGATGCGAACGGATAAGAATTTCCTTTGATAATTGCTAAGCTAATTTACTGTAAAAGGCAGTTGAATGTTTACTTTGGACATTTGTCATCGTTGATCCTTCAACCTTTTGAAATATTACAATTTGTCCAATACTCATATTTCCGCTCAATCGAAGGGGGCGAGTTTTTCGATCTGTACATTGGAGCGAGTAGGTTTTCCTATATTTATTTCCTAGTACAGATGCGAACGGACAAGAATTTCCTTTGATAATTGGTAAGCTAATTTTCTGTAAAAGGCAGGTGAATGTTTACTTTGGACATTTAACATCGTTGATCCTTCAGCCTTTTGAAATATTATAACCAGTCCAATACTCATATTTCCGCTCAATCGAATGGGGCGAGTTTTTCGATCTGTACATTGGAGCGAGTAGGTTTTCCTATAGTTATTTCCTAGTACAGATGCGAACGGAGAAGAATTTCCTTTGATAATGATTAAACTTATTTGCTGTAAGAGCCAGCTGATTGTTTACTTTGGACATTTAACATCGTTGATCCTTCAGCCTTTTGAAATATTATAACCAGTCCAATACTCATATTTCCGCTCAATCGAAGGGGGCGAGTTTTTCGATCTGTACATTGGAGCGAGTAGGTCTTCCTATATTTATTTCCTAGTACAGATGCGAACGGAGAAGAATTTCCTTTGATAATGATTAAACTTATTTGCTGTAAGAGGCAGCTGAATGTTTACTTTGGACATTTGTCATCGTTTTTCTTTCAACCTTTTGAACTATTACTTCAGTCCACCATTTATGAAATTTACAAGTCATAATTATTTTTCTGATTCCAATTTAATGTGTATACTTCATCTTTTGAATATTTCATTTTTCTGAATGTACTCAAAATTTAAATTGCATTCCAGATCTAAATCATGTGGCAAATACTGTGTATAATATTTTATAATGTTTTTATGCGTATATTTTCTGAATTTCCTTTACGTACTTCTACTTTTGAAGTCTATTGATAGTATCCTCTTTTTGAATTCATTATAACTTTCTTCGAGAGCACAGACTTACATTGATTTTTGGTTCAAACTTTTGATGTTTGTTTACATATTTTTGAGTGGTTTTGAACTTTGACAGTATTTTGTAGTCTGGATAGTTACATAGATTCGTTGCGATGTATGCCTTTGAAGGGTCTTGTACTATCCACAGTTTCTTTAATTGAAAGTGTTTTCTTCATATGCATTTTATTTTCTTCTTCAGACTTGTCATGTATGCTTTCCGCCTTTCCATCTTTTCTGGACTTTTTGCGGAAAGGAAGCGTTACAGGTTAGATCATCTACTTGAATGGGGTAGAGGAGTTGACTAGCGGTTGACTAGGTGCCGTCAACTTTTTCTAGGCATGTCAATGAGGCATATGGCTTGGCATTCAGCAATGTTGATCCAAACGATATTAAACGTAATACAGAAATATAGACCAAGGAGCCAACAGTAGACTAACTTGTGTACGAATAATTAGGGCAACTCTATCCATCGTGATAAAATGCTGTATGCGTTACCGTGGCGGGATGTTTAACGAACGACTGAAGAGTTTTCGAGTATACAGGGTTTGTCCGGAAAGTAACAGGACTGAGTCGATTTAAAAAAAATTATTGAGCGAATCGCTACAATTCTTTAAAAACTTTCAAAATAGGCTCCTTCTGCGTCGATGCAGCGCTGCC
Source organism: Acanthoscelides obtectus (assembly GCA_963669975.1). Classification (NCBI taxonomy): domain Eukaryota; kingdom Metazoa; phylum Arthropoda; class Insecta; order Coleoptera; family Chrysomelidae; genus Acanthoscelides; species Acanthoscelides obtectus. The sequence goes on along the minus strand of CAVLJG010000004.1, from coordinate 5,061,244 downwards.
AGCGCGATTTCCTAGCATTGAAGGTGCACCGGAAGGCATTCTCCGGAATAGCCTTGAGAGCCGCGTGCATGCTGCTTGGATCCCCTCTGTCGTCTCAAAATGCTTCCGGGGGGGACATCTGGGCTGTAGGGCGGCTGCCGAAGCGTTGGGACGCCGGCCTTGGTCAGGTAGCTGTTCACAAGAAACGTAAAACTTGGCGTTGACGGTTTGTCCAGGAGGCACAAATTCATGATGGATGATGCCTTTGATGTCAAAAAAGACAATGGGCATCGTTTTCACTTTGGATTTGCTCATTCTTCCCTTTTTTGGGCGAGGAGACGCCGTCGTGTGCCACTCGGAAGATTGCCTCTTATCTCGGCATCATACTCAAAAATCCACGACTCGTCACCTGTGATTACGTTATTCAAAAATTGAGGGTCACTTTCACACATGTTCAAATTTTCTTGGCACACTTCCACTCGCCGCAATTTCTGGTCATCATCAGTGAGCACTTTTGGGACTATCTTCGCGCACACCTTGCGCATGTTTAAATGCTAAAGAAACACCTGGGTAAGCCTGCTTGATCATATCAAACGTCTCTGTATTTTATATTTACCGAGTTTCACACAGAATTTAATCGCGTACCTCTGCCCTAACGAACGCTGCATTTAAATCGTTCCTTTGTTCAAAAGATCTTCTTAAAGGTGGGTGCGACATCTGGATCACGCTGTATAGCAGGAGTACGAGCGAAGTTCCTTACTGGCCCTTGTTATTGGAACTAATAACTGCCCTAGGCATCGTCGGTGTTTGTACAAAGTGCGAGAGAGAGAGGGATAGAAGGAAGAGGGAGAAAACGCTCATCCCCTGCGTAGTTTGATCGCCACTCGGGTTACGAGAAGAAATTCTAAGAATAGGCGCAGTTTTCTTGAACAGTGCTGCAGGGCACACTCGAAGTTTCAGGGAAGTGGGGAGTCGAATATCTATAAATTATTAGAGATTATTACTCGCTAAGTTCTGCTATCTAGACTTGCCAGACAAGATCGCCAGGACTCGTCCTTCCATATAAACTCATGCCAAGAGTTGGGTTCTACTAACGTTCCTTTGTTCGAAACACAGCATACTTGATAGGACATAGCATCGCCCTATGTTATGCACAGCATGGCAACATCCGTTCTAGTCTGGTAATATATTTTTATGTATAAAATGTATAGCGAACTGTCTAATGATATGAATTTTGGTGGATACAGGGTGTTTCAGTTTATTGTTGCATAACTTTAAGATTCGATAGAACTTTCAAAATTAATGCATAAAGTCTGTATAAACATGGGTCGGAAAATGCGTGGCTTCCGAAATACAGGGTGTTTAAATTTAGTTTCTAAAATAGTTTTTTTTAAATATTTCAAACACTATTTCATGTATAACAGTGGAAATTGGTATACAAGGGTTTTTCGGTACGACAAAACGAACCATGGGCATAGTTTTACTGTAGCCGCTAGAGTGCGCTCTCTACTGTACCTGTAGTGTATTAAAATGACCGAAAAATTTTTCCTAGTGCAATTTTTTGCTTTTTGAATAAAAGAGATGATTCTTCGCTCTTTTCAACATAAAAAAGCTCTCTTGTGATTTTTCGTTATAGTTAGCCGTTTTTGAGATATTTCGACTTTTAAGGTTCGATGCATTTTTAATTATTTATGATAAAATAACGTTAAAAAGTCAGTATCTCGATAAGTTTTAGAAGTAGGCTGTGCCTGCAAATACTTTTGAAATTGAAAGGAGAATAAGGTTAAACGTCAATTAGTTGACAGCTAGTTTTGTTGTCTGTTGAAACCTGAACCGTCTTTTTGCACTTGTGAATGCACGAAATTTAGTTTCTTTTACCTGTTTTTTTTTGTAAGTTTTATAAAAATGCCATTTTTATTCTCCAATCAAGAGTTAGCGGATATTCATTTTGTGTATGGCTTTGTAAGTGGAAACGAAGCAGAAGCAGCCAGAGAATACGCACGAAGGTTTAAAAACAGACGACATCCAACTCGCTCAGTATTTGTAAGAGTGCATCGCCAAATAATTGAAAATGGTTTTGGAAATCTCTAAAGGGATCAACACATAAATGTTCGTCAGCGCAGATTTACCCGTATGATTCTGCGTGAGTTTGATAGAGATCCGACCACAAGTGTTAGGAGAGTTTCTGGTGCCTTGGGAATTTCAGCAAGCCATGTCCACCGTGTTCTTAGAAATGACCATAGACGTCCTTACCATTTGCAACCTCTGCAAGGACTACAGCCAGGGGATGGAGAACGAAGAATCACATTTTGTCAGTGGATTCTTGATAGAACTGATAATAATAATGCTTCACTAGACGTGGAGTGGTAAATTTTCATAATCAACATATTTGGTCGCATGAAAATCCGCATGCAGTTCGGGAAAGAAATTTTCAGCATGAATTTAGTGTGAACGTCTGGATTGGTATCTACCGTAATCGACTATTTGGACCCTACCTTTCGCCTGCAAGGTTAAATGCTGCGACCTTATTGGAATTTTTAAAGGCTGAACATGCAAATATGTGGGAATATGTTAAGTTAGATTTAAGAACATTGGCCTGGTTCCAGCTTGATGGTTGTGCAGCTCATTATTCGAGAATAGTAAGAAACTGGCTGGACGGAAATTATCCAGAAATATGGATCGGCCGTGGAGGACCAGTCGCCTGGCCCTCACGATCCCCTGACCTAAAACCATTAGATTTCTTTGTGTGGGGATTTCTAAAAGAAAAAGTGTACCTGACTCCCGTAACCACACAAGAGATATGCTAATAGACAGAATCAGGAATGCATGTGATGAAATACGGCCTTATTTGAATAATGCTATACCACGTTCGATCATTCGTAGATGTGAATTGTGTATTGAACAATTGGGTTTACATTTCAAGCAACAACTTTAGTTTTTGTATGTTTGTCCTAACTATCCAGTTGTAAATAATTAATTTAATTTGTTAAAAATAATATTGGAAAATTAAACAAATTAATATTCTGTTCTTTTGTGTTTATTTGGAGTTAGGAATTATTGCTGTGTTTAAAAACACAATCTAAACGATCATCTTAATTACTTGTAATGCCCAAATCGAAAATGTAAAAAAAAATATTATGTTCCCATAAATAATTAAAAATGCATCGTACCTTAAAAATCGAAATATTTCAAAAACGGCTAACTATAACGAAAACTCACAAGAGACTTTTTTTATGCAGAAAAGTGCGAAGAATTAGTTTTTTTATTCAAGAAACAAAAAATTGCACTAAGAAAAAATTTTCGGTCATTTTAATACACTACAGGTACAGTAGAGAGCGCTCTCTAGCGGCTACAGTAAAACTATGCCCATGGTTCGTTTTGTCGTACCAAAAAACCCTTGTATACCAATTTTCACTGTTATACATCAAATATTGTTCGAAATATTTGAAAAAAACTATTTTAAAAAGTAAATTTAAGCACCCTGTATTTCGGAAGCAACGCATTTTTGGACCCATGTTTATAAAGACTTTATGCATTAATTTTAAAAGTTCTATCGAATCTTAAAGTTATGCAACAATAAACTGAAACACCCTGTATAATGGTTCTTCCAATAAGTCCCAGGCTACTGTATAATTTTGGTTAGAAATTTCTGCAGCGTCTGTCTCCTTTCAGTGACAATCTACGATAATGCTTAGAGCATCCTTTTTTTTTTTTGGCTTTAGGACTAGGCCATGCAGCCAGAAACTAGGTTGGATATTTTATATATTTCTATAATTATGGACGACAAACACACGACGTCACAACATCCATGGCGAAGGCGAGATTCGAACTCGCGGCCCGGCCGGCCGGCTGATCAGTAGCACGACACTCTGACCAACGCGGCCAACCGAGGCCCCTAGAGCAGCCTTGTTGTGAAGTAAAGAGCGAAAGGTATCTCGAAAAAATAACCACTGATGACGTATGCTCCATCAAAATGTGGAACGCTCAAAACTGGCAGTTTGGCTGGAAATCTGGCTCTACAAGTTGTGGAGCGGAATGGAAAGTCGTATTAGTTATCTGAGGGGCTTATGGATATTCAAAAACTGTTTTGAATTAGCAACAATCAGCTCGCGTTTCGGAATGAATTTAATCACAATTTTCCTCGAAATTGACATCTGCATCTTCTATTTCTTGTTGAACTGAATCATCCAAAAGCAATTCGACAGAAGTTAGTCTATATTCGTGTTATCTAGTATTTGGGCTCGACTCTTGACTAATGGCAAGAAACTAGTGAGTGGAGGAGGATTTCCGATTATTTCCAGACGAGTTTTTCTCAAGATGGCAAGTTGCCGGTTTTCGGCGATTTCTCTGCGTCAATCTGATATTAATAAATAACGCTAAACTTTGAGGCAAATTTCTACTCCTTTGTGTTCTGTATCCGTCTATGGGACATTAGCGATCATGTTGTATACTAATACTTTATTTACAGCAGCTCTAAAAAGTAACTCTTGATTGACCGAGCCACTGCCGCATGTCATTTAACCTGGACGTACGTCGACATCCTGGACGCTTCTCCCCATGCATCTTCCTTTGCACGACAAGTTAATAATAATAATAATGTTTATTGGTCCAATTACAAAGTTTTCATATAAATAATAACGGCAATGTAGAATACACATAATATACCCAAAAAAGTGTACAGTTGTGCTTGGGTTTTAACCGAAGTTGAATTATATTAATACAGCAAATTTTCTTTAAGTATACTAGTCAAATGTATAAATTTGCATCATTTTATGATCGAATACCATATAGGTTTTTAGTGTCAACAGACTTATGGATTTGTAGCCTTGGTTGATTTAGGATCCATGATTTTAGTTCAATTTTTAAACGTTTTTTACATTTTATACGTTTAAGCTTTGCAGGAATAACATTGTAAAATTTTGCGCATAGAAAATAGAATGATATTTGGCTGATAGTTTTATTTAGTCTAGGAATTATGCAGAGGTTTCAGTGAACCGCGTTTGATGGTTGTGACTGATAGAAAGTAACAATTTTGGATTTTTTGTTAAATATATTATTGTATGATAAAAATAAATTTGCCGGCAGTCAAAAAGCTGAAATTCATTGTAAAGATTTTCTGAGGGATAACGTTTATTTTTGTTCAACATATTAAAAATCCACTTCTGCGTAATTTCAATCTTTCTATAATAATTATTCATGACTCCCCCCATGCTAAGTGTTCAATATTTTTATTCCATGTTAGATGGTTATCTATGAATACCCCTAGGTATTTGAAATTATCAACCTATTGTATGTTTCTACAGCTATTCAACGCTTTAATTTGGAGTTGATTAAAATTTGGGGAAGATCTGTTCTCGCAAGAAAATGTCATAAAGTATGTTTTGTTGAAATTAACTGTTAAAATCCTTTCCGTGAAAAAATGTTTAACCTTTTGAAAATCTAATACAATTTTGTTTTTTAAAGAAGTCCAATCTTTGTCTGAGTAAATAATTGCCGTATCGTCTGCGAAACCAATAATTTCTCCATCCCTTTTAACTTAAAAAGGTCATTAATATGCAAATTAAACAGCATTGGTCCTAATACGGTGGCACTCCGCATCTAACAATCATATTTTCACTCAGTGTACCGTTGATGTTCACACATTGTGTCCTGTTGCAGAATGTATTTTCCAGGATGTCTCACCACATGTGCGTATGTTAGTTTGGCAGCTTAAATCGTCTTAATAATCTCTCTGTCTTTCTCCATTCGTCTGTTCCATTCCGTACTCTACAGGATGTTCGAAAAATAGAGATATTCAGAGGGTGATTCCTTGTAAAAAAATATGAAAAAAGTTTGTATGTTTTACATTTTTTGTAGTGTACTTTATGTCAAGGACCTACTATTGGTAAAGCTGCAATAACACCCTTTCTTAAAAAAATTTAGATTTTTTGTTTTTAAAGACATTTGTAACTTTTTTAGCAAATATTAACAAACCAATGTTGTCCAGTGATAAGCAATAAAATAGTTTTTATTCTTTGTTCTCGGAAACGAAGTGGAATGCTTGATCAAACAACAAATATTTAGGTTACCTACATCTTTTGCCAATAATATTCGCTAAGGTTCCCCACGGGACGCCACTGGACCTAATAATTCTAATCCATTTAGCAATAAATTAGCCTCTTGATACAATGAATAATATTGCCAAATTTCAACAGAATCAATATTTTTTTATAACAACCTAAAAAGATTTTTTAAATGTATCACCCTGTCTAAAAAATGTTTATAGAAACTTTTTTCCATATTTTCTACCAAGGAATCACCCTCTAAAATATTTCCGTCTATTTCTCGAACACGATGACTTATGAAGCATTCGTCTATACAGGGTGTCCCAACAAAAATGGAAAGGTGTTTCATAATCAAACTGGACAAGACATCAGAAATCTGTTCTAGTTTATGCATTAGTGGTGCGGATTTTAATGTATACGGGGTGTTTCATAACATTGTGCCACAACAAAGGTACTTTTTTAAACAGAATACCCTATATTTTATTTCATATTTTGATACAGCTTCTAAAAACAAGAAGTTTGATGTAATATAACATTGTCAATTGTTCAGATATTTAGTTAAATGTCTGAAAAAATGACAAACTTTGACGGCGCGCAACTCCTCCATTTTTGAAGATATTTCAATAAACTTTAGTCCAAAAAAATGTTATCACCATCTATTTTAAGCTGCCCTGGAAGAAATGCTAAAATATCTTTCTATTTATACAAGGTATCTCTAAACACAAAATCTGAATTTTCTCATACATTTCAAATGGAACACCCTGTATAATTCTACATCATTAAATAACCTCTCTACAGATTTTTTTTTGAATAAGGGGAGTTTTTGAGATATTGCTAGTTCCGAGAAAAAAATATTAAATTATTATTTCTTGGATGCGATACTAGTTGGCGAATATAAATGATATATGCCCTTATTTACCACGAAGTTAATAATATAATCCTGTATCAAACTATTTAGTCAGCAGCGTCAGCATAGGAGAACAACTTCTATATATACTAAGTGACATATAAATCCGAGCACCCAGTTTAAATGGTTTTATTTTAATAAAATTTTGTATAAGTACTTAATGAAGCATAATAAGTAAATGACAAAAATTTCAAAATGATTGCACTGCTTTGAAGCCCTTAGAGCTTTGGTAATGTGTGGATGCACCTTGATGTGCTACGCATTCGCCAACGCGCCTAGGCATGCTTCTGATCAGGTGGTCAATGTCCTCCTGTGGTATTTCATTCCAGGCAACCACCAACTCCTCTCGAAGTGCTTCTTGAGTCTGAGGAGGACGTTGCAAATTGAGCAATCTCCTACCCGTCATATCCCACACGTGCTCAATTGGGGATAAGTCGGGAGATCTTGGTGGCCATGGTAACAATGTAACATCATTATGTTGAAAGAAGTCTATTGTGACTCTTGCATCATGTGGTCGGGCATTATCTTGTTGGAAAATTGGATCTGCCAGGGTGTCAAGATAGGATAAAAGATGGGGATCTAGAACTTCGTGGATATAACGCTGCGCGTTCATGTTACCTCTGATGAAGATTAAAGGTGACCTGGAACCATAAGCTACAGCACCCCAAACCATAACTCCAACAGTGTGATGAACATGTCTTTCAACAAAAAACTGTGGATTCTTCCTTTCAACCCTGGCACGACCATCGTGCATGCCAAAATCGAGAATCGTCACTAAAGACAATACTGTTCCATTCCTGATCCCAGAGTGACCATTGTCTGCACCACTCAAGGCGATTACGTCGGTGTTCTCGAGTGAAAGGGAGGACCCAGTGTGGCCGGTATGAAAACAAGCCAAAACTTCTCATTCGTCAGTAAACACTTCGCATGCCAATATGTCTTCCGTGTTCTGCAAACCATTCATTTGCAATGGACGTGGTAGTGGAGAAACGGTCCCTTAAGGCCAATAATCTTAGGCGGCGATCTTCACGGTCTGTTGTTCTACGGCGGCGTCCAGTGCCTCTTGCTCTTTGCGTACGGCCTTCTCGAAGCCATGCCTGACAACACCTAACCACAGTGTCTACACTTCTTTGCACTCTAACTGCAATTGCTCGAAAAGAAAGTCCAGCTTTCCGAAGTCCCACTATACGGCCCCTATCAAACTCACTAAGTTGACGAAATCGTACAGGTCTCCGTACTCTAGGCATCGTAACCGATCGTAAAGGATGTCAAGAACCAAAATCCGCCAACGTTGATTCTTTACTGCGGCTGAAATATTCATTTTTAGAGCGTTAGTGAATTAAAAAAAAGCAGTATAAAAACCGGAATGTCCAACTGATAAGGCTGAACATTTTTTCACTTGTTATTTACAGTAAGATAAATACATTCACCAACTTTTATTAAAATAAAACCATTTAAACTGGGTGTTCGGATTTATATGTCACTCAGTATAAGTCTCGAAGCCAAATCTCGAAATGCTTGTAATATTTTGTTAAGTACCGAAGCTACAGTCCCCAATACAAATTGTTACAAAGTTATTTCTAAATGTATCGATTCAGGATAAAAATTCTATCTTTCTTAATCTATTCAAATCCATTAGTATAGTGTTTCAAGTTTGGGGTCATTCCAAAAATTCCGAGCACGCTTTTTTGGTAGTGACTCGTTTTCATATTAGTTTTCGTTCATGGTCTCTCTCCTGCGGACAATTCCGTACTAATTAAGGGAGAGTCAGGTGGACACAGGGTTGGTCTGAGTCAAAATATAGAGAAGACAGACCAAACGTACTTTAGATTCTGCTATAGCGATCTAAGAAAGTATTGTAAGCATCGTTTGGCTGACTGTCCGTTTTAACCCCTTTTGTGAAAAAACACCTTGAAGAATATTAGAATGTTTTGAAGATTCTTAAAAGATTATGCTGAATGTATCTGATCCCGTTTTAAGTGTCATCGTATTTTTGAGCTGCCAGAGATCAGTACAGCACGAAAAGTCTCCTTAGGTTGTTCCACAATCTCGACACTCTCGGGACAAAAGAGCGGTCGTATCGGCCAGTTCCGGATGTACGAAATTCGACACGGTTGTGATGGCGGTCCAGTCACGAGGGTCTCTGTGGCAGGCTTATAAAAAGAAAGCATTATTGAGAAGACCTCTTTGGCATTGCAGAATCATGCTCATATGTGGTGGGATCCAATCTAGGGTAAAAAATAGCTTTGCTGACGCCAATCGTAAACACCAGCACTAAACTGAGATCAGATTTGGGAACTAAGCACTAGATTAACCCAGCAAACAAAGTTTTATCCAGATCATTGACGAAGTATTTTTGTGTATTTTTATTTAATGCTGATTTTTAGAGATCCAGAAATTGACAGTCTAAATGAGCCTCGGATTTGGATTCTGCGATACACGCAAGTATTTTGAGCATGGTTGGGCTTACATTCCTAATGACTCATTTTTGGCCCCTTTTTTTACTAATTGTGCCGATGATCTATAAAATCTAAAATGGCGTAAATAAGCCTCAAATGTCGGCTAATCTAGTGTTTTGGGTAACTGAAATCGAGTCTGGAATCATTTTGAATGTATCTCATATGGTTTAGGTACCCGACAAATATACTAAGTGACATATAAATCCGAACACCCAGTTTAAATGGTTTTATTTTAATAAAATTTTGTATAAGTACTTAAAGAAGCATAATAAGTAAATGATAAAAATTTCAAAATGATTGCACTGCTTTAAAGCCCGTTGACCTTTAATAATGTGTGGATGCACCCCGATGTGCTACGCATTCTCCAACGCGCCTGGGCATGCTTCTGATCAGGTGTTCAATGTCCTCCTGTGGTATCTCATTCCAGGCAACCACCAACTCCTCTCGAAGTGCTTCTAGAGTCTGAGGAGGACGTTGCAAATTGAGCAATCTCCTGCCCATCATATCCAACACGTGCTCAATTGGGGATAAATCGGGAGATCTTGGTGGCCATGGTAACAATGTGACATCATTATGTTGAAAGAAGTCTATTGTGACTCTTGCAACATGTGGTCGGGCATTATCTTGTTGGAAAGTTGGATCTGCCAGGGTGTCAAGATTGGGTAAAAGATGGGGTTCTAGAACTTCGTGGATATAACGCTGCGCGTTCATGTTACCTCTGATGAAGATTAAAGGTGACGTGGAACCATAAGCTATAGCACCCCAAACCATAACTCCAACAGTGTGATGAACATGTCTTTCAACAAAAAACTGTGGATTCCTCCTTTCACCACGTCGCCTTCTAACCCTTACACCGACGTAATCGCCTTGAGTGGTGCAGACAACGGTCACTCTGGGATCAGGAATGGAACAGTACGGTCTTTAGTGACGAGTCTCGATTTTGCTTAGGCATGCACGATGGTCATGCCAGGGTTAGAAGGCGACGTGATGAAAGGAGGAATCCACAGTTTTTTGTTGAAAGACATGTTCATCACACTGTAGGAGTTATGGTTTGGGGTGCTATAGCTTATGGTTCCAGGTCACCTTTAATCTTCATCAGAGGTAACATGAACGCGCAGCGTTATATCCACGAAGTTCTAGAACCCCATCTTTTACCCTATCTTGACACCCTGGCAGATCACTTAGTATAGATCAAAACCTCAAAAAATCCATCATCCATTACCTGGATCCCGTCCTGTGCCAACCTCACATTCCACGAATTAAACGGGAGACAATAGACGTAACCGGGGTGAATTATGAATCTTGCTTTCGGTCTTGTCACTGCGGCGACAATTTCAGGTTCCGCCAGAGGTGAAAGTCTCGGATCCGAGTGTGCTGTACAGGAGAAAAACACGCGACGTGACGTCACGAAACACCTGCCGATCGCATCTTACGCGTACAGCGACATGCATACGCTATTAGAGGCGTCGATGATGGGGGATGACTGCCGGGTAATTACCGGTAATTTAGCAGTTTGATACAGGACAGTCGATAGCGTCATTTTCTTTACGAATGTTCATATTCATACAGAGCCAGCAACGTAGGTCGGTGCACAAGCTATCTTAGTTGGACATTATGAAATTGGTACTAAAGAATTAAGCGCTCTGTGATAAATAAAAGCAAGAATCATTTGCGTAATCTACATGGAAGATTTACCCAGGAGGTAAGCCTTTGACAAGATGAGTAGCGGATGTTGAAGAAACAACATGTTCATTGACGCAACTCAAATCGTGTAACGAAAGATGACCTTTCGATACGCGGGCGAGAAATCCTCGATTCCCATTAATATTTCTGGCTTCTTTTCAAGACTCCACTCGACTTTTTTGAGCATACCCCATAAATCAACATCGTATATTCGCTCTGGTTTAAATGGAATATCTGTGTCATACACACACACAGTGTATTAAAAATGACTTAATAAATAATGGATCAATCTAGTGTGCCATGCCAGGTGCCTTTGCGTGGAGCTTTTTTACGTGCGATCTGGCTCGCAGATAAGTGTAATGATTGTCTTACGACCAGTGGTGTAGAGGTTCGGATGCGATATTTACCTCTCTGGACATATATTTCAGCCTCGTCATTATAGGGTTTTCATCGTTTCCAGGTTTTCAATGGTTTCATTGATATCCGGATTGATGGTATTGTCCAACATATCCAAATAGATGTCTCCATTCAAATTTCCATTAGTAAACAATGGCCAATCACTAATTTTTTGGGAGGTAACAGGGTACCTATGCCCTTTTGCAGAAGCATCAGGATTTTCATGCGGTTGTACTTATTAACAAATTAATTTAGATGAAATGTGCAGCAGATATTCTTTACATAAATGGTATTATCATTAATCGCTGCAGTCATTTGTTCACAAAACTTAACTCTCCCATCCAAATCATCTTCGGTTAATTTTTGCAATATTTTTATTCTGAAAGGATGGAATTTATGGAGTGTGTACAGAGCCTTAATTTTCACTATCCCAGGATTCTCACAAAAGGAACTGACAGCAAACTGAGTTCTTTATTTCCCTTAGCAACAAATAACTGAGCAGATATAACAATGAATACAGTTCGCCCAGTTTATCTGTGTTGATGAAAGGATGCGGAAAAAATTCGGGTTGTTATCTCGTCTCGTCTAATTTTCCGAATTGCTGTTTATACTGGAAGCTTCCGTTTTAAGTAATAAACGAATTGTAGATTTGGCAAACCCTAGCGGGCAACATTTTGATATAAAAGTGATATTTTCGTGTGTTTTTGTTTTCCATTTGAACAAACGTAAATAAAAGGTAAATAAATAATTTTTTAAATTTTCTCGAAAACGAATTTCGAATTTCTAACTGTAATGAAGTTTAGTGTTGAAAACTTAAAGTAAAACACATGTTAATTTATACATTTATTAATTGAATTTAAATTAAAACTACTCAAAACAAAATTTTGTATATGTTATGTAAAATATACGTAACATTAAATAAACAGGTGTCTGACCAATAAGTGCCCGCATTGGGAATAAGTGCCCGAATTAAAAAAAAATAAGAGGGATAAAACAAAAAAAAAGTGAAACGTAATAAAAAACAGTTTTTTACTTAAAATAGTACAATAAGCGAGTTCGTTTATTAATTATAACATAAACGTATGTTCTACAATAATATCACTGTTAGTTCGATTAAATTCCGCTTCTTATACGTTTAAGTTATCTAAAAATAGGCAAAAAAATAACGAATTTCCTTGAATTTACAGAATGATTTTACAAAAAATATTTTCTATAAAGGGGGGTTCTTTAAAAAAATCAATGCGGGCACTTATTCCCAATGCGGGCATTTATTGGTCAGACACCAATAAACATAACATAAACTATAAATAAAATAACATAAGCAATAAGTCAATATTTTTAGTGAGAAGGATGATCTTGATGCTTTAATAATAAATTATCAACATTTGGCGTCAATTTTGTAAGGGTTAATCTTAAATCTCTTCGGCTAATGATGTCCAGTCTGTTTCTTTTTTTCGTTAGGAGATTGGTAACAGCGCTGAACCCCCTTTCCACTAGGTATGACGATGGAAAGGAAATTAAAAATTTCCTCGCTATATTCCATAATACGGGATAAGTAACGGGTATTATGTTTTGCAGCCAGAATTGCTGATATCCGTTTTTAAACTGAACCTTAAGTTCTTCGTTTGTACTTAGATCAGTCAGTTCCTCTTGTATTATGACGTTTCTTCTATGTCACCATATGGATTAATTATCCACGGTGGTATTACCATAGTCAAAATATCCTCAAACCTAGATTCAAAATCTGAATAGAGGGCATTTAAATGTTGAACGTAAGTTGAAACGTCGTCTTCCTGGCAGCTTGTCTGTGACAAATTGGGGAACTGAGAAAATTCGCACCGTCCAATATTTTGCTTCATTAGTTTAACTCTGGCAAGAAACGCTGATAAGATGGACTTTGTTTTAATCAAATTTAAACTGTCGCCTTGTAATTGCAAATTAACCATATTAAATTTTGTAAACAAATCTGTTAAATAGGCGATGTCTGTTTTCCTCTTCATTAAATTTACTTTTAAAATGTTATCTTTAGTATACAGAAATTCTAAAATAGTCTGAAAAAGTGCAAAAAATCTTGTCAAGCATAAGCCTTTCGACAGCCAGCGTGCTTCAGTGTGAAGGAGTAATTGATGAAAGTGTTTGTCATCTTCTTCACACAACTGCGCAAATAACCGCGTATTCAACGCGTTGCTTCGGATTCGGTTTACTGCATCAATGACGAAATGAAGTGATTCATGCAATCTAACACTCAAATTTTTAGCAACTAAATGTTGTCGATGGATGACGCAATGTATTGTTAACACCTCTGACACATTTTGTTTTAAATAGCTTATAAATCCACGATAACGTCCAACCATAGCAGGTGCTCCATCTGTAGCTACTCATATTTTTTTCAATGAAGTAATCCTTCAAAACATGAAATATTGATTCACCTTTAGTGTCGGTTATCAAAGTTCTTGCGAAGAGCAGTTCTTCGTAGATTTCTTGATTCATAATAAAACGAACATATGCCAATAATAATGCTGCATTATCAGGTAAAGTTGACTCGTCCAGTTGTATAGAGAAATGAGTCGTTTGCAAATAATTACATAAGAAGATTTCAATATCAGAACTCATTTCATCAATACGTCTCTCAACAGTATTGTTGCTTAAGGAAATTCTTTCAATGATATCAGATGCAGGTTTGTGTAAAACAGTTTTTAAAACCTCTTCAACGGTTGCTATAAGTAACGAGATATTGTAAGACGCCCGCAAACCATCATCATTTCTTTGTGACGTCGAAGCGAACATTCTGTCCAGTGTAGGTCTCTTCTGAAATTTATCTTTGAGTGTTTGAAAGTATTTCAAATCTTTCTCTGTTTTATCAGGGTGGCACCTTCTCAGATGATCTTGCAGTTTAGATGGTTTCATAGCGTCATTGCCCAAAACTTTGTTGCATAAAAGGCACATAGGCGATTGTTTGTCCGGCAATGATGGAATGAAGCCAAATTTCAAATAATCAACACTGTACTGTCTACATTTCTTTTTAGATTCGGACATGGCATCAGTCATCTGTGGGCAAAATTGAATTATTTACATAAGACAGAAAATCCAGCAGCTGTATATTAAAAATATTTTTTGATTTATCCGAAAACATTCCATAATTCGAACATCTTCTTGCAACAATTAGCTCGAATTACCGAGATTGGACTGTAATTATATTACCGATTGCTAAAACTTTCAAAAAGAAGCTATTGAGGAGTACTCGTGTAATTTTGCATGATTGAATATTTAACTACTAATAACTAAAGTCATGTTTGGCGTAATTTATCTATCTTTGCTAACTACGAGTACAAAACTAAAATTTAATAAAAAATAATGTACTTACTCTCCAGCACTCTCAAACAAAATAACTCTGACTCACTATAATTTGTGTGATATACTATCTGTATATTTTTTTTAAAATATTTTCTTAGCACTTTCCTTTTCAAGATTCAGGAAACGAATAAACGTATTTGTCCCACATTCGTATTTATAGAGTGACGAATTGAACAAGTCAGTGCAAGGTAGCGAAGCTCTGAGACTGCGACTCTCAGGTTTTTACAAGTTCAAAATGTATTGCGACCACAAAGCGAATACCAACATCCTACAACTTACACAATTTTATAAACAGATATAATAAATTTTTTACTTCATAGGTACTTTTATAAATAATGTATATGTTTTGATATTATAAGATAGTATGATGTAAGTAAATAGGTACTATCAGTGTATGTGTTGAGATCCACTATCGTGGACCCCCATATTCATTTCATGGACCCCCAAATTTTTTTTCGCTGACGTAGACCCCTTGCAGGTTGTCATAGACCCCTGGGGGTCGATATAGACCACTTTGGGAATCAATGCTCTTGACAAATCTTTTGACGCGTCTCGGAGTTTTTCCTTTCAATCAGTAGTATACGATAAATCCGTGATCGGAAGATTCCAGATGCTTTTATTTTGCGACCAGTAGAACATGAAGTTTCGTCGATAGTTCCTTAAGTGACGAAGCATTCAAAACTATTTCTGTAAGCCACTGTGTCACTGACCATAATGTGTTCGGTGCCTTGTTGCCATTTAGGGGCAAAAAAGGATAGTAAAGCCTGTCTCTATACATTTTTAAAGGCGATCGTTATGGAAATTATTGCCTTTGCATTTACGAACTTTGAAGATACAGTGAGCAGATAACACATGGATTAGACGCCGCACGGAAGCTCTTTAGAACTGAAAATATATATTGATTCATGTTGTATATTTCTACGATGTTAAAGAGAACTTTCATCCCGTACAGCTTCGAACTATTGTGGCATTTTTAAAAACGTCAAACCTCAATATACTGCCTGCTTCAAATTCGACCCTCACCACCGGGATTTCGAAAACGATAAGAGGTACGAGGTCGCTTAAATTGGAGCAAGTAATCAATACAATGTAGGTTAGAAAGTTTTGAAATTCAAAGTGTTGAGAGACGGGAAAAACCGATTTTTCCATTATCGCTTTAATTTTTTCCAGACTTTATTTGTGGTGGGATGAGAAGAGAAAATAAATTGCACTTTGCCACTTTTTCTCCTCTACAAGAAGGCGTAATTAGAATTTCAATATAGTATATAATAAAGTCTGGTTGAAATACGTCAAAAATTTATAGTTTATTTTTATGCGATTTTCTTATATATTGTGCAATACTGGAATTAAAGGCTTCAAGCCATAACTTATGTAACTTCTATAACGTTTATCCTGATTTTTTTGATCCAAAATATAGCCGAAAGTGTTGTTAAAATACACTAGAAGTTTTTAAATTGGATGCGCATTCACTAATGGGAGATATGGTTATGTATACGAGTATAATATGGACATTAGGGCGTCCCAACCTAGGAGGGCAAACAAGTTTTTGTTCGAATTTTTCAATTTGACTCTGAATACCCAAAAAATAAATATTATTGCGATCGGGGAACGACAACTTTCGGTCAAACTGAATTTGAAAGTGAATAGAGAAACCACGTATGGATTTCAAAACCTAATTCTTATTCGGCAAATAAAACACTGCTTAATTTGTATCTTATATTTCTTAGATGTTTATCAATAAAAGAACATTACGTACTACTTTTTTCTCAAAGTTTTCTTTTTAGTCAGGATATGTTCTTGTGCGCAGCGTAATTAAAAATATTAGATACCTATTTTAAAAACTGATAATTCTGAAATTTTTTAAATTTATGAATCTTGAAAATTTAGAAAATTTTCAGTTCTGAAACTTTTGAAAGTTGTGAAACTGAAAATTTAGAAACTTTTGAAAGTCCTGAAAATTTCGAAAATTTTGAAATTTTTAATAATTTAGAAACTTGAAAATTTTGAAAATTCTGAAAATTTTGAAAATTTTGAAAACTCTGAACAGTTCGAAAATTTTGAAATATTCAAAAATATTGAGAATTTTGAGAATTTCAAAAATCTCATCCAAGTTTTCTTTTTAGTCAGGATATACCTGCCTGTATTCTTGAACATAATGACAATATTGAAAATTTCGAAAATTTTGAAATTTTTTATAATTTAGAAACTTGAAAATTTTGAAAATTCTGAAAATTTTGAAAATTATGAAAATTTTGAAAATTCTGAACAGTTCGAAAATTTTGAAATATTCGAAAATATTGAGAATTTTGAGAATTTCGAAAATCGCTTTTCCAAGTTTTCTTTTTAGTCAGGATATACCTGCCTGTGTTCTTGAACATAATGAAAATATTGCTTAAGGAAATTCTTTCAATGATATCAGATGCAGGTTTGTGTAAAACAGTTTTTAAAACCTCTTTAACGGCTGCTATAAGTAACGAGATATTGTAAGACGCCCGCAAACCATCATCATTTCTTTGTGAACATTCTGTCCAGTGTAAGTCTCTTCTGAAATGTATCTTTGAGTGTTTGAAAGTATTTCAAATTTTTGTCTGTTTTATCAGGGTGGAATCTTCTCAGATGATCTTGCAGTTTAGATGGTTTCATAGCGTCATTGCCCAAAACTTTGTTGTATAAAAGGCACATAGGCGATTGTTTGTCCGGCAATGATGGAATGAAGCCAAATTTCAAATAATCAACACTGTACTGTCTACATTTCTTTTTAGATTCGGACATGGCATCAGTCATCTGTGGGCAAAATTAAATTATTTAAATAAGACAGAAAATCCAGCAGCTGTATATTAAAAATATTTTTTGATTTTTCCGAAAACATTCCATAATTCGAACATCTTGCAACAATTAGCTCGAATTACGCAGATTGCACTGTAATTATATTACCGATTGCTAAAGTTCTCTTTTTAGTCAGGATATGTTCTTGTGCGCAGCGTAATTAAAAATATTAGATACCTATTTTAAAAACTCTGATAATTCTGAAAATTTTTAAAATTATGAAACTTGAAAATTTGGAAAATTTTCAGTTCTCAAACTTTTGAGAGTTGTGAAACTGAAAATTAAGAAACTTTTGAAAGTCCTGAAAATTTCGAAAATTTTGAAATTTGTAATAATTTAGTAACTTGAAAATTTTGAAAATTCTGAAAATTTTGAAAATTTTGAAAATTTTGAAAATTTTGAAAATTTTGAAAATTTTGAAAACTCTGAACAGTTCGAAAATTTTGAAATATTCGAAAATATTGAGAATTTTGAGAATTTCAAAAATCTCATCCAAGTTTTCTTTTTAGTCAGGATATACCTGCCTGTGTTCTTGAACATAATGACAATATTGAAAATTTCGAAAATTTTGAAATTTTTAATAATTTAGAAACTTGAAAATTTTGAAAATTCTGAAAATTTTGAAAATTATGAAAATTTTGAAAATTCTGAACAGTTCAAAAATTTTGAAATATTCGAAAATATTGAGAATTTTGAGAATTTCGAAAATCGCTTTTCCAAATTTTCTTTTTAGTCAGGATATACCTGCCTGTGTTCTTGAACATAATGAAAATATTGAAAATTTTGAATAGGTATTTTGAAAATTTTGAAAATATTGAAAATTTTGAAAATATTGAGAATTTTGAAAATTCTGAACAGTTCGAAAATTTTGAAATATTCGAAAATATTGAGAATTTTGAGAATTTCGAAATCTCTTTTCCAAGTTTTCTTTTTAGTCAGGATATACCTGCCTGGGTTCTTGAACATAATGAAAATTTGGAAAATTTTGAAAATTTAGAAAATTTTGAAAATTTGGAACATTTAGAAAATTTTCAAAATTGTGACAATTTTGGAAACTAAAAATTTAGAAAATCTTGAAAATTATGAAAATTTTGAAAATTCTGAACAGTTCGAAAATTTTGAAGTTTTCGAAAATATTGAGAATTTTGAGAATTCCAAAAATCTCTTTTCCAAGTTTTCTTTTTAGTCAGGATATACCTGCCTGTGTTCTTGAGTGTGATGACAATATTGAAAATTTCCAAAATTTTGAAATTTTTAATAATTTAGAAACTTGAAAATTTTTAAAATTCTGAAAATTTTGAAAATTCTGAACAGTTCGAAAATTTTGAAATATTCGAAATTATTGAGAATTTCGAAAATCTCTTTTCCAAGTTTTCTTTTTAGTCAGGATATACCTGCCTGTGTTCTTGAACATAATGAAAATATTGAAAATTTTGAAAAATATTAAAATTTTGAATATTTTGAAAATTTTGAAAATATGGAAAATTTTTAAAATATTGGGAATTTTGAGAATTTCGAAAATCTCTTTTCCAAGTATTCTTTTTAGTCAGGATATACCTGCCTGTGTTCTTGAACATAATGAAAATTTAGAAAATTTTGAAAATTTAGAAAATTTTGAAAATTCTGAAAATTTTGAAAATTATGAAAATTTTGAAAATTCTGAACAGTTCAAAAATTTTGAAATATTCGAAAATATTGAGAATTTCGAAAATCTCTTTTCCATGTTTTCTTTTTAGTCAGGATATACCTGCCTGTGTTCTTGAACATAATGAAAATATTGAAAATTTCGAAAATTTTGAAAATTTTGAAAATATTGAGAATTTTGAGAATTTCGAACATCTCTTTTCCAAGTTTTCTTTTTAGTCAGGATATACCTGCCTGTGTTCTTGAACATAATGAAAATTTTGAAAATTTTGAATATTTTGAAGATTTTTAAAATTTGGAACATTTAGAAAATTTTCGAAATTGTGACAATTTTGAAAACTAAAAATTTTGAAAATCTTGAACATTTAGGAAATATTGAAATTTTCGGAGAATTTAAAATTTTTTAAAATTATGAAACTTGAAAATTTGTAAAATTATGAAAGTATTGAAAATTTTGAATACTAAAAACTTTGAAAAGGAATCTTAAAAACCTTGACAATCTTGAGAATTTCAAAAATTTCTTTTCAAAGTTTTCTTCTTAGTCAAGATATACCTGTCTGTGTTCTTGAACGTAATGAAAATATTGAAAATTTTGAAAACCTTAGATATTTAAAATTTTTAAAATTTTTCAAAAATTTTTGAAAATTTGTATTTTCAAGGATTGATTTTGAAATGACCCAAATCTGTATTTTAGATGATCTACTACTCTTGGCACGAAACATGCACAACCAAACGTTTTTTTCCAACACGCCTCATCCAAGTCTGACGCCGAAAATGCTTCCAAGATCATAGAAACTCATTCAAAAATTGTAGATGTGTCTTAATCCACAAACCAAACATACATGTCAACGTCATGCTCACTTGCACAGTGTAGGACCCGTATTTTTTGATGGTCAGAAAGCATCCTGTATATTTGTATTGCCGTCTCTTTCACATGTAAACTAGATCACACTATCCCTCGTCCCGATAAATACGTGTATCCACATAAGTACAGAAAGGCCCATTTCGCGCAAAGACATTGTGCTGGAGCCTGAAGGGTTGAAAGGGAGACAGCATTGTCTCCTTTGCAGCCGAGATTCCTATCTGGCATCTTTGCGGTGACCGGAAAGACTCACATTTGCATTCTGATCTGATGGACATAGCAACATCGCTGATGGAACTTGTACTTTAGCATATCATGTCCTTAACACGTCTACTAAGTGCTGATGATATGCCTCCTTGTTTTCGAAATGCTGCACATATTCCGTATACAGGGCGTTCGGAAGGTCGACCACAACCTTTTTAAGTTTGAACAGATTGTGCCATATATACAAAGCCGGACCGTTGTGAAATCCTAGAAAAAAACATAAATCATGATAGGTCACGATGAAAAGATATCTAACAGAGCTGCCTTATGATTACTAGAAAGCTTGAGCTGGGAACTTAGTAACGCTATGTTTGATGAATAGATTGCTCTGACCATCCATAGAGTATGACTCCTGACGTGCACCTTATAAAATTTTTGTTTACCAAAGAGTTCGATTTTCCAGTGCTCCGTGGCTTTTCCAACGAATTCTTGGAAAGATTTGAGAAAACTAACCTCTGCTCTTCATTTTGGTGTGTCATACGCAGCAATGCAACCATAATTTTTCTCTCAATAACCGAAAATATTAGATCAAGCAAAACGTTATCGGAATAAATCCACTGTTCGTGGAACAAAGCGCTCGATATTGACAGAATTATTTATTCACTCAAAAACAAAATGCAAATTGTTATTTCAAATGCATTTTCATGCTCTTGTTTCGTATTCCTATAGCAGTAGTCAGTTTACTAACGGTGATTCGGTTTCACATAACTGTGTAGTTTCTGTGAGGACTTACTGGGAAGATATGGCAACTCCGCAAATCAAAAATATTGCACATTAAAAATACATAATAAAACATGAATGACTTATACAAGTTTAGAATAAAAAATATTCAGCTAGAGCGTAAGGAACCTAGCAGCAAGATATCACTTCAGATGAGCTATCTTGGGAGTCCTCCTGAATTTTGTGGGCGAGTGATTGCAAAACTTGGCTTATGTTCATTTCGTATAGGATGTACCAAAAGCAAGGACACACCCAAATATAGTCAACGCCAAACAAAGTGGCGTGCACGTCATCACGATAAAAATTCCCCGACCTAATGCCTAGGTTTCTATCACAAACAATTGCTCTATTGCAGTTTCATATTAATGTGATATATAAATTGTAAAATGGTCATTACTCTCTTATTATGGTTAATAGTCATATAAACATTGTTATTAAAATATCACATAAGTTGCTTTCTGATAAATTTAGACGCATTATGCGAAATAAAATGTTTTGCAAACGCTCCAATCACTTATCGACATGTAAACGCACTAAACCGATTTCGCAGCGTTGACACATTGTCACCTTGAAACTTATTTAAACTGGGAACTGACATTTGTATTAATTTTGACACTGAATCAATTTGTGGCATTACAAATCTTTATAAATCCTTTGGCCCCGCATACTGTAAATCAACAACTGTTTGTTTCAAAACAAAATTATTCATTTTACGAGTAGATAAAGGCAATTTTGGTATATAAAGATGCCCAAACAGTTAAATAGTCGGTGTAAGGAACTCGTGGCCTCGTTAATGCACTACTTTGAGCAAGAAAGGGACAACAACGGGCCTTTGTTGCCTTTAAATGCTGTTCAAGAGGTAGGTTACTAATAATTATATGTAATGTATATTAATAATAGTGAAATTTTATTTCATTTTTTGTAGCGTGTTGCTGCTGCTTTAAAAATTAGTTTAAGGACAGTTAGTCGTATTTCCGAGGGTGTGAAAAGTGATGCAAATTTAGAATCGCCCAAGAAAAAGCGGAGTTATATTAAACGTGTAACCAACACAGCGACATTGGATACAAGTGCCATTCGAGAAGTGATCTATAATATGTATCACAAAAGTAAGATCTTATTATAATAACTTATCAGAAATTTGCATTAATTTGTTAACTAAATTATAATGTCATATTACACATGGTTTCAGAAGAACAAGTTACGATACAAACTTTATGGTCTCGATTAAGAGATAGGGCATTATTTGATGGTAGTGCCACGTCTTTAAGGCGGTTGCTTAGAGATCTTGGATTTAAGTGGCTTAAGGACAATCCGCGACGAGGGCTCATGGAACTACCAAGTATAGCTTTGAAAAGGGTGGAATTTCTAAGGCAATACAATCAAGCCAAGGTTGAGGCCTTATACCAGTTTGTCTTCCTCGATGAAACTTGGATATTTCAAAATGGGACCATAGGTCGCTCTTGGCAAAATGGAAACCAAAAAAGCGTGAAAGCTATTAAAACAGATGGTAAAAGGTATGTACTTTTACACAATTTGCACTATAAAATTTAAAACTAATATATTTTAGATACATTATATTACATGCTGGAAATGAAAATGGGTTTATTGAGGGTAGTGAAGCGATATTTTCTTCGAAAACAAAATTGAGCGATTACCATGGAGAGATGAACCAGGACAATTTTTTGAAATGGTTTCAACATCAGTTATTAGAAAAATTGGAGAGTCCATCTATGATTATACTGGATAACGCCCCTTATCACAGCATGATATTGAACAAAGTGCCCAACAATGCATGGACAAAAAAAAATATCCAAGACTGGTTGACAAATCAAAACATACCATTTTTAAACACAATGTTTAAAACAGAGCTATTGAGTATTGTTGCTCGGTACATAATGCTTCTTAATTATATATATTTTGGTCGACAGTTTATATTTCTTTTGTTTATTCCTATTCTTAAAATAACTGCTTTTTTAGAAACAAACCACCTAAAATATACGTGATTGATGAATTGGCGGAACAACATGGGCACAAAGTTCTTCGTCTGCCTCCTTACCATTGTATATTTAACCCTATTGAGTTAATTTGGGGCATAGCAAAGATTACTATAACAGACATATTGGTAGAGATGGTAACAGTGAAAAAGACTGTTTGGATATGTGGAACGAGGCTCTACAAACGGTTACCCCAGACATGTGGAAAAATAGTGTTCGACATACTGAGCAAGAAATTTTTAAATGGTATGAAAGAGAACGAATTTTTGATCGACCAGACATCGAACCTTTAATAATCAACTTTGAGAGTGATGAAGATTCAGATTCAGACAGCGCTGAAGAAAGAAACTCCGACTAACTTTATTGTACAGAAAAAGCTTACACCAGTAGCTTACCTAATTTTAGAATGCATTTTTCTGTATGAATTCTGTAAAATAAATACCATGCATAAAATTTGGAGGACCCCATTTGGATTTTTATTCAGTACCTTTAAGCTATCAATTAAATATGGTAGTTTCATAGTGTCATCTGATCAATAATTGTCATACTTAATGATTATGCAAGTACAGATCTATAATTTTATTATACTATTATTTTTGTTCTCATTTGAGGTTAATATTGCTTATAAACCTAGATATGTAAATAATAAATTTTATTATTTTACAAAAAGTTTGGCAACAATGTAAATTTTTCAACACACCCACCTTGATGACGTGCACGCCACTTTGTTTGGCGTTGACTATATATCAGGAAACTAAGAGTGTTAGAAAGAAACTTTAAAACCAAAAGATTTATTAAATCAAATGGCACATGTATTGGTGACCTTGGACTTGACGTTAATATTGAGCTTGAATTGACCTTCAAGGTCATAGCCAAGGTTAGAATGAAGGTGTGCCGTTGGGTGTCCCGTACTTTTCGTACTGAAAGTTTTCCTTTAACACTCTTGAGTTGAAATTGAGATAGCCTCTAGATGTGAGTTTAGCCACTAGGAGATGTAGCGTCGTAAAAGATTTTTTTTTAAACTCAACTTGCCCTTGAAATATCTTCAAAGTGAAAGCCAACATCAAAATCAACACCAACATTTCATAGGTATAGGTTGCTGAAATTTGTTGATTGGATGTTGAAAGTCATCGGTCGTATTTAACGCACTGTTACCCTATAGGTGGAGAATAACGGACTGTTAATTTTACAACCTTGATGAAATCCACCCTTAAACAAGTTTAGAATAAAAAATATTCAGCTAGAGCGTAAGGAACCTGTCAGCAAGATATCACTTCAGATGAGCTTATCTTGGTAGTCCTCCTGAATTTTGTGGGCGTGTGATTGCAAAGCTTGTTGTTTATGTTCGTTTCGTATATTATGTACCACAATCAAGGACACACCCAAATATATCAGGAAACTAAAAGTGTTAGAAAAAAACTTCAAAACCAAAAGTTTTATGAAATCAAATGGCACATCTGTTGGTGATCTTGGACTTGACGTTCATATTGAGCTTGAGTTGACTTTCAAGGTTGGGTGTCCCTTAGTTTTCGTACTGAAAGTTTTTCTTTAACACTCTTGAGATAACCGCTAGATGTGAGATTAGCCACTAGGAGATGTACCGTCGTAAAAGATCTTTTTTTGGAAAAAATCAACTTGCCCTAGAAATATCTTCAAGGTGAAAGCCAACATCAAATTCAACACCACCACTATATGCGCCATTGAATTTTCTGAAACTTTTGTATTTTAATTTGTCTTCCAGCACCGAAATATTTTGATGTGTCCATACTTTTGGGATACGCTGTATATAGGACTGTGAGCAGAATGTTTCCGATAAAGGATCCCTTACGGAAACATTTTTGGTTAGCACTGAAAATCATTTTCCAATCTTTCAAGTTAATATTCCACCAGCTGCCTGCCTTACCTTATCAACAATACCGTTAGACATTCCTATCTTACGCCACAAGACATCAAATTCCACGATTCATCACCCCGTCCCTTCCGTGAAACCCACCTGCTAGCATTTTTAATACCGAGCAAATGGAGATCTGTGCCGAGATACCAGTCATGTAAGTAAATTAGGCTTGAAAGGCTAGGCCCCCAGGAGATGTCTCTAGGAGTGGTCACTCCCTTAGCGTGATCCAGAAAGTCGCTAATGAACTTTCCTCATTCCATTTCGATACGTTCCTGGGTGCGGTCGTCGCTGTCAGTGCGACAAAGAAACTCCCAGATGCCTAGTTTGATGGCGTGCTGATATCCTAGGAGAGCGATTTTTTTGTTTTGTTCTACGTTTAATACTTCGCAGCACGAGGATCGAACCATTTTTCATACGTCTCTAATTGATGGGACAATGAAATCAATCTTTGAAAAAGGGAAAGTTTTCTTCAAATAGTTATTTATTAAGAAATAGACAAGTTATATCCATCATCACCCTGTATTTTATAAAATATTATAATTAAACTAAGTGACATATAAATCCGAACACCCAGTTTAAATGGTTTTATTTTAATAAAAGTTGGCGAATGTATTTATCTTACTGTAAATAACAAGTGAAAAAATTTTCAGCCGTATCTGTTGGACATTCCGGTTTTTATACTGCTTTTTTTTAAGTCACTAACGCTCTAAAAATGAATATTTCAGCCGCAGTAAAGAATCAACGTTGGCGGATTTTGGTTCTTGACATCCTTTACGATCGGTTACGATGCCTAGAGTACGGAGACCTGTACGATTTCGTCAACTTAGTGAGTTTGATAGGGGCCGTATAGTGGGACTTCGGGAAGCTGGACTTTCTTTTCGGGTAATTGCAGTTAGAGTGCAAAGAAGTGTAGACACTGTGGTTAGGTGTTGTCAGGCATGGCTTCGAGAAGGCCGTACGCAAAGGGCAAGGGGCACTGGACGCCGCCGTAGAACAACAGACCGTGAAGATCGCGGCCTAAGATTATTGGCCTTAAGGGACCGTTTCTCCGCTACCAGGTCCATTGCAAATGAATGGTTTGCAGAACACGGAAGACCTATTGGCATGCGAAGTGTTTACCGACGAATGAGAAGTTTTGGCTTGTTTTCATACCGGCCACACTGGGTCCTCCCTTTAACTCGAGAACACCGACGTAATCGCCTTGAGTGGTGCAGACAACGGTCACTCTGGGATCAGGAATGGAACAGTATTGTCTTTAGTGACGAGTCTCGATTTTGTTTAGGCATGCACGATGGTCGTGCCAGGGTTAGAAGGCGACGTGGTGAAAGGAGGAATCCACAGTTTTTTGTTGTTCATCACACTGTTGGAGTTATGGTTTGGGGTGCTATAGCTTATGGTTCCAGGTCACCTTTAATCTTCATCAGAGGTAACATGAACGCGCAACATTATATCCACGAAGTTCTAGAACCCCATCTTTTACGCTATCTTGACACCCTGGCAGATCTAACTATCCAACAAGATGATGCCCGACCACATGTTGCAAGAGTCACAATAGACTTCTTTCAACATAATGATGTCACATTGTTACCATGGCCACCAAGATCTCCCGACTTATCTCCAATTGAGCACGTGTGGGATATGATGGGTAGGAGATTGCTCAATTTGCAACGTCCTCCTCAGACTCTAGAAGCACTTCGAGAGGAGTTGGTGGTTGCCTGGAATGAGATACCACAGGAGGACATTGACCACCTGATCAGAAGCATGCCTAGGTGCGTTGGAGAATGCGTAGCACATCAGGGTGCATCCACACATTATTAAAGGTCAAAGGGCTTTAAAGCAGTGCAATCATTTTGAAATTTTTATCATTTACTTATTATGCTTCACTAAGTACTTATACAAAATTTTATTAAAATAAAACCATTTAAACTGGGTGTTCGGATTTATATGTCACTTAGTATATAAAACTGAAGCACCTTTTTTTCACTTAGTTCACACAAAGGACAATTCGGTTTTTCTAATCGCATAATCAAAAGTATGGATCCAAGTGAAAAAGCCTAATACTCTAAGTCATTACGACTACTTTCTCATTATTAGAGCATATCGTGCCTCGATGTCCATGCACATACACGTACATTGTTTGTCTGATAACGGATAAGGGTAATGATACCTTCTTTGTCCGCCAACTGATATATCCACAGATAACAAGATCCATTTCTCTGTGTCAATACAACGAACTCCCCCAAGCCAAGCCAACTTTCCTTATCAGACATCTACGTAAATAGTTTGTGGATGAGCAGACTAGGGGGACAGAGGAGAGAGAGGTCAGGAAGCTTCAGGTTATACAACACTTATCTGATATATCTGAATATTTCCTTCATGCATAAAAAATGTGGACAGGTGTGGAATTATCGCAAAATTACTGCGAAAATTTCACGTTACCTACATAGTATTCATAATAAGGGCATCTAATTTTTCCGAAAAAAATCGAAAAAAACGTATTTTAACAAGAAGACGAGGACTTTTGCACCTGCACGAATGTTTTTTGTTAAAAAAATATTACTCTGCATTGTGATTTTTTGTTTTTTTTTATACAGAAAAAAATCAGATACCCTCTTTTACTACATAAGCTGACTAGCACTGTTTAAAAACAATGCTACGAAATTTATTGACAGTACAATCAGAAAAATTGTTTAGCATCGTTTTCTTGTGTCCTAGGAGCCCATAGTTTACTTGTTATTAAAGGTGACAACAGCTGTCAGGTTTTGCCGCAGATGGAAACCATTTGTAATTAAAAATTGCACGTTTGTGATTGGTATAATCTAAGACTAGGAAATAGTCAGTCAAAATTGCCCAGTGGGTATCGAAAATCTATAGTTACGATTGATGAAATGGGCATTTGTCATCTTGGCATGCATAAATAACGAATTCCAAAAGTCGTTGTGAAGACACGTTTCGGAAATGATTCTTTGAGTTTAATTCAATAACAAGTGATCAAAAGTGAACCTAAAAATATAATACTCAACCATCAGTATATACTAAGTGACATATAAATCCGAACACCTAGTTTAAATGGTTTTATTTTAATAAAAGTTGGTGAATGTATTTATCTTACTGTAAATAACAAGTGAAAAAATTTTCAGCCTTATCAGTTGGACATTCCGGTTTTTTTAAAGCTTTTTTTTAATTCACTAACGCTCTAAAAATGAATATTTCAGCCGCAGTAAAGAATCAACGTTGACGGATTTTGGTTCTTGACATCCTTTACGATCGGTTATGATGCCTAGAGTACGGAGACCTGTACGATTTCGTCAACTTAGTGAGTTTGATAGGGGCCGTATAGTGGGACTTCGGGAAGCTGGACTTTCTTTTCGGGCAATTGCAGTTAGAGTGCAAAGAAGTGTAGACACTGTGGTTAGGTGTTGTCAGGCATGGCTTCGAGAAGGCAAGGGGCACTGGACGCCGCCGTAGAACAACAGACCGTGAAGATCGCCGCCTAAGATTATTGGCCTTAAGGGACCGTTTCTCCACTACCAGGTCCATTGCAAATGAATGGTTTGCAGAACACGGAAGACCTATTGGCATGCGAAGTGTTTACCGACGAATGAGAAGTTTTGGCTTGTTTTCATACCGGCCACACTGGGTCCTCCCTTTAACTCGAGAACACCGTCGTAATCGCCTTGAGTGATGCAGACAACGGTCACTCTGGGATCAGGAATGGAACAGTATTGTCTTTAGTGACGAGTCTCGATTTTGTTTAGGCATGCTCGTTGGTCGTGCCAGGGTTAGAAGGCGACGTGGTGAAAGGAGGAATCCACAGTTTTTTGTTGAAAGACATGTTCATCACACTGTTGGAGTTATGGTTTGGGGTGCTATAGCTTATGGTTCCAGGTCACCTTTAATCTTCATCAGAGGTAACATGAACGCGCAGCGTTATATCCACGAAGTTCTGGAACCCCATCTTTTACCCTATCTTGACACCCTGGCAGATTCAACTTTCCAACAAGATAATGCCCGACCACATGTTGCAAGAGTCACAATAGACTTCTTTCAACATAATGATGTCACATTGTTACCATGGCCACCAAGATCTCCCGACTTATCCCCAATTGAGCACGTGTGGGATATGATGGGTAGGAGATTGCTCCATTTGCAACGTCCTCCTCAGACTCTAGAAGCACTTCGAGAGGAGTTGGTGGTTGCCTGGAATGAGATACCACAGGAGGACATTGACCACCTGATCAGAAGCATGCCTAGGCGCGTTGGAGAATGCGCAGCACATCAGGGTGCATCCACACATTATTAAACGTCAAAGGGCTTTAAAGCAGTGCAATCATTTTGAAATTTTTATCATTTACTTATTATGCTTCATTAAGTACTTTACAAAAATTTTATTAAAATAAAACCATTTAAACTGGGTGTTCGGATTTATATGTCACTTAGTATATTTTGTACAAAATCATACACAATCAAGTTGATTGTTCATTCATATTAAGTAAGCTTAATTTTCGTGTCCCTAGGTTGGGAAATCGTGATCAAATTACTTTCTATCCGGTTATTGGTAATACTAATTTATTGTCTAGGTCTCCGGTAAATATGATTTGTACATGTTTCAATTCTGTTTGCAGTTCCTGTGACTTATTTTTTGATAGCGAGAACTTTGTTGTGAAGTGCTACAGAGACTAGTACTTTTGTCAGTGAGAGTTTGTTTTTTCTTTTTTTAAGTTTTTTTTTTGTTTGGCGTTAGACAATAAAACGGTTTTTATTTTTTTACTCAAAAATGGCGCATAGAAGAAAAACAGTTCAAGAAAGATCATTTGTTTTAAATTGAATGGGAAATTGGCGTACTAAATATCAGTAAAATATATGAAGCGGTTCTGAAAATAATAATTAATTTTCATTTTTTTCCTGAAACTTCAACACCAGGAGCTTTTGTAAGGAAACATTTTTGGACCATAGCTTAGCAAACTAACATTAATTTTTCATGTAGATCCCCCCTCTAAATATTCGCATATCATCATGCTCTCCTGTATATGGAGACAGTTTATGGATTTTATCAAAGAGAGGAAATATAGTTTAGAAGAAAACTGTAAAGACTGTGTGGAACTTGAAAACAGTTGATGGAAAAATATCAAGACAAATATAATATTGAATTTAATCCTTCCACTGACACTGAATTTAAAACAGCTCGCTATGCAAAGAAATACCGAAAGAAAGAAGTTACAACCAGGCCTCCAGAAAAGAAAACAAAGCGTTGTGTCACTCAAATACGATGATTGAAAACTGTGAGTATAGTCTAAGGGCTCTTGCACACGAACGTGCAATCCGCCGACCGGCTGTTCCACCGACCGGCAAGAAAATCGGAAGATGGTATTTTACCCACATTCGAATACAACTTAACACACTTGCCGGTACCGGCTATTCTGCCGACCGGCCGCCGTTCATATTAAAATTTGTACGGCGAACACACGGCTGCCGGTCGGTAAATTAACCGGCGCGTTCATTTCAATGCATGCAAGTCTATGCCTGTTGACACACGAACGGGGATTCTACTGTCGCCGTGGTACAGAGTCGTAGTTTCATTTCCGTTTAGACAGTGTAGTCATGAGGTGCGAAATGGAAAATTTAGATATTGAGGCATTTATTTCTATGGTGGAAGAAAGGCCCGTGATATGGGACAAGGCAAGAGAGGATTTTAAGGATAGGAATAAAACTAAAGCCGCCTGGCAAGAAATCATCGATACATTTATTTATGAAAACCTGAACGAAGCAGAAAAGGCCGAAATAGGTATGTAACTATGTAAGATAAGAAACAATATTAACTGTATTTTACTTAATTGCCACGGTACAGATCCATTACTATTGAAATATTTTGTGAAATGGTCCCGTATATCCTTCCCGCTTCTTGATCCTCGCAAATTTCGCTCTCTTGGTATGTCTTCGAGGTTTATGATTTCTAAGACATCGCCGATATTAAAACCATCTCTCATTCGTACTAAATTATGCAAGATACAACATGCTTTAACAATGTCAATGACGAATTCGGGATGTACGTTTATAGGTCGATGAAAGATTCTCCATTTGTTGCTAAAAATACCGAATCCACATTCAACATAACGCCTGGCACGTGATAAACGGTAATTAAATACACGTTGTTGCTGTGTTAAGTTGTTTCCACCAAATGGACGTAGCAATTTATCACTTAATCCAAAAGCCTCATCGCCAACTAAAATATATGGTACAGCCGGATTTTCTGTTCCTGGTAAGCATTTTGGGCAAGGTGTATACAAAGAATCTGAATTCAATGCATGAAAAAATGTTGACTCTTCAAATACGGAGGAATCACATTCTTTACCGTATGCTCCAATGTCAACATATCGAAAATAGTATGATGTGTCCACGACAGCCAATAACACGATTGAAAAAAAATGTTTGTAGTTGTAAAATAATGAGCCACTTCGTTGTGGCTTCACAATTCGAATGTGATTCCCATCTATCGCTCAGAAACAATTTGGAAAATTGGCTTTATTAGCAAATCCTGCTTCACATTCATTCCACATCTTGTCTGATGGCGGTGGGATGCATTCATCAAGTAGGATTTCCCAAATTTTCCTGCATACATCCCTAACAATACGTATTGTTGATGGTCCCAATCTGTATGCGTAGTGAAGATCTGTGAAAGTCATACCGCTTACCAAATACCTGCAACAAAATTATTTCTTTTTTTTTCAGCTAAAACACTATTGCAAAAATGGAACAACATTTTTGACAGTTTTGTGAAGAGTTATAAAAAAAATAAAACTCTTAAGTCAGGCTCTAGTTTTAGAAGAATAAGAAAGTACATCTTCCACGATCAGTTGCAATTCCTTGCAAAAACAATCGAACACAATACTACAACATCCAGTATTTCACAAGAAAAAAATACCGAAACGATGGCGCAACAGAATGTAGATGATAGTAGCAATGAAGGCGATTCTCAAATTGATTAGGATATGATCAATCTATCCAATCCAAATGCATCAACCGCTAAACAAACGCCATCGCAAGCTTTACTTACAAAAAAGCGTGCCTCAGCACCAAAGAAACGTCAAGACGAGTTTGAAACCAAAGCGCTAAAGATCTTGGAAAAGCCGGACAGCATACCCACAATCAGTGAAGATAAATCGTTTTTTGATTCCATTTTGCCGATTGTAGAAAACTTTGATGAAGATGACAAACTTCAATTTCGCATAGAAGTTTTGCAGCTTGTACAACGTTTTAAACGAAAGCAAAAATGTGATGCTTTTAACATGACTTCTGATACCAATAGATCGCTACCTTCGTTTGTACCACCAGCAACTCAGTCATACAGCCAGCAGTGGACACTGACATACCATACATTGCAGTGTCCACAGACAATACCACAATCAAGTACGTCATTTGATCCAACTACATCTCGCTGTGAGAATAATCTTGAATATCCACATTCTTTGACACCACAATAGTTTATCCAATCTGACTTAACTACAACCAGAATTTGATTTGTTTAATTTGTTCGTTATGTTCCTTATTTAAATATATCTAGTTCTAAAATCACATTTTAATTCTATTATTTACCTTATTGTAACTGCAAGCATTTCTGTGGGTGGTATCGCTTGTCTCATGTTTGTTTCTTGGAGGGCTATATGTTTGTCCAAACGCTGTAGTAAATAATCAAACGTTGCAACACACATCCTAAAGTAATTGAAAAATTTTGCTTCATGTTCTCGTAGTCTTGTAAACAAGGTATAAAATGCTCCTACTGCACTTCATTCAGCTACCAGTGGATGAATCCATAATCTTCTTGCTAAAGCTTTCTTGTATTTTCTTCGTCTATACAATAAACACACAAGCACGATCTTCTTTTCACGTTTCGTTTTTGACAATGCACGAAACGAAAATAGCCAAGCTCCTTCTACGTCGGATGACAGTACAGCACTGGCCTTCATGCAGAAGGCAATGTAAACGGCACGTAACCGGCCGATCGCTTATCGTGTGTAAGATAATCCCGATTTCTTTGCCGGTCGGAGAAACAACCGGTCGGCGGAATGATCGGTCGTGTGCAAGAGGCCTAAGACTAAACTATTGAAGGCACGATTATTACGAAACTTATAAAAACCGACGGAGGCAAGAAATTACTTCCTGAGCTCTGCGAGACATACACGTGCCCTTTGGTACGCAATGGGCACCGAACCATGTCCCTGGTACCCCGGCGATCCCAAGTGTCGTGTGCCCATCGGAGCATGGTAAGGCACGGGCCGAGATCACTCAAGGAAAACCAACGGTCGCGTGCGTCGCTCATCTTCAGCGGTGCGGCGTTGCCGCTGTTCGCAGAATTTCTCTATGTCGGGTATTTCTTAAGTCACTCTTAATGCTGGACCTGTAAAAAAGAAACATGATTATACGCAAGATTGAAATACAATCATTTTTTAGAGACGCAGTGTTGTCATGCCCTGTAGATTTTTCTCTAACTGGAAACGACAGTATCGTTTCTTTGTCCAAGACCTAGAAGGTGATATGTCATTACGTCAAACGAGAGCAGAAAATGTGTACGTATTTTTAGTCCAGATTCATCTTGAATTTTTTTTGGACTACCCCGAAATTATGCAATACATTAAAGAAAATGGATCGTTCTCTAAACAAACTGCTACTTTCTGTACTTTTTAACACAAAAACAATTATATGAGGTATCCTTTAAAGTGTGCCTCAAATTATGTTGAGGAAGCAGTCATCCAAATTTTATTTAGATATGTTGCGAGAACGTTACAGGATTTTATTAAAAAAATATAAGTTCGGTGCCCCATTCCGTGAAATGCACTATAAGGGTCATCTGTCGCAAATTTTCTGCTCACAAAGATCAAGAGGTTTATATAGTCAAAATCACGAAAGAAGACTATTACGTCATACCATAAATTGTACTAAAGTAATCAATGGACGTGCGTCGATGATAAAATCATGAGTCAGAAACATAATGACAACAAATGTATATTATGATTTTGCGAAGTTAGGTTATTTCACTGATTATTTTTATTTTAATTTTATTTCATTGTTTTTAGTGATACCTTAATAATAGTTCTAGTGGGGAGTTTTTGTTTTGAAAAAAAAAACAGTTATGAGTACAATACCTTAAGACAGGAACACCAAAGACCAAAGTATTATTCGAAAACAACATAACCTGCTTTAACATAACCTAACTATTCATCTTTCGAATATGATCGGTCATGCAACATGAAAACATCGTCCATCTTTATCGGATACATGCACATTAGCAATACAGTTTGTTTAGACAATAAAATTCTGTTTGTCTCTGTCTAACATATCAGAAACTTCATTGAATATATTCACAAATCGCTGTCATTTGTCTTTACTACAGACTAAAATGGTGACGTAATCGTCATCTTTCGTGATTTCGACTATATGTCCTCAGCTCTCGTGATATTATTCTTGGAGCGCAATCTGGCAACGCCGCAGGCATAATGCTCGTTTTTCTCGAGTGATTCCAAGACCTAATGACATATGGCACACTTCAAAGAACGACCGTTAAAAAGTGGGGGAAATGTTGGCATCTTGAGATACTCCTTGAAGATAGGGAGTTAGTTCTTTTTTGGTTTGCTAAGAAAGAACTTTGAGTTCTTTTTAGTGGCTCAAAAAGGAATTCCATATATATTTCTTGGTACTTTTAGGTGAAATTAAAAAAGAATTAACGGTTAAGGCTGATATAGTGCAACAAATTGTGTTCTATCGTACTTGTGGGACAGCGGCAATACTAGGAATTAGGATATACAACCTGGATAAGGGAAGCTAGAAACTACTGGACATGATATAGTGGAGGGGTGAGTAAATTTCAAGACTGCATGATGAAATAGAATAAAAATGTTTGTTATTTTAAATTTCGAAAGTTATTGTAAACTGTGTACGTAATTTGAAAAAATCACGCTAACCGATTTTTTTAGATGTCGACTATTTTTGTGGCATGTCTGAACTGTTTTTTGAATTAGCGCTTAAAAACCGCTCCATTTTTCAAGTGGCCTAGAGGCTTGGAAATTTTCAAATTTTTAGTCGTACTTTTATAGTTTTAAAGATTCCTTCTAAGTAACCTTGGCGAGTGGAACACTGATTGTCTTTGTAGTGGCATACTAGTAAGTAAGTAAAATCCCTTGATAGTCTTATTCGCTCTAAGTATTGTCAATCGCAAAAATTAGATATTATACTTTTTGGATGTGATATGATGACACTCATTTCCATAAATCTGTCTGTCGGTCTGTCCGCTAATACTATAACCCCCCCTAACATCAGAAATATTGCGCGGACTTTAATGAAATTTTTGCACAATGTTACTACTAAGCTAAGGACGTAAAGCTTTGTAGCTTTTGGAAATCGGTCCAGTGGTGGCACAGGAAAAGGCCAAAACCGAAAAAGAATAAAAATCGGATTCAATTCATTTTTTGATGTTTCAGATGATCCTGGTCATTTTTAAAATACATTTTAGAGGCACAAGAAACTTGGGGGTGGAGGTAGTATGGCGTGGGGTGGGTTTATCTTAATTTTTTGATGTTAGTACACATACGCTCTCAACCTTGATAATTGTAAGCTCCTGTTCGACATATTCCTCCGTATTTTAGCCCTTGAGTCTTAGAAAAATTCTTTTTCCTCAGAGGAACTAGTTTTTGCTGAACAATCAATAACGGCATTGCGTAGAAAATGCCGTCAACGGACTAGACGCCATTTTTCATTCAAATGAGTCAATATTTCGATGGGTGCAATCCATTCCAGTATATATTCTCTATATGTTCTCATCCCACTTCTGAAGTCGATATTGTGCTTCGCTGCTAGAATCGTCGTCCCTTACGATGAACGGAATCCTCCCCCTCCCCCGTATCGATTTCTATTAATAGCCACCCTACAACAACAGGTGGTCAAACGGCATCACTCGCATCGGTAAAAAACAACAACAAAAAAAAAACGCGCGCGGAAAAAAACAGCGCTACATTTTTTAATTCGCGTTTTTCAATGACACCTATTAATACGTTTTTTACGGTTTGGCGGCGTTTATTCCGCCGACCGACAGTAAAAAATTAACTTTTTATTAATTATGTACACACAAATATATTTTATTGAGCTCGGTGTGGTGATGGGATTAACCGATATTGTTTTCAATTCTCGCGCGTGTCTAATCATTGGACCCTTATAATTCGGAAAGTACTGATCTGATTTGACGCGCGAAAAATCTTGTACTTTTCGTTGTTGGTCCAATGGCAGTGGAGCTACGGGTAACAAAACGTAAAATCGCTAAGATTCGCTTCGAGAATCTCCCGATCGTTATTATAAAAACTTTTGTGGGGGTTGAAAACGGCGGATTGGTAGACAGTACTTCTAAGCATACATTATGCATTATTTGCGGTTTAGGCTATCTATCGACCTATATGGCGCCTGTGGGTGATCACTCGTGGCAGATTTACCGGTACATCTGCGATTAGAACACAGAATGATGGAGTGATGTTGTCAATATGCGTCTATGATTCTGCTCTCTGGGCTTACCGGCGGGCGTCACGGTCTCAATGAGTCTGACGCGTCGTGGAAGAAGCGGCGTTGCCAGATGCACGGTTCTACCGGTAGGGTAGGGAAAGACTGAACTGATTGGAACTTTGTCTTGGTCCATTCGATCCTTCTGTGATACACTGTGATAACTTGTATAACTTTATCTAGTGCCGTTCGCATCGCTGGAAGATTCTTGAAGATATGGGAGCTCACAGCAATTTTTTTCAGTGACTGCTTGGACATTGCCAAAAGAGTTCTCTTTGTATATTATGATGATGTGTGAGCTCTCGACACTTTGGAAGAGCTGGGGATAGTATGTTTTCTCATAAGAAGCCAAATCTTAAAGATACCCAAACCATGCTAAGCCAGCCAGACCCTGAGGACTGAGATTGATTGTATGGACATATTTGACTGACGTAATCGAAATTCCTTTATTGTTCATGCTCTTAGTTGACTTCTTCCTCATATTGAATGCAATTATTCATGAACTTGTGACATCGTTGCCATTTTCTGTTTTGGTGTATCATATTAAGATTGTATCGTGTACAAAGAGAAAACACGGCAAAACGAGTGAAGGAATAATCAGCAATTTGTTATATTATGTAAGCCAACATTTATCAAAGGGGTGGCATTGTTTTCACTTACCCTGATCATGCTGCGATAACATACTAAACATTCTGAATTTAAATATCAATAAACCAGTTATCATTCCCACGTTGTAATATTTAAGTTTAAAATCAAGGCGTAAGTCGTAGCGTCTGTAATTTGTTACGCGGGTAGGAAACAATACTCCGCAACAAAAATGATGTCGAGGAACATGAAACCGGGCCCCCGTACATCGTCTGATTCCATTAACATGGGGGAGTAAGTGATGGGGTACAAGTAATCAATAAAAAGACAGTATCATCACATTTAGCCCAGTAACACACATCATTAGTACGGTGGAACTGTAATAGGGCTAATTACCAATAAAGCGCTGATTCCTGTAGGGCTAGGGATGTAAATTGTGCTTCGATACTTCAGAAGTGTCGATATTTTCACTTTAGTATCGAGCTATTTCGACACCGATAGCATTTAACAACGCTCTTGTTACTATCTTGATGTCACCAACTATTTGACAATCATATTACCTATAACCATGGGCGCCCGCACGATTTTTTCTCAAGGGCGCTTTAAACATAAGGATGTGCTTTCAAAATTAATTGAAGAGCAAAAAACACAGGGAAATGGGAGACTGTCGTGGGTGGATCTGAGACCCAACACTTTTAGAAGATAGTGAGAAGGCAGACTTTTCCTGGGCTGACCGAATTTTGAGGATCCCACCAGAAGTTTAATGATTAAAAGAATGTGCTATCTTACATTAATTACGTGTTAAAAGAGACTAGCTTATAAATGATGATCTCTTGAAGGAAATATTTTCATATATTAATAATATATAAAGACACACCAGACATGTTTTTATACCTTAATAACGTATGTCGTTAAGGTTTTGGCACAAAACTCATTGGCCATAATTTTAACACAAAATAGTATCAAGTTGCCTTTAAAAACAAAAGTATGTTTACCTACTCACTTTACTGTCAATTGGCAATTATTTATTTTTAGTTTTTTGCTTTAAGATGTCGTGTAAATTAGAAATAAGAAAAAGTATCTGCAAGCTAGTTGGACGGGTATCTAAAGATGAAGTCCGATCAGGGAAGACCATGTCTGAATTTCCCAAATAGTGGAAGACCACGTGCATTTTTCTGCACAGAGCCAAAAATTAGGTTAGAATATCAACGAGGAAACTCTGGCTCGTGAATGCAGTTCTTTTAAGAATATGATATCGTTGGAATTGTGGTGGAATGGCCTTAAAAAATCATTATTTTAGATGACAAAATGTATTTCACTTTGAATAATTATGGAATAAAGGGACGTAACTGCATCTGCAACTGTCAAAAATCAGTTCGGTATGTCAAATTGCGATTTCGCATTTCCATTGCAAAAGTGCGCAAACATCGATACTTTTTAGAGTGTAAAATTGTCCCATCACTATTCGGATGCGTATAATGTCGATCCGGGGGTGTTTTCGTGGTTTCGAACGCCTATATTGGGGTTGCTTTTTTATTAATATAATTGTTATTCATTCTGGTCGACACCTGGTTGTAAAATGGAAGATATTGACTTAACTGATATAAACGGCAGTTGGTAAAATGAGCCGCATATTTTTATTATATGGGGCAAACATTCAAACAACTAACGCGTGAAATTGAATTGTAGCGTTGAATAAATGTCATTACGAACTAGACAATTTTTATGAACTAGAAAATTACAGCAGGTAACCATTATAGTGCATGGCACGGAATGAGGCGCCCGATTAGTTGATATAATTATTAAGAGTTCACATATAAACCTACTCACGTTTGTATTAAATTTAGCATTATCATACTTGAGGCGGAATTCAAGTATCTGCCTTCTGCAGCCGCCCAAAGAAGTATCTATTGTTTTGTGCAATCTGATCAGACAGACACCCCATTCTGTGTTATGCACCGTAAGCAGTGTACACTGTAAGCCGTCACTTGGATTCGATGTTGCTGGCTCTTGAGGTAACTCTTTCACTCACGCACCCACAGGGTCCGAGAATTGAAAAATTTGAAGAAAGCTCAAAGAATGGTTTTCACGTCTGATTCTAGATTTTTAACTCTGCATGCGGAATCATACTGAAGTCAATGTTTGTCACAAAAAACGTCATATTAAGACATGAGGACTATACAACAATACGTAATTGATAATTTTCCGTAATTCGTTCGATTCTGCTCTATTTCGACTAAAAGTAGCATGTAAATCAGACATCCTGTTAAAAAAATGCGCCAATGTTAGATGCACCTAGCTGAAGTTTTCAGCATTTTTAATTCCGAGTAAATCTATATTAAATTCGTTATCAGCAACCTCAAAAACATGAGAAACTCGAATTTGAGCGCTTTCTTGCAAACATGATGTTGAATCCATCTTCATTTTTGAGCACAACCGAAATATTTTTCCAAACGTGTCCGCAATATTGAATTTGCCATTTTAATTTTCAAAAAATCCTTCAAAATACTGGTTGACGACCTTGGAGTTATAAAAAACAATATTTTGCAAACATGTCCGCCATAAAGTATACCTCATTTAGATTCTTTACGGATAAGTATTGTGACGAAAACACCGTTTTACTGTACCAAAGTCTTATTTAATACTGCTACACTAATTTATCACACTTGCAACCGATTTACAACAAATTCAAAACAGGATATTATTCCATCTGAATTCCGCACTTGCTGTCCACTAGCTCGACTGTGTCTGTAGACTCGACCGTGACTAACTGCTTCTGCCATCTAGTCGGGTATTTATCGACCCATCGACGCGACCAGAAATGTTCTGGAGTTTTCCAGGCAGACTCGTTTTTCCAATGGAAGTAAGCTAGATGGCAGCAGGTACCGCAAGAAAGATCCCGAATACCTCCAATTGCGTCCTAGAATACAAGCACGCTCCATACATGGTCTCGTAACTCTGGTTGCCTATGCGTCGGCTTTGTCCAGCGATTCCTCGCCGCTCAAGGTGAAGTTTTTTGCTGCAATTTGGTGAATCCTCTACGTAACGCGACAAATTCAGTCTAGACGATTCCTTCTTCATAAAATAGCCAAAAAACATCGCTGATTGCCATTTTGATGCACAATTCGGGAAAAACTCCATCCAATCCGATCGGAAGTATTATTTTTTCATTAGCGCCCTTTCCGGGATCCGGCACAACGTTTATAGATTCCGCTTCAACGTCCCGTGTGCATCAGACCCACTCCATGAACATTTTCATACACGTATATTTATAAATACATAATAAATCATTTTCAATTTTTGCCGACATGCGGCAAATTGATGTACACACTAGATTTATACAATTGTTCAGCCTCATTAGACACGGGTAAATGTGGATACCGGTACGATTTTTCAGGTGATTTCAACTTAATGATGGAAATTAATGGTTGGAATTGGAGGAATGGATAATATTCGTCACATCAAAAAATCATATCATTATATTATATTACATAAACTTCGGTAGAATCATCACATGGTGATCAAGATCAAAGAACGTAAATTGACGTGGGAGCGGTTAAAATCCCCCATTTCTGTGTATAAATAAGTTTCTCTTATCTGTATTAATAAATAATAAAGTACGAGTATTAGTCTTTGATAAGCTCATTCGAAATCATGTTTATTTGAATGTTGTTCACCGCAATGTTATATATAAATAAATGCACCTTTCATACACAAATATTTCAGTGCACATCGCGCAATAGGTGAATAGTCGAACAATTTATTTTACATCTAACTCTTTTAACTTGATCACCCTGTATATTCTTTCGCCACCATCTGCCCTCTCATAGTGCTAACTTGCTTGTCCGTCCACGAAAACTGTCCCCAAATTCGAAATGCAATCCAATTAATTCGCCATCGTAGAAGCACTTCGGGGCGCAGTATTTCTTTCTTGACCAGCAGGCTGCAGCGTAATATAAGAAAATGGGCGTTTGGTGGTGTCGTAAATTTTAATGCGGTTCGCCGAGACGGTCCTGCATTTTAATTCAGATTGGATTTAATTAACGGGACGCGTCGGAAGTAATGTTTTAATTGTGTAATAGATGAGGTTCAGACAGGGAGAGAGGGCCTAATGCATTTAGTCTTTTTCGATATCCATAGAAATCAGTTAAGAAATCAGAATTTTTAGTTTGGTTTAGTTTCAAGTATTCTTACCGCCAGTTTCTGCCTTTTCTGTCATATTCAGATATTTTCACGCCTTTTAAGATATTTATCGTTCAAACATAACGAAAAGCTTCAAATTTGCAAAATGTTTAATACTTTTAAATTAAAAAAAAAATCCGTGTAATCGAAATTTTGAACTTTTCAATATTGTTCATACTTTCAAATTTTCCAACATTCTCGAAATTCTAAAAACTGTTTCAAAAACCTTCCAAATTTCCAAAATTGCAGAATTTTTCAAATTTTCCAAATTCGGTGTCTTAAAGTTTTTGAGATCTTTAGGGTTTCCAAAAAGTTCACAACTTTTCAAATTTTCCAAATTTTGAAAACCTTCAAAACCCTCAAGGTCAAATATCGAAATCCTTGGGCTTCAAAATTTTGTATATTTGCTTGATCATTGGAAATTTGTATTTTTGAATTTACCAAAGAAAGTCTCAACATTTTTCGATTTTTTAAAACAAGTTCAAGACAAATTAAACTTTTCAATGTTTCCAATATACTCAGAATTTCTACAATTTTTAGTTTTCAGATTAATTCTGAAGTCTTGAAGCTTTCACCCTTTCTCAAATTACCAGGTACTGTCTTTTAAATTTCAAAAATACTCCAGTTACTTGTTGCCAATATACTAAGGTTTGTATTTTCAAAATGTTTCAAATATTGGAAAGTTCACAAAATGTTTCAAAATGGTCATTATTTCTGTTCTGTTCTAAAGATTCTCAAAATGTGTTTTTGTAGATTTCAAAAGGGATCGTATCTCAGTAACCCTCAGAATCTTTATAATTTTCGAAATATTTAATACTCAGTACATTCAGAACTTCTAAGGTGTTCAGTTTTAAGACTACTTTTGAAGTCTTAAAGATTTCTACCGTTTCAATGTTACCAAATACTGATTTTGGAAATTTCAAATATATTCCAGTTCCTTGTTGCCAATATTTTTTTTTAAATATACTAAGTGCCATATAAATCCGAACACCCAGTTTAAATGGTTTTATTTTAATAAAAGTTGGTGAATGTATTTATTTTACTGTAAATAACAAGTGAAAAAATTTTCATCCTTATCAGTTGGACATTCCGGTTTTTATACTGCTTTTTTTAATTCACTAACGCTCTAAAAATGAATATTTCAGCCGCAGTAAAGAATCAACGTTGGCGGATTTTGGTTCTTGACATCCTTTACGATCGATTACGATGCCTAGAGTACGGAGACCTGTACGATTTCGTCAACTTAGTGAGTTTGATAGGGGCCGTATAGTGGGACTTCGGGAAGCTGGACTTTCTTTTCGGGCAATTGCAGTTAGAGTGCAAAGAAATGGTTAGGTGTTGTCAGGCATGGCTTCGAGAAGGCCGTACGCAAAGAGCAAGGGGCACTGAACGCCGCCGTAGAACAACAGACCGTGAAGATCGCCGCCTAAGATTATTGGCCTTAAGGGACCGTTTCTCCACTACCAGGTCCATTGCAAATGAATGGTTTGCAGAACACGGAAGACCTATTGACATGCGAAGTGTTTACCGACGAATGAGAAGTTTTGGCTTGTTTTCATACCGGCCACACTGGGTCCTCCCTTTAACTCGAGAACACCGACTTAATCGCCTTGAGTGGTGCAGACAACGGTCACTCTGGGATCAGGAATGGAACAGTATTGTCTTTAGTGACGAGTCTCGATTTTGTTTAGGCATGCACGATGGTCGTGCCAGGGTTAGAAGGCGACGTGGTGAAAGGAGGAATCCACAGTTTTTTGTTGAAAGACATGTTCATCACACTGTTGGAATTATGGTTTGGGGTGCTATAGCTTATGATCAGAGGTAACACGAACGCGCAACGTTATATCCACGAAGTTCTAGAACCCCATCTTTTACCCTATCTTGACACCCTGGCAGATCCAACTTTCCAACAAGATAATGCCCGACCACATGTTGCAAGAGTCACAATAGACTTCTTTCAACA
This sequence comes from Acanthoscelides obtectus, assembly GCA_963669975.1. NCBI lineage: Eukaryota > Metazoa > Arthropoda > Insecta > Coleoptera > Chrysomelidae > Acanthoscelides > Acanthoscelides obtectus. The sequence continues at coordinate 5,017,950 of CAVLJG010000004.1, read as the reverse complement.
TAATGATGTCACATTGTTACCATGGCCACCAAGATCTCCCGACTTATCCCCAATTGAGCACGTGTGGGATATGACGGGTAGGAGATTGCTCAATTTGCAACGTCCTCCTCAGACTCTAGAAGCACTTCGAGAGGAGTTGGTGGTTGCCTGGAATGAGATACCACAGGAGGACATTGACCACCTGATCAGAAGCATGCCTAGGCGCGTTGGAGAATGCGTAGCACATCAGGGTGCATCCACACATTATTAAAGGTCAAAGGGCTTTAAAGCAGTGCAATCATTTTGAAATTTTTATCATTTACTTATTATGCTTCATTAAGTACTTATACAAAATTTTATTAAAATAAAACCATTTAAACTGGGTGTTCGGATTTATATGTCACTTAGTATATTTCAAATATCAGGAAGTCTACAAAAATTTTCAAAATTGTGTGTATTTCTCGTATTTTCGAGATTCTGAAGATTCTCAAAATATGATTTTGAAGATTTTCAATGTTTTCGTGTCTTTTGACAATTTCAAAATCATCGGAATCCCTGACAACTTTTGAAAACGTTTTTTCAAAAATAAAAGACATTTATATGTCATTGCTAAGCTCTACAGCGACGATCTCATTTTCGAAAATTCCCAAATTTTAGAAATATTTAGTATTCCGTACATTCCGAAGGTTTTATTTTCAAAATATTTCAAGTATCAGGAAACTACAAGAAAATTCAAATTTATTCTTTGTGTCTCTCTTACTCTCAAGGTATTGAAGACACTCAAAATGTGATTTTGTAGATGTCCAAAGCTTGTATGTATTTTCAGAATTTCAAAGTTCTCTGAATCATCGTAGTTTTTATAATTTTTTAAATTTTCAAAACTTTCAAAAACATTTTTTTAAAAATCAAAGATTCTTGTTTCTTTGCCACCGCGACTTTTTCGAAATATGTGAAACAAGTTTTTTGAAGTTGCCAAATCTAAATAATTTTCTGAACTTTGGCCACGATTTTTAAAAGTTTCGATAATATTAAAGGTTCCAAATTAATCAGTCTTTAAGGTTTCAGATAATTTCCAATTTTTTGGTTTCAGTTCTTCAATACTTGAGATACTCAAAATTTCTAACATACTAAAAATTCAAAAAGCACTCTCCGATTTTTCAAGATTTTCGTAATGCTTAGTTTTTCTCAAAATTGTCAGTATGTTAAAATTTTTATAGTTTTGACAGTTATAAGGCTGTCTGAAATTCAAAGGTGCTCAAATTTTCATAGAGCTCTAGAGTCTCAGCACCTTCAAACTCTAACACTTTTAAAAAGGTTTTCACAATTTATAAATGTTTCGTTGTGAACCTGCTCCAAAGCGTTTTTCTCCTGTAACGAAAATAAACGACCTGATGCATATCCCAATTTCGGGATTCCCTTGCCGCTGAAGCACCACTTGCAATATTTTCAGAATTTCTGGAAGATCAAAAAATTCCGTGATTCTAAAAGATTCCAAAAAATCGAAGTAACATAATTTGTAATATCTTCACAGCTCCCAATAAGGCTTATCTGAAATTCAAGCTCCTAACCTTCCATCGCCGAGCTCCTTGCCTCCGCAGCGTTTCGCTCCGCGAACGAAAATGCTCGTCCCGATGCCTATCGCAACTTCAGGCTTCCGCCGTCGCGGCGCCACCTGCCGGCACTCGGCGCCGCGACGCTCGGCTCATGCGTCGTCGCACCCCCCGCGCTCCCGCACCCCCCGACCCACAAGCTCTTTCACGGCCTCCGCAAGACGGACGCAGACATAACGCATTCGGTGGCGATGGTTTCTAAGTGCGGTGTAGTGATGCCTGGACACTGCCGGTCCCCGACTCGACAACTTCTTTAAGGCCCTTTCACACCACGCGACCTCCTTAAGACCCATTCACACTCGCGACACGGACGCACGCCGCGAACACGCTACGGAACAAGGTAAGGCTGATGGCAGAGTGGCGACGGAGGTGTTTCTTGAGATCGCGAACGCGTGAAGGTCACGTGCGGCTAGACAGGTGCGAACGCGAGTGATGTGTGGACTGTTATGTGACGTCACATTGTTACTGGTTGTGGATTGCTTCAATTTGTAGGGACGTAAGATATGTAACGTTCAAAAAAAGCTCTCAGGTCTGTTAGGTACTAAAGCAACTTTGTACAGGTATAAGACATTTTTTAATTACTGACACTTGTATAGCTGAGATATCAAGAAACCTAGTGTTTAGGATCACTTACAGAGGCCTTTCATTCACCCAGTTTCTCAGACGAGCTGATTTTATCTGATAGTTGCTTAAATTTTCATTTGTGAGGTGGAAATGTTAATCAAACGTGTGTCATAATATGTGTAAACCTAGTAAACCGTCGTGAATCTACGAAACCAAGAGTTGAGATGTTTTTGTGATTGTCAGTAGTAGATACTTCTCAAATACCTCTGCCACTCAACCAGGTTTCACTGCAACAGTCTTCTTAACCCAACTTAATCAAAATTGACTATCCGTCACTGTCACAAAGGGGCACGCGTTTCTCTTACAGCGATAGTAACACGTATTTACCAGAGCCATACTTCTGACTTATTTTTCAAACTGACCTGAAACAATTTCAACTGTTAATCTATTAGGCTTTAGAGCAACTACATGTTACCTAGTGATGATAGAAATAACACTCATTTTCCAACGAATTTTCTAACTTTATAGACTGACCCTACATACTTTTCTCCTGAATAAGCGTCGTCATTGATAGTGCCCAGGAACCGAAACTTGGCCTATAAAGTCCCTAGTCTCATCATATCATCCACAGACCCCTGAAGCAGTTTCCAGTTAACCATTTCAACTTAATGCAAGCTTGATAGGCATTCTTTTTTTTCCACTCTAAGCATGCCCGATTCATAGTATTAAATGCCCACAATCCTGAAACTCTTGATATTCCGTGAGCTTGATAAAAACACATATCAACTGACTAGTTCTTTGTGCATAACAAAACTCAATGTTGTATTCAATCATTGCTTCAAACGTTTATACTATAACGAAGATCATAGACAGCTTATTAATTTCCCCTGTTTGATATTAGAACATCGTCGGATAAGTTTTTTGTAAAAGTTTGTGATAACGATAATAGCTAAATTACAAAAATGTCAAAAAAAATTACTGTGCGTAAAGGAAAAACAGATAGGCATAAAAAAATATATTCAATCACACCAATGTCAATGATTGGTTTACTTCTGAAGTTTGCTTTGACATTGATGTCATTACATCGAATTATCTGTCTGAACATGAATGCTTGTGTCAGTTGATGTAACGTGACGTTGACTTTGTGGTGTGCCTAATAACGAAGGAGGTAAACTATAATAATGGTGAAAACGCTTCCCCTTATAGAAATATTGTTGCCACACCTGACTCAAGGTAAGGACATTGTTAACGGACACTCCGCATAAAACAAGGCTGAATATTTAAAAGGACATTAGTAAATATTGTCGAAATGTTTGATACATTGCAAGAGATTCTTAGCTGCTTCAATCTGACCTCCTGATAGCTTCTATGTTTTTGCATTACCTATTAAGAAAAAAGTGTTAGTCTTTGTTATTTGTGTCTAAGTAAGGTGGAGTGAGTTAGAGTGTTAAAAGGACTGTGGACTTTCGGGTAGTGATGACGAACTTTTAATTGTGAAGTGCGTGCCTCGTTTCAAATACCAAGAAACACCTCCGTCCTCAACGACTTGCATGGTATATGTTAGACTGAAGGATATCAGTCAGATTCTTTTACTCTTCATAGCATGCATTGGGTGTATGATGGGTTATGCAGACCAACATGCTTTCCAGTTTGAAAACAAAAGCACCAGTGCCATCTGTTACTAGAATCCACCACACCCGGACGTGGTAATAGATGGCACTTATGCTTTCATACTTTGGTGAGCCTTTTACCCCTGATAGAGGTTGCTTTTGTTCCTCTAACGCTGTTGTCCTACCTAGAGATCGAGACCGTGCTGATGATTGTATATAAGCAAGAAACAGCTCTGTGCATCGTTATTCCTTGGTTAGTCGAACAGATGAAAACATTCTTATTAAACAAATAAATCTATTACACATCCTGACTATTAGAATGCATGTTTCTCATAAGTGCAAATATAATAATGGAGGTTTGAGAGGACAAGTTTACGTTAAACAGATTAAGCTGTCAGTATCGGTGTATACGAGCTCTGGTTACAGATACTCAATAAACAACTCTTGTTGTGAAGCATTGCAGGTTTAAACACTTTACACAAAATTTCGTATTTTCTACAAATCGCAAAGTCTATCTTGCGATGTTCTATCAGTAACGACGCACGAGTCGGTCGAATTTCACCGTTCTGCAAAAATACGAACTCATTGAACCGTACACCGAGTTGCCTGCGTTTATTGTCTATATCTGAGCAATTCTCGCGATCTACCTTTTTATAAACTCTACGTGCAGGTCAGATACATGCAACCATAGGCGTAGCATAAAGGGCACTGCCAATCAAGCACACATATGTTTATCTCTGATAAATACTCGTTGTCTAATCTATGCGGCGCTGATGATTCCTAATAAAGATGAAACAGCATCGTACGCAATTGGATGCACATAACTCTTGTTCATGAATTTGTGGCAACGAACGTACAGATTCGAAAATAGTCAGACTGTTAAATTGTTCACACGTGAGTTGGTCAGATTAAGTCACATTTTGATAGCTCTAGCACAACTTGATGCTAGCTTTACATGGGTTTGAACAACCGAAAAATGCTGCAAAAATTGACGTAAATGTCAATAGCGCTTAGAGCCGAAAACATAGTAAGGTTTAATGAAAGAAAGCTTAACCAACAAACCGACTTGCTCGAATGATTCCAAATATTTTGGACCGTACTCATTTCAGCGTTAATTATAGTCATAATGACAAAGCAAATATTGAGCTTCTCTAAAAATGTACATCACACTGAACAATATAGATAACGCTGAAATACAAACGAGACTCTGTGCATTGAGCCTGTTGTGGCTGCTACCTCAAGAGAGATAGATAGATAGATAGTAGCTCCAACAGTGTCCCATTAACAGGACAATATTCATACAAAATCCATACAAAAGGTACAGAACAAGCTATATAACAAAACAGAAACATCTCACGTATATCCTTGACCTACGTATGTATTAGCTATCCTAACTAATTCTTTGTTAGAAGTACAAAATATGTCACAGTAAGTACAGATCCTATTGAAAATTTTAAACATATATACCATATTTCAAGACTGTTCTGTACAGAAATGAACGATTACTTTGTTCTAAGCTAGGACCAAAGTATGCATATCTGTAACAGATTAACAGCATCTCTAATGCATTGGTCAGGGAAAATACCTTGCAGAATGTAGAAAAGTCAAAGTTACCACCCTTCCATCTAAAAGTGTTCGCAACGCCACTGGAACCGGTCACAATGAAAAAATGAAAGTCCGCTCTGCATTCGGTGCTGCAAGGCAAACTAGTATCGGAGATTACTGATTGGAAGTTTAGCTTTTATGGAATCGAGCGTTATTTTTATAGCGCAGTTACTTTGCAGAGGTGGATTGAAACTTTTGTCCTCTCTCTTTTACCAAATGAAGCGTCAGATGACCTTACCGACGTTTCAGGTTTTCCAAAGTGTCTGAATTGTACATCGGCATTTAAATCGACTGCCGTCAGTGGACTGATAGCGAAACAGAGAAACTGAGAACACCGATGTCAAAAGCCTAATCAGTGTTTGAAATAAATTAGCGATGCTTCAATAATTTCAGCTGGACGCATGTTCAAAGAACAAATAATATGAATAGGCGGTATTAACCGATAATAAATAATTTGTTTGTTGGACATTTAGGCAAAATTAGTCAGGACGAGGATATACGCAGTAGCAAAATGAATAACTTGTTTGCTATGCGACGATATATTGTTATAGAAAGTATTGCCTGGTTATTTTAATCAGCATCAAAAAGTATCGTAATATAAAACTATGTTCGGTTCCATTGGGACTTATAATTTAATATTTGGTGGAAAAGTCAATAGCTACTTGAGTACAGTGTGTCCTGTATGGATCTCATAGTGACAAATAAAGTTTTTTTGATCTTCAAGCATGTAATTTCAGTGGAAATGGAGCGTTGTATGTTGCAAGCTTACGTCGTAAAAACTATTACGTTATATAAACACTACCGGTATATATGCTATAGATTATCGTGGAACCATTATATATGCTCTAGACTGTTATGTAAGTGATGAGGTCTAATTTGTAGCGCAGCAGATCTAGGATATTATAAAATAGCAACAGCTTGCCTATTTAAATTATTGCTATGTTATTCTACGTTTTCGTAGCATTGCACAGAATTAACGTGCCTAAGCCCTACATATATCTAACCAAATCGAATGACCCAATACCCGAACGCGGACAGAAGCCCACAAAAAGACGAGGCAACCTTGAAATATACCCCTCCGAAAAAAAAAATCCAAACACACACATATACACGCGAAACCGAAAGTGCGGCCTCCACCTCCTTGAAAAAAAATCTTCGCGGCTACTTAGATCCTCTCCTCTGTATCGCGCGCTATCGCTCTGCCCCCTCTCCGCGCGTAGGCGTGTCCCGACGCGGGAGGGGAGGGGGCGGCTTCCCCCTCTACGCTCCCCCTCCCCTCCCTTATATAGCGGCGTCTTCGGTAGTCGTGAAGCGGCGTCTTTCACGCGAGGAGCGCCTTGGGCTTCAGCCTGGAGCCTCCTTAAGGTCCATTCCTTCGGTAGACGCCGGACAGGCAGGACATACTCGATGTGCGCGGTGTTTTTAGTGATAGTACAGTGATTGTAACACAAGTTCCTCCTTATATTATGGATTACTTTATACAGACTTGAAGGTAAACGACGAAGGCATGGATTATTAAATATATTTTTTTATTTTTGTTTGTTTTTTTTATTTTGTTTTTTGTGCCCCTATACCCCCAATGGAAACAGACTGCAGCAATACTACGTTTGCAAAATATTATCATATCGGGAACTTATTGAAAAAATCAAAAGAAATTTCCCTCTTTTTATTCTTGAACTGCTGTTGGAATTGAGAACTACTCCGAATCCAAAGTTATACCAATTTTCTGGTTTTCCACATCAAATGATAGATTGAAACATCGCTCATGTAACGGAAGAGTGATGTCAATTGAGAAAGCCATGGTAGTAATGTTTTACATTATAAGTTTTATGGAGCAGGTTGGATACAGAATAGTTCTGACGTACCTTTGCAAGCAAACAATACCAAAAATTGGAAACATTTTAATTCTCTTTTGCAGACTTTTAACTTAGGAAGCTTTTGAAAAAGTAAAGTACCCTATTTTGACGATTTTACTTACAATAAATATTCTTTTTGAACACAAAACTAACGAAATATCTCCAAATAAGTTGCGTTTCAGACGTGAACTGTCATTCGGTATAGATAGATAGACAACTAATGTTATATTGCCTCAATTTACAAAACGTTTTACAATCCTTGGTTGAGCGTTATCTGTGGTCACTGACCTGCTTAAATATTTTAAGTATACCGAACATTTGAACCTAGACAGCTGAAAAGAAAACAATTCAAGCTGATTTCATGATCAATGAAACTTCTACGTAATGAGTCGCTCGAGCAGCCTCCTCTCCACTTGATATTGAATTATAGATCAACAATGTCATAATATTAACTCATTCATATGCCAAGTCGTAAGAATTGATCTTCCCTCTCCAAGATAGCGATCATCATGTGGAGCTAAGAATCATATTATTGCAACACACTATCGTATATCATACTATCGGTGTCAATGTATATGAACCATTGATATCCCTTTAATACTATGATATCATATTATTAGTACCACGACATAAAAAAGGCCTTTCCTTTTAAAAATCGCGATCATCGTATGGAGCTCAGAATCATATTATTGGAACACATTATCGTATATCATACTATCGGTGTCAATGGATATGAACCGTCGATACCACTTTAGGCACTGTGATACCATATATCATACTATCGGTGTCCATGTATATGAACCATTGATACCACTTTAAACACTGTTATATCATATTATTAGTACCGCGACTTAAAAAAGGCTTTCCCTTTGAAAAATTGCGATCATCATATGGAGCTAGGAATCATATTATTGCAACAAATTATCGTATATCATACTATCGGTGTCGATGTATATGAACCATCGATACAACCTTAAACACCTTGATACTGTTTTAATTCACATCTCCGAATAGACTTTATGAAGTGTGTGATGATAGACGTTACCTTCTTCAGATAACACACTATCCACACACACGGAGTGTCAAGATATAAGAACCGTTCATGCAGGTTTCAACCGTTTTGATTCCGGTTCAGCTGATTCTATCAAATTCTTGTGAGAATTTGATAATAAATTTCATTTATTTACTTATTCAAAGTTGTCGAAAACATATAAGTGATCACACAAGTCAAAATAAAAACACTTACGCAAAAATAAAAAAGTGCTGGCATACTAGAAGTATAAAAAAATGTTGAAAAGAACTGAAAAACAGTAAATAACCACACACTGTTATATAATATCAGATAAGTAAGAAAACAAAATTCAGAGCAGCCCGCCGAAAGTACCAATCATCTATTGAGCTAAATTTTCGTTTTGTATGTTGAAATCATCGAACATCAGAAAACTCGTGACTTTGGATTTGTTTCTTGGACTGGTTCAGCCTATGTCAATCTTTTTGGCTACATATGTACGTAGGTGAATTATATTGGTTCCCAGGTCTACACACTTTAATCAAAGTTCTTTTTTTAATCTATTTCTATAGTAGGTTTTGTTACTAATATCGCATGACCCCCAAGCAAACTTGTATATATTTTATCACGGCAGATTTTAAACCAATCGTTTCATCGCTAGCCCCACCGCGCGTCTTGACAAGGACTTCCTTTCTCACCGTCTTACGAATTTGTTCCTTAAGAAACTGGCAAGGAATTGGGAGGTTCTACTGCGATGCTCCTTTGACTGCGCACTGTGAAGTCATCGGATTGGCTATAAGAAATACGGCATGTAGATAACAAAAATTGTCTTATCTTCCCCTGCTTTCTTCAGTTTTCAATCTGCGTAGCCCTAAATTGTAGATGGGACCCATTAGATGTAACTATGTATTTGAAGAGCTTGCGATCATTTTGCGACATAATCAAGGATATTTGTGTTTGTCAAATCTAACGTAACACCTGAATCTTATCCTGTGGTTTTCATGTTGGTGCAACCTCTATCAATATACATTTCGTTAATTGTCACTGTACTTGAAAAAGATCACAGTGGTGGACCAAAATTCGTACAATAGACAATGATACGTGGCTATGCACTAGCAGCTATACCATTTTTTCTGTCTCTCTTCGAGCTGTTCTACACTTTATTTTGACATGAGGTGACGCTATTTTTAATGTTGTAGGTGCGCTCTAGTGACTATTTATCCAATAACCGCAGCGTGTTCTGAAAAAAGTGAAGTACCATTGATTGCTATGAATATCAAAATATTGCTTATTATAGCTTCTTGCGCACAAATTTTGAAATTGCGCTTGATCCAACCCTGCATGCAGCTCCACGAGAGAAAATTAAACTCGAATATGGGCTCGTACAATAAACGAAAAAATTTCTCTTCGGCAGAATTTAAAATCGTGATTTTTTTCGGGAATATTAACAGGCATTCGCATATCTGCAAAGTTTTATTAAATTTTCTACGTTAATTGATGGCCCTACACCGTTTCAGTGAAATCTTCAACATTTCCACTAGTGGCTATTACAGCATTCACGTAACAAGGCATATAGAGAGTAGTTGGACATACACTTTATATGCTAGAGTACTCGAACGTACAGAGAGGTTGAAATGTTGATAGTTTTATTCTTGCGTAGGAAGTAGAAACATGTAAAATTGTTTGGTTCAAAATAAGAGTATAACCAACAATGCACTGTATTTTTGTTCTCAAAGCGAGACCCGAAGAGATGCGTTTAAGATTATCTTTTTAGATTGGTAGTTGATTTTCTCTCTGTCTGCAAGATATCCGTCATAATTGACAGATCGTCTTCTTCATTTCACAATGTCAACGCAGGTGTGCCCCAGGGATGGGCATTTTTCCTCTTGCATACCAAGGTCCCTTGTACGATCAATCCGATCCAGAGCTTTGCTGATAACAGCACTCTACATGCAGGAACTTAGAGTGGAAAGCCGATCTCTGCCAGTGAGCTATAAAAAGGAAGGCTAGCAGCGACTTCCTCCTGGTACAGTTTATTGCTTCCAAAAACACAGTACTGAACGTTGACTGACAACAAGCGCCCTATTGCTGGTCCGGTTTCGATGCATGTCCACGTTGTTCAACTAAAGACTTCACATATCTAGGCTAGTCGCATTACCCCAAGGTGGTATTTCGCCATGATGGGTAGCGTCATGTTAAAGATATGATAAAAGGCAAACCTAGCCGTGCTCTATTTCACTTTGTTTGTATTCAGATTCGGCTTTCTGTACCATCATCAGTTACAACGCACATTCGATCCGTTAGATTATATTTCCATCAGTCGCGATACGCTGGATTGGTATGTTCCGGCAAAACAAATCCACAATATCAATGGATGTTTGCCGTAGCACGAGCTCCATCGTTCTATATATCGAAAAATATACACGTGTAACGGCTCTTTATTAATTTCCGACTTTCTAAAATCGAACCGAACGTACAAGTTGAAAGCTCCGGGGCTGCACTGCACACAGGACTGTATGAATTTTAGTTAGTATGAAATAAATATCTATCCAGCGTACAGAGACGAATTAAGGGGCGCTGCTTGAAAAGTTCGCGATGAATATTACGTAAAAAAATCGCTATCTGGTCGGTATACTTGTCACTTAAGTACCGGTTATTTATTAATAATAAGCAGATCTGAACAATTATAAACCCCGCCCTCCTTCTTGTCAACAAAAGTAAGCAAATCTCTTACCTCACCCCCTGCCATGCTCACGTAAGCGGTTTGGTAGATTTTGCGGGAAGATGATTGCAATAGCATAATAACCATCAAATTCCACTGATCTCCATACATCTGCTAATACATTTCCGGCAAACTCCAAATTGAATCTTTCTAAATATTCACTTGTGTGCCACATTCATCCAGATGTGACCCGATATGGTTACGAAATAATATCAACCGACTGAGAGGAACCATCCTGCGCTGTACTCGGTTATATGCATTTCTACTAGAGGCATCTATATGCGTTTGACTTTAGAGCATAGACAAGAAGGGTTGCAATATGTGTTCAAATCAAACTCGATTAAATCTTGCAGATAATCTTTAAAACAAAATGAACATTGCTGACCCCCCCCCCCCCCCCCCCCCCATCATCCGCCATGTGACCAAGAATAAGCAAAGCGAAGAAAACCCACCACCCCTGCCCCCTTTTATTGCTTAGGTTATACTTTAATGGTGCCTAACTGGAATAAAGGTAATAAAGAGTATCAAATATTTTGATGTTTAGGCAACACAGACTGCTTCCACAAGTGAACATTGAGTGGATGAGTTACAAAGTGACAAATAGAGTTTTGCGGTTTCCTAATAAGGGTGTAAGGCTAGGTAGATACATAAAATAAATTAGTATTTTTAGTCCCATAAGAGGTTTTTCATTAACAAAAAAAAAAAGGGTGGGAGAGTGGCGACAAATTCAGCTGGTCCGTTCGAATATGCCAAAAAGTAAAAAAAAATGTGATCAATGCATCGAGCTAGTATTGATTTCGCAATTTGCGTAACAGACTACCTAAGAAACGAATATCAAATAGAATATCAAAGTACCGAAAAATATTTCATTATGGGACAAAATTTTTAATTGCATCTCCCCAAAGCAAAATGGGAAGCATTGTGGTGGTGATTTTGAGACAAAAATAGGTCCCGTGGACGCCCCATAAATCCTACTTTTAAAATGATGTCAGATTCGGAATCTGCGTAACCAATTTACCTCGGAGATGAAATGTTTGTAAAACTTTTATAGTCCACCCACCGCCGAAGGTCAGACTCACATAAAGCTTCGACTATATTAAGAATTTATCATAAACTCCCGAATTGTGCAGTCAGACAATAAAGAAAGACGCTGGGTTTGCTCTTTGAGAATATCACGAAGCATAGTGTGAATTAGTTTACAGTGTTCAACAGACAAATTGCGACGTGTAAGCTCTGCATATTTGCAACTACAATAATTGAGTCAGATAATTAAATTTAATCAACGGTGATATATATCGAACTTTATGTATTGTCAAACAATTATCTAAAGCAGATGCAACACAATGTCATTAAGTTGTCGTAAACCGCTTTGCACACAGGACAGTTACAAAACCGTGGAGTCAAGAAGACTAACTCATTACCTTCCACGCAGTAATGGTATTTGAAAACATGAAACTTGAAGACTAAAAATTTTGATCACTACTGCTTGTGATCAGAAAGTTGAGAAACTTCAGAAAACGAATCTTAGGATTCATTAAGAATTTTCAACAATAATTTTTTTAGAAGCTCAAAAATATACTAAGTGACATATAAATCGGAACACCCAGTTTAAATGGTTTTATTTTAATAAATGTTGGTGAATGTATTTATCTTACTGTATATAACAAGTGAAAAAATTTTCAGCCTTATCAGTTGGACATTCCGGTTTTTATACTGCTTTTCTCTAATTCACTAACGCTCTAGAAATGAATATTTCAGCCGCAGTAAAGAATCAACGTTGGCGGATTTTGGTTCTTGACATCCTTTACGATCGGTTACGATGCCTAGAGTACGGAGACCAGTACGATTTCGTTAACTTAGTGAGTTTGATGGGGGCCGTATAGTGGGACTTCGGAAAGCTGGACTTTCTTTTCGGGCAATTGCAGTTAGAGTGCAAAGAAGTGTAGACACTGTGGTTATTTGTTGTCAGGCATGGCTTCGAGAAGGCCGTACGCAAAGAGCAAGGGGCACTGGACGCCGCCGTAGAACAACAGACCGTGAAGATCGCCGCCTAAGATTATTGGCCTTAAGGGACCGTTTCTCCACTACCAGGTCCATTGCAAATGAATGGTTTGCAGAACACGGAAGACCTATTGGCATGCGAAGTGTTTACCGACGAATGAGAAGTTTTGGCTTGTTTTCATACCGGCCACACTGGGTCCTCCCTTTAACAAGATAATGCCCGACCACATGTTGCAAGAGTCACAATAGACTTCTTTCAACATAATGATGTCACATTGTTACCATGGCCACCAAGATCTCCCGACTTATCCGCAATTGAGCACGTGTGGGATATGATGGGTAGGAGATTGCTCAATTTGCAACGTCCTTCTCAGACTCTTGAAGCACTTCGAGAGGAGTTGGTGGTTGCCTGGAATGAGATACCACAGGAGGACATTGACCACCTGATCAGAAGCATGCCTAGGCGCGTTGGAGAATGCGTAGCACATTAGGGTACATCCACACATTATTAAAGGTCAAAGGGCTTTAAAGCAGTGCAATCATTTTGAAATTTTTATCATTTACTTATTTTGCTTCATTAAGTACTTATACAAAATTTTATTGAAATAAAACCATTTAAACTGGGTGTTCGGATTTATATGTCACTTAGTATATATATATATATATATAAAACAAAGTTTGGAGACAATCTAAGATTTTCATATTCTTGGGATTGTAGTATCTTGTTTTACCAAAATCAAGGCCAGAACGAGCCTCAGAATATCGGGAAGACAACAACAGAGACAGGCTTCAATATATAAACAACAATACCCACAAAACTAGGACAAAAATTGGATTTGAAGAAGAAAAAATAAACAAAGAACATTTGACACATTATGAGATGATTAAGCTTCTGAAGTAGGGAGTCTTTTGAAGATTTAACACTCCCAAACAGAACTTTCAACCAAGGAAGTCTGAAGAACCTTCAGAAAAAGTATTATGGATGCATAGTTTGTTTTTGTCGAGCAGTAAAGTCATACTTTGCGCTCTTAATAAGCAAACAGATCTTTAAGAATGCCAAAAACAGAAAAGCCGCAGAAACTGTAGCACAACAAATTGACATTAAACTCACCGTTTCTGTAGCACCCATAACGAAAACAAGAAGAAGAACCAAAGTTTACACGGTCTGCAAAGTATGGGTAGTTTTTTTAAAAAAGTCTAAGAACCTGTGGACAGACATTGTGAAAGCAGCGTGTTTTTATCGAGCGGTAAAGTGCTACTTTGTGCTCTTATGGCACAACAAGCTATTTGAGTATGTTTGAAAATGCTTGTTGCATGCACACTTCAAAAAATACAAAAACTCCAAAATACAAACAGAAACAATCACACAACTTGAATTTCAACCCACCGTTTTTGCCAGAAGACATAACAAAGACAAGCAGAAGAGTCTGATTTGACTACCACTGTAAAACGATTTCGCGTAAAAGTTGTGCAGTTTATAAAAAATCTGATGGGTGCAACGAGAATGCTTGGCCAAGAATAGTCGAAAAGCTAATTCGATAATTTGACCGTGTCTTTATCGAGCGATAAAGTGGTAATTTGCGCTCTGATTACACCAGCAGCTATTCAAGTATGCCCTAAAATGCCTGTTGCATGCACGCTCCTAAAAATACAAAAACCTCAAGATACAAACGGAAACATTCACACAACAACTTGAAATTCAACTCACCGTTGGTACATGTCAGGACCCGTGACAACTTGGCACTGAGAAAACGTTCGCCGGGAAGCAGTCTAATCTTCCACCGTTATTGTGAGCATGCCTTCAAAACAAAGGGTCCAGGTAGAGGACTTGAAAGTACGTGTGTATAAGGGCTATTTTGTACGTTGTGTGGCGAGACCGTCTCCCCCTTTATTAACGACGAGATTTGACCGGTTTTTATTCAGACTGCGTGTGTTTTCATTCATCACCGGGCGGACGTCAGCGGCGACTCGTATGTGGATATCAGCGGTGCCAAAGTCCAGTAAAAAAATCCAATTTTCTTGCATCATTTTACCTACGAGAGCTGTGAAGGAACTTGGAGTCCGCCTTAGTGAAAAATCATTTCTTTGCATTACTTTCCCTGTGAGAGCTGTTAAGGATCTTGGAAGTTCATGTACTCGTACTCTGTTGTAGATTAAATGTCACTGGTGGTCATATGTTGTTGTATCTTCGTACATAAATCCTTAGAGCTAACAGGCCTTGAGTATGCGTTTTTATAATTGAACCAATATGAACCTCACTGACCTACAAAACACTCATTTTCCAGCTTGTGTAAGCCATATGCACGCAATATAGGACACATACCTTGCATAGAGAGGCAGATCTAACACAACTTAGGGTACTTCGGGCTAGGAAAAACTACCCTTCCCCCCCATAACACTTTTGTTTTTTATAATTATGACTTTTCAGTATCCTTCCCGGGTCCACCAGTACGGCCCTAGATTTCACTCTATCGAGCCATAAAGTTCGCCATTCAGCAGCCCCTAGAAAGTTCTTGCGTCGGGCTCCGCCACTGCTTCCACATATTTTGAAATTTCACTAGTTATCATTTACAAAAAAGGTGAAAGGGCAACCCGAACGCGCATCTAATTTCAAGAATGGTGAATGTGTAACGATTGTGTTTAAAAAAAGGTGAATGTGCAGTCCAATTATTTCAAAAATGGTGGAGATGCAAACTAAAGACACGTGGTAAACCGATTAAACTTTCGTCATATTTTGAAATACCGATTGGCCCTGATATTTGTATAAATTACTGGACGAATCTGGAATCAGTTTATATCTAACCATCCCAGTTTTATATCCTTGGAAAACGTATATCGCAATTCTAATAAACGTACAATTGCCGAATAATTTTAAATATACTATCGTTAAATTGCGTGACCTGAACCATGATCCATTTGTAATTAATCAAAATGCACAACATGTATGATAACTTTTTCTATGGAATAATGCAAAAATAAATAATATCCATAGAAGTTCATGAAAACAATTAAATTGTATCGCGGCACGGTGTGTGTGTTTTTATTACGCTATTATTTTAAACGATTCGTAATTAGTTGAAAATTTCTATTAAACTTAATAATCCAATTTCATTTCGTTTGATTTTTAATAAACTTTCGCGTTTTTGGCATCGGGTAAAAATATGCATACGGTGATACCACCTGGCAGAAAATCTAGATAACAATGTTGAAGAGGAATAGAATAGACAAAAATCATCAGCTCTTTGGATGTTTTTTATACACAAGCAGCTATATTGAAGTCACCATTATTGGCGGTTGCGTCATCAACGCCATATGAAATAAGTAAACAGATCGAGTCTCCGTACCATGGGCGGATCTTAATCTTCAGCGCATCTGCTAGCTTTAGAGACGGAGACACACATGTGTATGTATAAGGAAGATCGAGATATACAGGGTGACTTTGAAGTTGAGTAATTAATTTTCAGATAATGATTGTAGAAGGAAGATAAACCAAAATATGTGTGTAAAAATAAAAAAAAATTTGCCTTGTTTTATAAAGTATCCTCCCGATAAGTATTTCAGTGCGGACCTGTATTTGATCGTGAGGTCTTGGAGCACCGGCATGCCGTCCCCTGTGAGGTCTTAAGTCACCTAATTCACGAGCCCGTTGTACTACATTAACAAAGGCACGAGGGGTTGGTTGCACTCGATTGGGAAACCGATCCGCGTAAACATGTGCGATTTTTGATTTCGTTTGAGCCACGCAACAGACACCACTATTCACTCACGCGTTACCGACTGACACTGACTGTATACAACTGAATAAAATAATTGAAAAACATGGTTCCAAATTCTTTCGCATTTTTGTTTCCGAAGCGATGAACCGATAAGGCGGATTATATCCGTTGTTGCCAAACACGAGCACATAGTATTATTATTGAGACAGGGCGGTACTCAAACCTCCAAAGGGCTATAACTTCGTTACTTTAATTTTACCAGAAAAATGGTAAAGGAAAAAAACATTTCTTTTGATCAGATCTACTCACTGTTAAAATAAATGACTCAACTTCGAAGTCACCCTGTATAAAGGGTTACTGGTAGTCTTACTTTGGCCCGCCAAGAACGGTGATTACAACTATATGCCATTTTGTTAATCCGATTTTTGAACTGCCTAAGGTTAATAGAACTGGGAAAAGCCTTCTCAAGTTGATTGGAGAGATATCCTAGGAACAAAGGAGCTGTCGTATTGACCAGTTCTGGAAGTATGAAGTGAGGAGCTAAGCTCGTTGAAATAGCGGTAAAATAGGACATTGTGCAGGGTGAAGAGATAATGTGCTGCGATGGAAAGGCCAAGTTAGAACCAATAATGGGATAGAGTACGAGCAGAGACTTCGTAGATTAGTGATATCTACCCAATAAATACACTAAGTGACATATAAATCCGAACACCCAGTTTAAATGGTTTTATTTTAATAAAAGTTCGTGAATGTATTTATCTTACTGTAAATAACAAGTGAAAAAATGTTCAGCCTTATCAGTTGGACATTCCGGTTTTTATACTGCTTTTTTTTAATTCACTAACGCTCTAAAAATGAATATTTCAGCCGCAGTAAAGAATCAACGTTGGCGGATTTTGGTTCTTGACATCCTTTACGATCGGTTACGATGCCTAGAGTACGGAGACCTGTACGATTTCGTCAACTTAGTAAGTTTGATAGGGGCCGTATAGTGGGACTTCGGGAAGCTGGACTTTCTTTTCGGGCAATTGCAGTTAGAGTGCAAAGAAGTGTACACACTGTGGTTAGGTGTTGACAGGCATGGCTTCGAGAAGGCCGTACGCAAAGAGAGAGAGAAGTTTTGGCTTGTTTTCATACCGGCCACACTGGGTCCTCCCTTTAAATCGAGAACACCGACGTAATCGCCTTGAGTGGTGCAGACAACGGTCACTCTGGGATCAGGAATGGAACAGTATTGTCTTTAGTGACGAGTCTCGATTTTGTTTAGGCATGCACGATGGTCGTGCCAGGGTTAGAAGACGACGTGGTGAAAGGAGGAATCCACAGTTTTTTGTTAAAAGACATGTTCATCACACTGTTGGAGTTATGGTTTGGGGTGCTATAGCTTATGATTCCAGGTCACCTTTAATCTTCATCAGAGGTAACATGAACGCGTAGCGTTATATCCACGAAGTTCTAGAACCTCATCTTTTACCCTATCTTGACACCCTGGCAGATCCAACTTTCCAACAAGATAATGCCCGACCACATGTTCCAAGAGTCACAATAGACTTCTTTCAACATAATGATGTCACATTGTTACCATGGCCACCAAGATCTCCCGACTTATCCCCAATTGAGCACGTGTGGGATATGATGGGTAGGAGATTGCTCAATATGCAACGTCCTCCTCAGACTCTAGAAGCACTTCGAGAGGAGTCGGTGGTTGCCTGGAATGAGATACCACAGGAGGACATTGACCACCTGATCAGAAGCATGCCTAGGCGCGTTGGAGAATGCGTAGCACATCAGGGTGCATCCACACATTATTAAAGGTCAAAGGACTTTAAAGCAGTGCAATCATTTTGAAATTTTTATCATTTACTTATTATGCTTCATTAAGTACTTATACAAAATTTTATTAAAATAAAACCATTTAAACTGGGTGTTCGGATTTATATGTCACTTAGTATATTTTCAAAACTTCATCGCATGGGCAGTATTTTATGCGCAATGTTCGCTAATATCCATTTCTTTCAAGTTTGCTCGCTGGACAGGTAATACCGAATTCAAGATTGTTAGTACAGCTAAATAAAATATCGAGGGATCTGAAAAGCTGCAGCACTATCTGGATCTCCGTTCGGGATAAAAATAAAATAAAGTTGATATCATCCTGTACGAATAAAAATCGGATCGCTCGTCAAAAAACGAGCATTCATACCGTCACGTGCATATCCGGGCGTTTAACACTGCTAAAAAATGTAATCCGAATTACAATGCAGTCGATAATTGAACGATTTAATATTAGTTTCAATTATACATTAATTATAACCCGAACACATATTTGACACTGACCTACACCATGTGCGAGCTCACTATTCAGGGCAGGGCGTGTTGGGTTTCATTCAGAGAACGGTCGGTTTTAGAGCGTTCGACTATGCGTTAGCTATGGAATTGTTGTGATAAATGTAAGAATGGTCTACGCTGCAATAACGGTTTTGTCGGGTTTTAGTTTTGATTTATTTTAATAACCACACGGCCTTGTTATTACTGAATAGTCGTGGAAAATCCCCCAAAGAAAACCGACGAAATGTCAACTGGCTGACTAGACATCTCTTAGTGTGCAAATACTTCGTTTCTCTTTGGCTATGAGGGCGGTGAGCGACAGGCTAGCGTCCTCTATGGAGGGACGTTTCAATGACCATGCCGGTCGCCAGCATGCTTTGTTGGTTGCAGAACGCTGAGATAGACTGTAAAGTATATCTCTTTGAAGAAGTAACAGAAAGAAAAATGGTTAAGCAGCAGAGCAGTCAAGATAGCTGATGATTGTGTGTATTGGTCTGCATGTGTATAAAATCAGTGATATTTGCTATGTGAGGGACGTACATCTATTAGCTCTACAAGATGGATTATTTGTATTGTCGTTTCTGAAGAGAAGTTATACATTACGATTAGAACAGTTAGATAATGTCACTTTGCAAGACACGCTGGTCTATAAGTTCAAATATTTCATTAAATCGAGCTACAGAAATAGGCCCAAAAACTTTGTATCGATTATTTTAGGCAAGCATACTACATAACGCGTTATCCTGCCAATAGAAACGCAGCATCTCTCCGATGGCCTGATCTAAACAGCGTTGGCGGCGGTTCGTATTTGGATGGCTAACCGATTCGAAACAACTTTAGTTTTTTAGTTTTTCATTACTTTTAGACTGTTGAGATGGATGTTTCAAACTTAAATAGTGCACGTAACCTGTCGCTCGCACATAGCTAGGAGATATATACGTTTTGTGACAATCTCAAATAATGTGGGATATATATTTCTTTCTTTTTCCAAGGTTTTTAATAAATAGTACATACATTCAATTAGGGTTGCTAGATGTTTTCCTCTTTTTCCGTCTCGCAGACGAAAGCCAAGCGGAAAATGAACCGAAAAAAAACACGACAGACCTTTTGGACGATTTTGACCTTGAGACCTAAATGTCTTCACTTCAAAATCCTGTAGCAGCAGGGATTACCACTGGATGAATATGTAGATGAATCCCTTCTACATCTAAAAACTGGTGGCAGAAAAGAGCAAAGGTCCCAGATTATTTGAGATGATTAAATAATGTTTGTGTTTCATAGCGACGTCTGTGCCATACGAGCCTATTTTTTTTCGAAAGCAGGTCAAGTCTTGTCAGAAGAAATAGACTACAAGCCGATGAAGCTCAAAAAATACTGTTTTTAACTGAAAAGTTGTAATTAATTTACATTTTCATTTCAGTGCGGTTTTAATTTCTTCATTAGACTCAATAGATATAAAGGTTAACTATTTTTTCTTTCGTCCTTTGAAACTAAACAACATTTTTTTTGCAACATCATTGTCTTGTTTATTTTTCTTCACTTTTAGTTTTATCAGACATATATGACTACACATATTGTTCAATATTAGTCCTTAATCGATCAAACGTTATTTTCTATGTTAAAACAAAAACTGGCAACTGGCAAACAATAGTAACGAGGCAACCAGTTATACAGCCGTATGCTTACCCTGTTGCCTATGCCGCCTCCTATCTCCTTCTCGTTCGTTCACTGGCAACTAGTTCGCTTGTATCATCGCGATCCTGTGTATCAGTCGTTCGTAGCGAACTAGTGAACTGGTCTTTCGAGGAACGATGAACTAGTTCATTTAGTTCAGTCATAAGAATCGTTCGATTGACCTAGTTCGTATTATTATATTATAGCGCTAAGTGATAGTAGCATACTTTCTATTTTTAACCCTCCAGATGTCTAGATTACAGCTGCGATACAGGAAATAAGGTTTCCGAAATTGAAAGTAATAAAAATGTTCTAGGAGTTCTATGAGGCAGCTTTGACTATCAAGCATGGTGGAGGCTGAAAATTTGGATGCACATACGAGTAAATCATGTTCTTTAATAAATGAAGTCTGAAAAAATAGTGTCGAGTAGATTGACTCGGTGCTTTCCAAGCCTTGACCTATGCCTATTCTCAAATTTTCCATGCTAAAGAAACAAAATAATAATAATAATAAAACGACTTTTATTCAGGAGAAGTTTAGCTACAAGCTGTTCTACCACTCAACCCTTGAAAATAACTAGCACTAAAATACTGATAACAATTTTAACAACATTTTCTCCAAAAATTTAAACAAAAATTACATATTGAATATAGCGTACATATGTTTAAAAGGAAAGAAAAGACTATAAGCGATTTGTATAATATGCAGAAATGTGGCTGAACTATATATCTACTGGGAGTTGCATATTTGAGCATCAGAAATAATTTGTTTAATTTGATTTTTGAAATTATTGAAATCAAGATGTTTAGCAGGCGATGGTAATGCGTTATATAGATCGAAAGCATTATAGGCAAAGTATTTTACAAAATAAAGTGTCAGGAATCGAGTGTTTCTTGAATGGATGTATTCACGAGATATTATTTTATTTTTTAAAAATGAAGGAATCGAAGTGTATGTAGGAATTTGTGAACATATCATATTAGATGAAGCTTATACAATTTTGCAACATTCAACCAGTTCAGCTATTCGAAACATGAACTCATATGATCATATTTTCTTAAGTTGAAAATCAATCTACAACATGAGTTTTGAATTTTTTGAGACGTTTAGCTGAAATTGAATCTAGATGTGGATAGTATACTAAATCACAATATGTGATTTTTGATATTATTAAAGATTCAAATAATTTTTTTTTGATCTAAAATCAAGTATTTCTTTATTTAAGTACAGATGCCGTGAAACTATTTTGTTACATGATTTACATGAGAAATAAATTTAAGATTATCATCTATCAACAAGCCTATGTTTTTAACTAATTGTTCTATCTGAATAGCATGCCCATTTAGAGTAATTTTCAAGTTATTTTTAGTAAAGGGCCTTAGATTTTTAGGAGAAAAAATAATAACTTTGGATTTAGAAGGATTCAACCTCAGTTCTGTTGCATAATTTTGAATAGAATTTAGGCCATCTATCATTAGTGCTTCCGAAATTTCCAAATTTTCACTACTGAAGCTATGACATAATTGCCAGTCGTCAGCAAAAAAATAATACTACAAGATTTCACAACCCTGTTTATATCTGCTATATACAAAATAAAAAGAAGTGGTCCAAGAACTGATCCTTGAGGCACTCCTGAGGAAATCAGACGTTCTGTACAAAATTCGGAATCAAAATGTTTGAGCGTTTTATATTCCCTAACCTGAAGCAATCGATAAAAGCAAATTTTTAAAAATTGTAATCTCCCCACAAAGATATATGAGAACCCTCAAAAATGTTCAGAACGCTGAAAGCATACAAAAACAACGTTTGGGGAAATTTGAAAGCCATTTTAATTTTTATTCTTAACACTGCTGCCCGACAAGCTGTGTTACCCCCTTCCTGCGAGTATCCAGGCCCAGGATCAGTACATGACAATTTATCTCATTCAATGTAAGCGCTTACGTTTCTTTTGTAAAAATGTATACTTCAAATTTTACTATCCATTTGGGGTTCCCCACAGTTGCCCCCCCCCCTTACAAATTCTGATATTCCGCTTGACGATGGAGATGCTTCCGCTCCTCCCCTTTTCTTCGTTCGCTTCCTGGCACACCTGAAGGAAGCATCCTCGCGTGCTCCACGCCGACTGACCACGTGGCGATCACGTGACGGCAAACAACGTGCAGGCAACGTAACGTTTAATGAGCAATTGTGCGGGGTACCGCAATTAACCATAATGTGTAAACTAGTGACCAAATTATGTACAGAGGGGTGTTGGGGGTGGTCCGGGGGTGACGACGCCCGACCGGGGGTGGAACGCCGTGTCTCATTGATGTTCATTGTCGATTGATATCGCCGCTCTGCACTACACACATGCTCAACGACCGACAGACGGACTATCCACAACGTGCTGCCTATATGTCACAGAGTTAAATAAAATTCATTAGGTTATAATAGTAATATAACGGGTGGCGCATCGAAAACGAAACAGACGCATTTACTGGCAGCTCAGTTTTTTTTTTGGGGGGACACAAGTTTAGCAAAAAATCACGTTAACACGTTCAGCCCCCCGGGGCGGGGGTGACACCAACCCTAAAATCTTAAATGGAAAGGGGGGTCGAGTGATACCTTATTTTGAAGGTCTTTCAATTTCCTTTATAATGATGTAAAATACATGAGCTCCACTTCAGTAGTTTTGAAGATTTATTGATTTAAAGCTTAAATAAAACTAAAACATCATCATTAGTGGAGATCGATACATTTGACAGCAAAGTAATTTAAAAATCAAGAATGAACTGACCCGTTAGGCAAGTAAATGTTGAAAAAATTAAATTACCTTATGTTATGTAGTATGTATTAGATATTAGTTTATTTAAGTTTATCAGTATGCATTAGTAAAATAAGCACATGTATGTCGTATGCAACTGAGTATAATTTCATTTAAGTTGGCTTACATTGCTTACGACTCACTGTTTGTTCCAAAATTATCAAATTAGGTCAACACAAAGAAAAGGTTGGCGACCAGTCATCCAGATCAACCATGTTGTAGATGTTCGAAATTTTTTAATACGGTCCTGTGCTTTCTGTTCCCTCATTTATTATGACATCCGTTGTACAAACCGTATCTTTTTTATATCAGGACTTGATTATAGCATATTAAAGTATAGCTGGTTGCATACCAGTGGACATTATCTTTTCGGGTGTTTGTAGTGTTTGTACTCATGTATCCACACTAGTTAATTATAACGACTTGGAGTTATAGTATGACTGCTGGTGCCATTTGGATAAAATATACTAAGTGACATATAAATCCGAACACCCAGTTTAAATGGTTTTATTTTAATAAAATTTTGTATAAGTACTTAATGAAGCATAATAAGTAAATGATAAAAATTTCAAAATGACACTGCTTTAAAGCCCTTTGACCTTTAATAGTGTGTGGATGCACCCTGATGTGCTACGCATTCTACAACGCGCCTAGGCATGCTTCTGACCAGGTGGTCAATGTCCTCCTGTGGTATCTCATTCCAGGCAACCACCAACTCCTCTCAAAGTGCTTCTAGAGTCTGAGGTGGACGTTGCAAATTGAGCAATCTCCTACCCATCATATCCCACACGTGCTCAATTGGAGATAAGTCGGGAGATCTTGGTGGCCATGGTAACAATGTGACATCATTATGTTGAAAGAAGTCTATTGTGACTCTTGCAACATGTGGTCGGGCATTATCTTGTTGGAAAGCTGGATCTGCCAGGGTGTCAAGATAGGGTAAAAGATGGGGTTCTAGAACTTCGTGGATATAACGCTGCGCGTTCATGTTACCTCTGATGAACATTAAAGGTGACCTGGAACCATAAGCTATAGCGCCCCAAACCATAACTCCAACAGTGTGATGAACATGTCTTTCAACAAAAAACTGTGGATTCCTCCTTTCACCACGTCGCCTTCTAACCCTGGCACGACCATCGTGCATGCCTAAACAAAATCGAGACTCGTCACTGATCCCAGAGTGACCGTTGTCTGCACCACTCAAAGCGTTTACGTCGGTGTTCTCGAGTTAAAGGAGGACCCAGTGTGGCCGGCATGAAAACAAGCCAAAACTTCTCATTCGTCGATAAACACTTCGCATGCCAATAGGTCTTCCGTGTTCTGCAAACCAATCATTTGCAATGGACCTGGTAGTGGAGAAACGGTCCCTTAAGGCCAATAATCTTAGGCGGCGATCTTCACGGTCTGTTGTTCTACGGCGGCGTCCAGTGCCCCTTGGTCTTTGCGTACGGCCTTCTCGAAGCCATGCCTGACACCTAACCACAGTGTCTACACTTCTTTGCACTCTAACTGCAATTGCCCGAAAAGAAAGTCCAGCTTCCCGAAATCCCACTATACGGCCCCTATCAAACCCACTAAGTTGACGAAATCGTAAAAGTCTCCGTACTCTAGGCATCGTAACCGATCATAAAGGATGTCAAGAACCAAAATCCGCCAACGTTGATTGTTTAATGCCGCTGAAATATTCATCTTTAGAGCGTTAGTGAATAAAAAAAAAGCAGTATAAAAACCGGAATGTCCAACTGATAAGGCTGAACATTTTTTCACTTGTTATTTACAGTAACCAACTTTTATTAAAATAAAACCATTTGAACTGGGTATTCGGATTCATATTCAAAACGGTGGCATTTTCGGTTGTGCTGGAAGAAGATACCAACTTACTTATTTTGAATACAATCTTATCCGCTGTTAAGAAAATACATAGAATAATAGATAAATAAATTCTGTTTACACTTCTCATGCGGACTGTAAAGGCAATAGTGGAACTCCATGATCTCGTTCAGTCTCAAAATATTTTTTCAAAGAATCCTTTTGCTTACTACATTTTAGCAAAACGCTCAAAAGGTCACCTCAAAGTTTTGAAAAAAACTGTTTTTATACGCATGCAAATGTTGAGGCAAAACGAACGAAAATAAACCGCAAATTAAATGACAAGCCTTGCGACAATGTCAAAACACTGAAAGCTGTTGCTAAAATAAATGTACCCTGAAAATTCAGACTATACGTACCAATTTAGGATCTATTTTGCATTAAGGTTGGCATTCAAATTTACTAAATATGACATAACCGCTTTTTTTTCAGTGAAAGGACTACAAGTCTCACTGTTTTTGAGATAACTCAACGCTTACGCAAAAAATGATAAATGCAGGCCAGTAAATTATAAAACATTTTACTACTTCAATAGATTTCGTTCCAGAATTGAATAATGAATAGTCCAAAGTGGCCAAGAAAAATAGAACGATAATTAAATGCTAGGAAAGTAGGCACTGTCTATTGTCTACTTCGCAAATCAGTGGTGTTCGTGATATATGGAACGGTTGTTTTTCATTGCTTAGATGCTCCATATGCTCTGGAAAGTACCACAATTTTAAATTTCCCCCATCACTGATACTATTATCCCAAAATTGCATAACTGTCTTATGTCAAAGTTTTGAGTGGATATCTACGCGGGACTCCTGTATAATATTGCAGCTCATCCTACTCAACATTTGTGCTTCAGCTGTTTTTTAACATTCAGTACTTCTCACCGTTATTACCATTATATGTTAGTCTTATACGAGGGTGGTCCCAAAAATATCCGACCCAACGAAGAAAACAGCTATTTATGACCAAAAGACAATAAAGACTATCTATCTATCTATTTATTTTTCAACATGATCTCCTTTGAGCTCTATACACTTTTTCCAGCGATGTTCAATAGGTTCGATACCTTTTTTATAATAACAACTGTGTTTTGCTCCTCAAAATAGCCATTAACTGCCGACATCACTTTTCATCGTTAGAAAATCTTTGACCGCTGAGCCATTTTTTCAAGTTTGGAAACAGAACATAATCCGAGGGGGGCTAAATCTGGTGAATAGAGTGCCTGAGGTTGCAATTCAAACTTTAATTCGTTAATTTTGGCCATTGCAATAACGGATTTGTGAGCTGGTGCATTGTCTTGATGAAACAACACTTTCTTCTTAACCAAATGCGGCCGTTTTTGCTTGATTTCATCGCTCAAACGTTGCAATAAGTTCGCATAATACTCGCCGTTGATAGTTTTACCTTTTTCAAGATAGTCAATGAAAATTATCCCACGCGCATCCCAAAAAACCAACGCCATAACCTTGCCTGCAGATGAAACGGTCTTCGCCTTCTTTGGAGCCGGTTGTCCCTTTTGAGTCCATTGTTTTGATTGTTCTTTTGTCTTGGGCGTGAAGTGATGGACCCATGTTTCATCTATGGTTATGAAACGACGCAAAAATTCTGCTTTGTTGCTGTGAAACTTCGCTAAACACTCAATTGAAACATCTTCACGACACTATTTTTGCTCGATTGTGAAGAATCGCTGCACGCAGCTTTCTCATGTCCAAATTTTCAGATAATATGCGATAAACCGCACTTTTTGAAATGCCTTCTATGTCTGCTAGCTCGCGCACTTTCAGTCGACGTTGATTCAGTACCGTTTTATGAATTTTCTTCACCATTTCTGGAGTCGTCACCTCATTTGGTCGACCACTGCGATCCTCGTCTTGGCAGCTCATACGCCCTCATTTAAACTCTGCTACCCAATATTTTACTGTTGTAAACGAAGGAGCAGACTCACCCAGAGTAGAATCCAGTTCAGCTTTTATATTGGTTGGGCTGAGACATTTGAAATAAAGGTATTGTACCACATAACGATGACCATTTTTCTCCATTTTCACAAATTCACTGAGAACGTTCAGTATTGATGGCTGCCAAACAAATACTAAACAACGTGGCGTTTTCAAACTTGACACATATGCTTTATAGGTTGCATACTTTCTAATACAATGATATTTTTCAAACAACTATCGCCATCTCTAGGTCAGGCGGGGTACTTCTGGGACCACACTCGTATATAGAGCTATAAAACAGGCCTTTAGGCCCTAAACTTCTTGTCTAGTGCTCGTTTCTTCCAGTCTGTGATATTCCCGCTGCTCAATTCTTCCATAACCGCATCCTTCCATCTTCCTCTCGGTCTCCCTCTTTTCTTTTTGGTATTCGGAACTCTCCATGATATATGCTTTACTGTTCTTTCTTGCGGCATTCTTTCGAGGTGCCCCAGCCACTGCAAACTTCTGGTCCTAGCTACTTCTATTATGTTTGGTTCATTACATAGATGATAGATTTCAGCATTAGATCTCCTAACGTACCCTCCCTCCACCTTGATCCCTCCATATATTCTTCTTAAAATTTTCCTCTCCCACCTAAGTAATGTTTGTTCAAGTTTTTTATTAATTACTCAGGTTTCTACTCCATACAAAAGGGTTGGCTTGATGATCGTATTGTATAGCCTTATTTTGGAGACTCTAGATACATTTCTTCACTTAATACTTCTGTTAAGCATTCCCGCACATTTATTGGCCTTACCGATTCTGCAGTTTACTTCTGTTTCCTCATTGATTTTGTTACTAATTAGAGATCATAAATAGACAAACTCATCCACCTCCTCAAAGATCTTCTTTCCTGTGCTTACCGTTATTTCTAGCCTCGTTTCCGCCTGAAGGTCCCCATTCTCATAAATTTACTTTTTTCCTCGTTTACCTTCAATCCCATTTTTGCTGCAACTCATATAAACTGCTCTACCACTTTTTCCATTGCCCTATTATGGCGGCATCATTAGCATAGGTAGTTAGTTGGTGACTTTTAAATATTATAATTCCTGATCTATTCAGCAGTCGTTCAATAACGATTCATTCTAGGATCATATCAAATAAAAGTGTAGATAATAGATCCCCCTGTCTGAGTCCTGTAATAATCTCAAATTCTTCTGTCAATTCTCTTCTTATCTTGACCATACTTCTTGTTTGTCTCATCGTCATTCTTGTGAGGTTTATGAGTTTTCCAGGTATACCAAAATAATTCGTTATATGAAATACTACACTCCTGATCGTGTCGTAGGCTTTTTGGAAGTCAATAAATAGTGGGATTGCTGGTATTCTATATTCGTAGCTTCTTTCGTGAAAAAAGTTTGATCAGTTGTGGATCTTCCCTTGCGAAAACCAGCTTAATAATCTCCCAACAGTGGATCTATAATTTTCTCTAGTCTCATTTTAAGCAACGTTGACAAAATTTTATATACTACATCCTACGTTAGTCTCACGCTTATTAAAACTCTCTGAAACAGCTAGCCGAGAATCACCATGTCGCTAATAACTTTATCTCATAAAAAACGTCTGTATATCCCATTACAAGATAGCATAACAGAAATAAGAGTCTGGGCGTCCAGCACTATTTTAAGATTATTGCCTCCTACAAGTATACAGTTTCAAAACCATACGTGTTATTGAAGATAAGATGTAATTCCGGGCGTTTCATTATGTACGAAAAAATAAAAACTTAGCATATGGAAACTATTAAAACCTTACTTGCTTTCGTCTTGTATGACGAAAATTCTCACTAGATCTGTACACTTTTTATACCAGAAATAAAATTTTTTGGAGAAATTGGGAACGCTTTCTGATGATTTGTAGTGGAAACTGTAATACTAAAACTACGTATAAATATCGCTTTCTTTCTTATCAAGATGACACAACATAAATGAGAGTGGGTCCTGCAATGGATGCTCAATCAAAATTGTGAGGAATCGACTAGCGTTATACCTAAACCTACCTCGTTATTGCTTCATTATTCTCAAGGAGAGGTTGTCATTTCAAAAATAGTTCGTAACTGCTTCAAATTAAATAAAAACGTGAAAAACATAAGGAATTTACTGACCTAACCTGGTTCATATACCAAGCTCGCTGTATATTCCTTTATTACAAGTGTGCAATGTCTTCACGGTAAATGATTAAATCAGAGATTTAATCTTCAACCATAGCATTAGAAATGCACACGTGGTGGCGGTGAATATTCGCGCACGCATTATACATTACGAGCAATTACCTGCCGCTAAACATTTCCGGGACGGAAATGCACATTTTGCCACCCCTATGTGTACGCACCTCCACGATCTACAGGGCAGAAGTCCTGTTCTCGATCCGAAACACCCGCAGGAGCGTGTTTAATCACAATAAAGAAACACAATGAACTAAATGTTTCATCTATAGGATAATAGCAATCTTTAATAACGAATACATATTTAAGAGATGCTGTAACGCACACTCTCTAAAGTATAATTTATTCCTTTAGACGCTTGAAACTAATTTGAGATATTTATAACCATGTCGACGCGTCAGTCGCTGTCGTTAACTGTATCGACTGTGACTGACTGCTACTGCCATCTGGTCGGGTATTTATTCCCCGATCGACGATTCGAGACACGTTCCTGCGGTTTCACGAACTTCCATGTAAGTGGTCTAGATGGCAGCAGGTGTTCCCAGATGGGTCTAAAAATGAGGACACCTCAAATGTCAAACCGTTTAAGCCTCAGCCTGTAAAATAGGCACCTGAAGGACGATGTTTTTAGTCAAAATTTGATTTACTTATAATGCCAAAATCGATCACCATTTTTACTGTTCAAAGTCTAATTTATTACTCTACACACTTTCAACTAATTTGAGATATTTATATATTTATAACCATGTCAACCAGACTATGTTGTCGCGTCGGTCGCTGAGCGCTAACAGTTTCGACTGTGACTAGCTAGCTGGTCGGGTATTTATTCCCCTATCGACGAATCGAGACGCGTTCCAGCGTATTCGCGCGAACTTCCATCGAGATGGCAGCAGGTGTTTCCAGATGGGTCCGAAAACAATCAAGATTTAAAGAATGACACACAGCTTAACCTTTATCCCGTATAATCGGGAATTCAAGGATGACTTTGTCAGTCAATATTTAATATACTTGCCAAAATCTGTCACTGTTTATACTGTCCAAAGCCTAATTTATTACCCTAGACATTTTAAACTAATTTATGACATATTTATAACCATCTCGACTGGACTATGTTGAACTGTCGGTTACTTTGTCACTGACTGCTTCCGCCGTCTGGTCGGGTATTTTTCCGCTATCGACGAATTGAGAAACGTTCCAGCATTTTCACGAACTTCCATGGAAGTGGTATAGATGGCGGCAGGTGCTTCCAGATGGGTCTTGATCATACTTGAACCTCGACCAAGCCTGCCGTAACCGAAAACTATGAAGATTTGATAGTGGTATCAAGAAGAACCTTAGGGCACCTCAAATGCTAAACCGTTTGGGCATTAGCCTGTGAAATAGGAACTTCAAGGACGATTTTTGTCAGTCAAAATTTTATATACTTATATGCCGAAATCCATGTAGCCATTTGGTCTATAGCATGTGAAACAGGATTGTTTGTCCTAAGCGCAAAAAACGTAACGCTCATTGTGAGATAATCGGGGAAAAATTAAACTAATCTAACAGCACTGTTTATGGTGCCACTCAGATGTTTTAAAAAAAGTTTTTCTGAGATAAATACTTGTTGGTTTTATGCACAATTCCAGATGCTATTACCTCACTTCAGTTCATGGCACGTTCTTTTCACCAACATTCAGTTTAGGTAAGGTGCAATTTCTTTCTCACATGTGACCCCAACGGGATCACCGATAGACCAACCTCAGCTGAGTGAGAATTTTCCTCATTTAGAGCTTTTACCTTGATATATTTTGTTTATTTTTCAAAATACACAGAATTCAGACTGTGATCTCAAACCTTACCAGTGAATATAAAAATTCAATTACACTGAAGCTAAAAATTTGATTTGATTTCTTCATTGGTTAGAATATCATACGATAACATAGAATACACGTCAATGGTATACGTTAATAGAATAAAAACAGACATACAGGAAATGCATAAGTCAATAACACGCATCAGAATAGCGCTATGAAAAATAAACTAACATTGAAATAAAACATAAAAATAGTCCAACATTTAACTAAAACAAACAATGAAATAACGTGGTAGGTAAAGACTGAAAGATGGAATCCGAAAAAGATAAAAATGAATAAAAAAAGTAACAGTTGAAATTGAGACATAGCACATCACATGTTTTAATTTTTAATATACAGTCAGGAATGGGCTAAGCTCAGGTTATTTTCCGCACAAGGTTGGCTCAACTGTTGTTTTTGAAGTTTGAAGTGAACCAGACATTCACTAACTCATCTATGTTTGGAATGTTTCACTTGTGAAAAAAACGCAACTACCGATTTAAAAAAAAACATATTCTTGTTTTGAGCCATACGTTTGCGAGTGCCTAAATTTACGAAAGGTGTCTGTGTTGCTGCTTGATTAGTACTTTGAAAAACATCGCATAGGTGGCCGAAACGTTAGTAGTGACGGTCATTTGGGCGTTTCAACAACTGCATGTCTCTGTTAGGAATATCAGAATGTATTTATCAGTATTAGTAATACCCTGTTTCTCCATTTTCTATTTCAGACTAAGCAAGTGGAATGTAACAAGGCATCAATTCCTCCTTCAGACCAATGGTAAGTGTCTTCATATTAACATTGAAACCAATTTTTCAAAATTCGAATAAAGTCGCTCGTAAATCAGACCTTCATTAAAGAATTATAATTGTAGTCGCTTTCTTGTGTACTTAAAGCAAGATCACATTTACTGATAGTTTCATAAACCGGAGGTTGTTTAATTTTCTTTTTCAAGCGTACTATCAAAATTATCAAATAGTACAACTTAGTGATTGACGATTGTAATAGCTCCTTGGTGTTTAGTCCTTAGTATCCTACGACTCTGATTTCTTGCGAATAATCGTTACAATAATTTGAATTACTGTATCAACACAGTTATTCCCCGACGCAAGCATTCTTATCTGTGGAAGTGAGCTAAGATGAGACAACTATGCAAACCGATAATTTTGTTTAACTTGTGGGACGCTCTGATTACAATATATCTAGAAGAAACCGCGTGCCTGGCAAGATAAAAAAAATGACAAACGTTAAAGGAAACGGATGGCAATATCTAATGTTTATTAATTTTCATCATCAACGTATGCAGCTTTTTTATCTCTTGCGCGGATGATATTTTAAAGAAAATACGTATCCACTTCGCGTTCGCGTAGGCTGCTCTTCGGAGATTGCCATTATACGTGTGTCGTTTGTTTTCGATCTGTTCAAGAAGGTTCCGAAGTCATCGAGGATTCATACTCCGTAGTTCAGGTGGTAGCCGATAGATGGCGCTCGCGACGGCGTAACTGTTCTTACTTACAAAATAATAAGGAATAACTTAAGAGCCTTAGCTCCCTTCTAGGGATGAAGTAGCATAATACTTTGTGTCCCGACGTCAGCTCCAATTTGCGGCTAACATTCTGCCTGGACACATTCAGCTAGCAACGTCCTTTCTTCCGATTTTTTACTCTTCCTCTGACTCTCCCCACCTGTTCGCACTGAAAACTGAATTAGAAACTGCACAACTTTCAACCACAAGTTCCTGTATAGTTGGTTTCAAGAAATGAACCAAATCGTGATCGTGTGAACAGAGATCAAAGGCATGCCTCTTTTTGCCTCGCGAGAGAACGTAGCCAACTAGAAAAGGCAATTATCTCCTTAGGAAGACATACATTATGGCGTAAGTGTTGTGATCATGACTGGTTTCTACAGTATATTCAGATAAGAGATAGACCGGATGTAAACAAAAGGTTCAGGTGATTTTCACGCTAACGCCGCCGTCTCGACGTAAAACAGGAGCCCTCATTGGTCAATTCGCAATTAAATGCCTATGCCGAGCGGCAGAGCAGTCGTATCAAGGCAGAGTCACATTCAGGTTCAGACGTGTTACGTATGTCGTGTGCATCATTGCAATTTGATATTTCTTTGGACGTTTTCGTTTGTTATCTTATTAAGTTGTTGAGTTTGTCGTTGTTATTGTTATACCTTGTTATTGATTGTTATTGTTATCAACTGCTTGCGCAAAATCCCCAGTAGTACAGATACTGCCGATGAAGTTGTAAACTCCTGTAGTCCACCTAGGAAACGCTCTAAAAAAAGACACCTGAGTGCAGAAATGAAAGTCATTTTGAATATACGTATACTCGTATATAAGATCGAGCGCGAGGAGAACGAGGCATCAACCATCAAAGAAATTGTTGTGAAGGTTTCTCACAAAGTTGGGGTGTGTCGCGCATCAGTGTTTAATGTGTTAAGACAATACAAAAAAAATCACACCTTTTCTGAGCCAATGACCAGTAAACATCGCAAAAGTATTGTTAAATCATTGGATGAAGCTGATAAGCATGCGATTAGGATCAACTTTCCATGCGTTACTGAAGCATTTAAATTTCAAATGGAAAAAACGGGGTCGTAATAATTTACTACTGGATAGAGAAGAAATTGTGCTATGGAGGAGGGATTATTTAACAAAAATTGGGAAATATAGAAATCATTTATTACCTTGATGAAACGTGGGTAAACGCAGGACACACTACAAGTAAAGTATGGGTTGATGATTCTGTAACTTCATCCAGGAGGGCCCTTCTAGATGGACTG
Source organism: Acanthoscelides obtectus (assembly GCA_963669975.1). NCBI lineage: Eukaryota > Metazoa > Arthropoda > Insecta > Coleoptera > Chrysomelidae > Acanthoscelides > Acanthoscelides obtectus. The sequence continues at coordinate 4,983,846 of CAVLJG010000004.1, read as the reverse complement.
TCCACCGGATTAAGAAATCCAGCAGGTAAATACGAGTAATAGACAACAATCGGATGTTTTTCAAACCTTGGGAACAAGGTTCTAAACATTAATTCCAGGGGGCAGATAAAACATATTACAAGTAACAAAACTTTTATAACTTTCGATAAAATGCGTGGATGTTTTATTGTCATTTTCATTTGTTAGAACTTTTTTAAGCCATGTTTTTATGTGTTTTCGATATTTCAATAATTTTTTAATATAATCTTAAAATATGTCGAATATTATAAACTTAAAAAAAGTTACTAAGTTTTATATTGTGTACCGTTCCTAATATTTCTAATCATTTTAATTCATACTTTAAGCTTTATAAAGTTATAATTTGTTAATAGTAATATTTGCGCGTATTTCAGGTTCCTGTTCATTCATTTTTTAAAGGTTTATAACTTTAAATTAAATTGTGAAGCGCTGAGTAATCATACGACGTTCAATATTCTTTCTTTCAATATGACTAAATAATCCCAATTATAGCAATCTGATACTCATGTCTCAATGTTTTTTCGCTGAATGTGATGAAAACATTTGAAAAAGGTTCGCTTATTGATATAAATCTACACCAGTTAGTACTTCGATTTCCAGGTAAAGGGAAAAGGCTCATTATCTGCCATATTGGCAGTGAGGATGGATTTGTTGTTGACGGTCTGTGGTGCTTTGAGTCTAAGAAAACTGGAGATTACCACGAGGAAATGAATGGCGAATCGTTTGAACAGTGGTTGACAAAAATTTTACCGAACTTAGAGGAAAACGCAGTAATTGTGTTGGATAATGCGCCTTATCATTCTCGAAGAATGGAGAAGGTCCCAACAACGGCTTCAAGGAAAGTTGATGTTCAAAATTGGCTCCGCTCAAAAAATATCAACTTTGAAGAAGCAATGCTGAAAGTACAATTATTAAGAATTGTCAAGGATCACAAGGCGGAATATCAAAAATACGCCATTGACGAAATGGCAGCAAGTCAAAATAAAACTGTGCTCCGTTTACCTCCATACCATTGCGATCTCAATTCCATTGAGCTCATATGGGCAGAGGTTAAAAATTATATAGCTAACCACAATACAACTTTTAAATTTTGTGACCTCAGAGGACTTTTCAAAGAAGCACTAGAATTAATAACAGCGCAAAAATGGGAAAACTGTATTAAGCACGTGAAAGACAAAGTTGAAAAGAGAATGTGGGAACTGGACAATATTTTAGAGGAACAAGTCGAGCCATTCATTATTGACGTTGGTGCTTCAGGCAGTAGCGATGATGAAAGCTCATCAAGCTCATCTTTCCAATAAAAGATGTCGTTCATCAAATGCGGTAAGTTATAAGTAATTATAAAGCTACTGTATTTTTTAATTAATTATTGACATTTTTGAACCCATTTTGGCAAAACCTATTCAAGAATCTACTTTCTGACAATGTTCAACCATGCACATTTTTTTACGTTTTGAACGTTTTAATTTGGTTACATATTTACCTAGAAATCAAAAAATATACTAATCAATATTCTAAAAGCAATTTTAAGAGATATACGATTATTTTTAATTTAGGCTAATTTAAACGCCATTTTGAGATTATATTCGACTGTATTTCACCAAACATCAGGCGGCATCCGAAGCTGGAAATCGAATCGAAAATTTTGAAACCCTTATGTATATTTACATCATTATATATTTCTTACCCCACCCCCACATGATCCTATATCCATCACCAATCGTATACACATCGAATTGTGCTAATTTACTACAAAGTTACGCAAAGCAGCATCTACTATCTAAAATATGTACTGCGTGACTCTTAATACGTCCCTGCCGAATGTTACAGCGTTCGATCATCACGTGGTCTTGTTTATGTCCGGTCTATCTCTTATCTGAATATACTGTACCTTCAATACCCAACACACAATGCGAAACGACGCTTAAAAGTGCCGCCAACTCTTGGATTAAATCACGAGCGAGTTACGTAACGCCGCCATAAAGAACAAAATCCTTTACCGGCCACTCCACACCTGTGTCGAGCAACAAGAGACGTCCAACGCACCTTACTTCCGGCGACACGCGTTCTCTCATTGGCTGCGACCGTAAGATACAGTCCACAAATCAGGTCTTGCCATGAACGAGTATGATTACGGCCAGCACGAAACAAATAGAACAAAAGAAGGTTGATGACGGTGGATATCAGGACTGTCATTATGGTGCGAGGATGTTAGATAGCAGAAAAAGGGGTTTTAGTTGATTGGATTTTGTATTTTATAATGCTTGTTTGTTTTTGAGTCAGAAAGAATCATTACTACAAAGTTTCCTACAAAACGGTGATTCTATGACTATCGTCACTTTAATGCAGTTGTAGTTTACGTCTAAATATGAAGTTTTACAACAGGCATTTCATTTATTTTTGAATAAAAGGAGTTTTAATCCAAACTATCCCAGACAGTTAAAAAAATTCTTTTTCGTCATCAAACGCTTGAAAACTTTGCTTACATTTCTTGTTACGAGACAGTCTCTGTCAATAACTCAGGTCAGAACTACTCGCAAAACCAGCTCTTAGTACCTGACACGTATTTCTTTATGTTAGTACCTTTAGGAAAAGACTAATACCGCTTTCAAGGGCAATAAAAACCAGTTTGGTGAGTGGTAAAACTCTATAGCAGTTATAGTCATGCCAAAGGATTCAGTACCACATATTTTCCTATGTGCAACCTTTTCAGAAAATACATATCTACTCTACCAAGTTAGGACTTATCATCATCATTTCAATTTATAGACATTAAACATTAGACCTTCTGATTAAACCTGTAGGCTGTAAATAAGAGCAACAGACTTACAATAGATTATGGAGAGATAGATTATATACTAAGTGACATATAAATCCGAACACCCAGCTTAAATAGTTTTATTTTAATAAAAGTTGGTGAATGTATTTATCTTACTGTAAATAACAAGTGAAAAAATTTTCAGCCTTACCAGTTGGACATTCCGGTTTTTATGCTGCTTTTTTTTAATTCACTAACGCTCTAAAAATGAATATTTCTGCCGCAGTAAAGAATCAACGTTGGCGGATTTTGGTTCTTGACATCCTTTACGATCGGTTACGATGCCTAGAGTACGGAGACCTGTACGATTTCGTCAACTTGGTGAGTTTGATAGGGGCCGTATAGTGGGACTTCGGGAAGTTGGACTTTCTTTTCGGGCAATTGCAGTTAGAGTGCAAAGAAGTGTAGACACGGTGGTTAGGTGTTATCAGGCATAGCTTCGAGAAGGCCGTACGCAAAGAGCAAGGGGCACTGGACGCCGCCGTAGAACAACAGACCGTGAAGATCGCCGCCTAAGATTATTGGCCTTAAGGGACCGTTTCTCCACTACCAGATCCATTGCAAATGAATGGTTTGCAGAACACGGAAGACCTATTGGCATGCGAAGTGTTTACCGACGAATGAGAAGTTTTGGCTTGTTTTTATACCGGCCACACTGAGTCCTCCCTTTAACTCGAGAACACCGACGTAATCGCCTTGAGTGGTGCAGACAACGGTCACTCTGGGATCAGGAATGGAACAGTATTGTCTTTAGTGACGAGTCTCGATTTTGTTTAGGCATTCACGATGGTCGTGCCAAGGTTAGAAGGCGACGTGGTGAAAGGAGGAATCCACAGTTTTTTGTTGAAAGACATGATCATCACACTGTTGGAGTTATGGTTTGGGGTGCTATAGCTTATGGTTCCAGGTCACCTTTAATCTTCATCAGAGGTAACATGAACGCGCAGCGTTATATCCACGAAGTTCTAGAACCCCATCTTTTACCCTTTCTTGACACCCTGGCAGATCCAACTTTCCAACAAGATAATGCCCGACCACATGTTGCAAGAGTCACAATAGACTTCTTTCAACATAATGATGTCACATTGTTACCATGGCCACCAAGATCTCCCGACTTATCCCCAATTGAGCACGTGTGGGATATGATGGGTAGGAGATTGCTCAATTTACAACGTCCTCCTCAGACTCTAGAAGCACTTCGAGAGGAGTTGGTGTTTGCCTGGAATGAGATACCACAGGAGGACATTGACCACCTGATCAGAAGCATGTCTAGGCGCGTTGGAGAATGCGTAGCACATCAGGGTGCATCCACACATTATTAAAGGTCAAAGTGCTTTAAAGCAGTGCAATCATTTTGAATTTTTTATCATTAACTTACTATGCTTCATTAAGTACTTATACAAAATTTTATTAAAATAAAACCATTTAAACTGGGTGTTCGGATTTATATGTCACTTAGTATATATTTATAGAAAACTTTATCATGAATATAACGTATCTGCTTAAGTATTAGTTTATTCGCCACTAATACAAAAAGGTAACATTGTTATGGTGGCTGCATGACTTAGTGTAACATCTGAAACTTATCCTTGGGCTTCCATGTCAATAATTTCCCTTTGTTGTCTGGCGAATAAGCACCACATGTATTGAGAGATCTTTTTAACTGCAGCAAACATTTCGTCGTTTTGTACTGGTTTCATCGGCAAGACAAGCGAGACTTAAATCACTTAAGACTTAAATCTGCCACTTGTTGTGAAAATACAAAAGTCGTCAGAACATAAGTTGGTTTCGATTCTAAATTAGAGAGACAATTCATCGGAAGATAAATTCCATTTCTACCAGACTAACCAGAACTACCATTATGCTTGTATTGTATACCGGTTTTGAATATCTTACTTTAAAATCTAATTCGCCAGGCTGCAGTGTATTGAAGGCTGAACGTCCGTTTTATGGCTATTGTGGTATCATTTTAGATTTTCCGCTTCCGAAATGGACATTGTTCCTTCATTTGAAATATTTTAAAGCGGTGGTTATGTACTCGTCTACCGAATCGAGTCTTGATGCCGCGCAATTTTATTTCTCAAGCTTCGAGGCGATACGATCGACGGCTATTTTTGTGCCTCGGAAAAAATTATTTTCTCTCACAATGTTCCTAAAAACGTGTGCGATGATGCTTCTGTAGAGCATGTGAACAGGAAGATGAGACTGTTAGAGTGGGAGACCGGGTCATTATGCTCTGAGGAGCAAAGTCCGTTGGCATCGCGGCAGAAGGAAAGGACTTAGAAGCTGTCCGTTGAAGAATCAGTCTGAACAGCATCGAGTATGGATAATTCACTCGGGGCGGCAGTACTCCAAGCATTTGAGTAGAACTGGAGGCTAAGTCCTGTCTCAGCCTTGTACTGAGCGAGGAGTTCTTAGACCTAAATTGATGCGTACATATATAGATAAACACAAAATATATGGCTCTAAATTTAACTTCAAGGGTTTGGATTCGAACCCGAGAGCATTCGATCCGGTGTGCTAGCGTCCATCACCGTAAAACTCCTGGGTTCTTATGGTTATTGCGAGAGAAACTTTACAGGGTCACACGACCAGCATCTCGAATAGTGTACGATAGACGCTGAGGGATCTTTGGGGAATACGTTCAAGAAATCTCCGATTATCTATTCCACAATGAATACAAGCAGAATTTAATAACCAACTCAGGGCTTTGAACTGATTATAGTTAACGGTGCTGCGTATAAAATGGCGACTTTCTAATCCGACACCCATCTGCACATGTACAATTAAGCAACGCGTATGAATATACAAGTATAGGACATTAAGGTTATGAACCTGCTCTGGTCCTCAAACCATAGTTCCTGTTTCATTATGGAAAATACATTAGACATTACCAGATAACAATCGCTGTTTTTTCTATGGATTATGTCTCTAATCATGCCACATTGTTTGTTATGGACTCTTACGTAAAGTTCACTTCTACCAGGGAGATTCGTTGTGATAATTTTCTAGGTAGTTCGGTCAGAATTTGTTGAGAAATGTCTTATGCAGCATAAATGGGACAGGAGGAAGATTAGGCTCATGGATGCACTCACCCAATTTGAAGGGTAGTTTTATTGTCCAAAAAACGGAAATAGCATGGAAAATATTGCTAATATTGAAGTCTCGCTACCTTACAGGAAAAGTTCCTTTAATGACGAAATGACGAAACACAAATATTTATAGATGCATACTAAGACATCGCTCAACTACTATTACTATTCGTAATTATTCGTCAGAGCGGTCCGGTGGACCTTTGCTCTTAGTTAAAAGTCTCGTCGGTCTGTTAGTCTGTCGAGTCTGGCTACCCAGATACCGAACATGTTTAAGGGGAAAAGAGAAAGAAGGAAAGAAAGGAAGGAAGAAATAGAGCCAAGAAAGGAAGTAATTCGTTTGAAATAGCTTAAGCATTATTGCTTTGACTTAGCTCCAAAAGCTAATTTTGATCGGTTTTGTATACTGAAATAATTTTGGCTGATCTGAATTTACAATTTAATTTTGATCACAGTGCGAGGCGCGGCCTGGAATGTTTGCGAAGTTTCTCAACTGTGTAGTCTCCTAAATCACGCAACAGAGGGTTGATGTGCGATTCGGCTTGATTATAACGCCGCTGCGCCTGTTTTTTTATGTAATCCCCTAGATATGGTATATCAAGATCTCTGTGAATGGTCTCATTTGACACGTACCAATGGGCGTTAGTAATTGTGCGTATGCTTCTGTTTTGCAGGACTTGCAGTCTCTGCATGTGCGACTTGGCAAGAAAACACCAAGCCGCGCATGCGTAGGTGATTGCGGGTCTTATGACCATTTTACACAACCGAATCTTGTTGATCAAACTTAATTTTGAATTTCTGCACAACAAAGGATAAGGCTGCCGAATCGCTCAACTCTGTTCAACCGTAGTTTTATATACATGGTGTCCCATAAATAGCACGCCAGAGTGACGCGGGAGGTAAGTTGGCTTCAGATCAATCAGATAAAATCAACTTGACCTTAGTAGTTTTCTAGTTTTCGAGATATTGCCATTTTTAAATTTTTTAAAGAAATCCCTTCTGCTTGCTCCTTTTTTGCCTGTTATGGCTATAAAAGACTTCTAGCTCATGATTTTTTCTGGGCTACTATTAATAGCTGGTTGAAACAACCGAGTATTTATTTCATTGAAAACCAGCACGGTATGCTAAAAAAAACTAATTTATTACATTTCATTTCAATGCGAAAGCCTTTACCAATTACTGTGAAAAAGGTACCAGACTGAATCAGCAAATGACCTTAAGCTATGAGCCTAAGCTATTTGATGCTCTTTCAAAAATAGTGGTATAACATTTGAAGGTTATTTGTTCGAAGAGCTGAATAATTCCATGTTTTGTCAGTCGAGTCGTAATTCTTGCGAAATACTAGTATCCAAATCACTAAGGAATGGAACGACCTAAACATGTCGCTCTCACATCCATTGTTATGTCGGTAGCATTGTCATTTGAAGCCAATCTACCTCCCGTCTCACTCTCGCGTGATATTTCTGAAACACCCTGTATAATAATAAGATATAAAGGAATTCCTAAGGCGTATAAAAAATATTCGCTTCCCGCGTTCTGTAAAGAGATTAAACTTCTATTCATTTCATCAACCGTTTGATCGTTATTGTAACATGAATCATTTTTATACATATATCATTGTAACTCTTTTTTTTTAATAATCATTGGTTCGTGAGCTTTCTGTTTTTAAAACGTCTGTATCACCAATGTGTCACTTACCCCATCAAATGCTAAACTTCGCCAATCAGTCCGGTATAAATTTGTCAATCTGTTAATAGAGACGTCTATTATCATTATTTATCAGTAATAAACTAGAAATTCAATAGTAAACATAAAAAAATATAAACAGTAGTACGAAGAGCTGAACTCAACAAAATTATCTTCAAATATGTTAAATATTTTTAATACCGCCCTCGTACCTCGGCAGCTACCGGTGATTACTAGACTGAATACTTATTTTCTGCACAGAAAATTGATGACACACTTAATTCACGGTTGGTAGGTTCGACCTGCCGTGTCCGCCATTATACGTACCCGATCTGAATCCATTGGTACAGAATTACATCTGAGGTAAGAGATGCAAATTTCCTGTTGTACCGCGCAGGAGATACGGTACAGTGACGCCGTATTGTTATCGGCAACTATAACTTAAAAATGTTTTCTATTTTTTTGTTCGACGGCGGACAATAGGAAGAAATCGCTGGACATAGAAATCGCACGGTGATTTTCTACTAATTTGAACAAGTCGTGAAACCTGCGGAACCTTGTATCCTGCTAACATATCTGGTTTCCTCCTATATTTAGATAAAATACCCAATTCAAACATTCAAAATAATTGTTTTCGTTTTATTTTTGGAATCGGCAAATTTGAGAATATATCAGAAAAATATCTCAATTGGTTAAAAGTAAATCATTTGCCTAAATATCACTACTCGGATTTCACTCATACATTTTTACTTACGTCTAAACCGCCTTACTTAACCCTATTTAATCGCTGTTTCTCCTACCATACTGCGACCATAATTATATAATTCATCACCAAAATTGTATAGACAGCATTCATTACCAACTTCAATAACTTTATTAAGCAACCATTTTTTCTTTACTTTTTTTGCTTTTACAGTGTTTTGTGTTTTTTGCTTTGGAAAGTATGCCAGTTTTCACTTGCTTATTACTAAAAACCTATATTTGTTATGAATAATACTTCATTACTATTTACATCTGCTAGTGACTTTTATGGCTAAATGTAATAGTAGGAAACGCTAAATTTTGCCATTTAAGACTGCATTAGAGTTGTAAAGAAATAAAGACGTCTAAAATTATTATTAAAGCACATTTGGTAAAATACCGCAATCGGTATGTACTTTGTCGAAATAACAATTATACTTCCGTCTGCTACCATCTGCCGTTTAGCGTTTGTTTCTTCGGAGATATCGATACTGACCAGATCTCAACCACCCAACAATACACCCGTTTGACCGTAATAATACGCACAGTCTAGTTGGCTCTGATAATGCGTAACTCGAGACGGCAGCATTTGGCAGACAGTGTTTTGTTTTCGTCCATGGCCAACGCAGATGCACGCCAATTATGGATTGTGGTCCCTCTTTTGCGGATTCTAGAGATCGATCAAGTTCGACACTGATATCTTTAATTCTATTATGGAGATGCCTGTTTTCGGATCTTCAGTGGGTCACGCCTCAAAGGAAGCATGCGGGTCGCACATGTGCGTCGGTGGAGGGTTTTCACACAGGGTGTTACATATATGAAAATTAAAATTGGAATCAGTCATTTCAAAATCTTCACAATTTGAGTTATTTAGGAGACAATAAAAACTGCGTCATTCGCAGTCAGCTGATCTTGTTTAGGCTTAATTTAGTTTTTGAGTTGTGAGAGATTGAAACGTCGAACAATCTTCACAGTTTATAGGATATAACTGTGTAGATAATATCTTCACAGTTTATAGGATATAACTGTGTAGATAATATCTTTACTGTTTATAGGATATAACTGTGTAGATAATATCTTCACAGTTTATAGGATATAACTGTGTAGATAATATCTTCAGAGTTTATAGGATATAACTGTGTAGATAATATCTTCACAGTTTATAGGATATAACTGTGTAGATAATATCTTCACTGTTTATAGGATATAACTGTGTAGATAATATCTTCACAGTTGATAGGATATAACTGTGTAGATAATATCTTCACTGTTTATAGGATATAACTGTGTAGATAATATCTCCACAGTTTATAGGACATTACTATGTAGATAATATTTTCACTGTTTATAGAATATAACTGTGTAGATAATATCTTCACAGTTTATAGGATATAACTGTGTAGATAATATCTTCACTGTTTATAGGATATAACTGTGTAGATAATATCTTCACAGTTTATAGGATATAACTGTGTAGAGATAATATCTTCACAGTTTATAGGATATAACTGTGTAGATAATATCTTCACTGTTTATAGGATATAACTGTGTAGATAATATCTTCACAGTTTATAGGATATAACTGTGTAGATAATATCCTCACTGTTTATAGGATATTACTATGTAGGTAATATCTTCACAGTTTATAGGATATAACTGTGTAGATAATATCTTGACTGTTTATAGGATATAACTGTGTAGATAATATCTTCACTGTTTATAGGATATAACTGTGTAGATAATATCTTCACAGTTTATAGGATATAACTGTGTAGATAATATCTTCACAGTTTCTAGGATATAACTGTGTAGATAATATCTTCACTGTTTATAGGATATAACTGTGTAGATAATATCTTCACAGTTTATAGGATATAACTGTGTAGATAATATCTTTACTGCTTATAGGATATAACTGTGTAGATAATATCTTCACAGTTTATAGGATATAACTGTGTAGATAATATCTTCACTGTTTATAGGATATAACTGTGTAGATAATATCTTCACTGTTTATAGGATATAACTGTGTAGATAATATCTTCACAGTTTTTAGGATATAACGGTGTAGATAATATCTTCACTGTTTATAGGATATAACTGTGTAGATAATATCTTCACTGTTTATAGGATATAACTGTGTAGATAATATCTTCACTGTTTAAAGGATATAACTGTGTATATATTATCTTTACTGTTTATAGGATATAACTGTGTAGATAATATCTTCACTGTTTATAGGATATAACTGTGTAGGTAATATCTTCACAGTTTATAGGATATAACTGTGTAGATAGTAATGGAAAACAGTCCGAAAAACCGTTGTTGACAAAATCTTCACAATTTGAATTATTTAGGAGACAATAAAACTGCGTCATTCGCAATCAGTTGATCTTGTTTAGGCTTAATTTAGTTTTTGAGTTGTGAGAGATTGAAACGTCGAACAATCTTTACAGTTTATAGGATATAACTGTGTAGATAATAATGGAAAACAGTCCGAAACACCGTTGTTGACTTATGTTGTTTAAGCAGCAAATAGGTTTAAAAATATATAGTCCTTCTCAAAAAGATCCTCCTACTTATCTTTGTACAAATCAAGTTGAAAAGCTTAAATAAAGATGAAATAAGTTGACGCATGAATATGCACTTTTCAAGATGACGACCATTCGTCATTTTAGAATGTTTTTTTTAAATGGAATAAAGGATTATGTGATACCTCATTTTGAATCTTCTTATGAGCACCTTGAAAACGCAGAATATAAAACGACTATCTTTCAAAATGGCGACTTGACAAGCTGTCAAAACGTTTTTGTACATTGAATCGTATGTTATATCAATATAGTTCTTTTTGGAAGTTCTATCTGAATATGTAATATAATATGGTACATTCTATTACAAAAAAATTGTCAGAATCTGTCATATTTTCATAAGCGAAATATCTCCTATTTTGTTGCACATTTTTGCTGAAATATAACGATTACGAGCTACTATTTAGCCCATAACCAAGCCGGTATGCTGATGAAAAATAATTGAAATGTGCAGACCGTAAGCTAGCTTAAAAAAAGCTACTGACAATTTAGAAGAAGCAAGCAAATCATCAAAAACTAAACCAAGACAAAAAATATGATTTTTTCCACTAGTAGGCCTGTCAGGATGGGCTATTTTATTCACATTAAGTGAACTATTCATTATTCAGAAAAAAGCTATTAAAATCACGATCAGTTTAGGAGCTTACGATTCTTGTAGAGATCACTTTGAAAATGTCTACATGTTCCAATATTATTTTATAATACGCCACTTTAACAGATATACATAGAAATATAAATAACTACTCCACAAACCCTAGCTTCCACAGTTACCAGACCAGATCGTCTGATGACTTAAGGGCACCCAAGTTTTCACTATCGATATAAAAACAGAATTTCCCACGCTTAGATCTGTACATTCATTTACCAAAAAGTATTCGTCAATACAGTTCGGCTTTAACATATTTTGAAGAAGTTCACGACAGAACATTGCTTTTATTCCTAGTTCAAAACGTTAAGGACTTTATATCTAATGCATTTCTATGTTGTTACCTGTGCCTCTACTTTTTTTCTGTGATCATTTTTATTGACAGTTTTTCATGACACGTTCACCTTGTACTTTGTGCAAGAACATATTAAACAAATATACATATATCTATCTATAACTTTTGAATACACTTTCATTAAACAGATTCTTGCCTTTTTTGTTGAACGCCAATGGTCTTCCCGCTGCCTTTTTTCGTCGAGTGATGTCGGCCGTGCAAGAATGATTGATCGGAATTAAAAGATGTTTTAGGGGGCATAAAGAGGCTGTTCGACCTTTTTTGTTGTTCGCGTAAAGATGTGCCTCCTATTATATAACTACAACGACAAAGATTCGATGATTACATATTGTTGAGGGTTTACTTAGGGCTCGGAAATATAATTGTTTACGATTGTGGGTGTATGTCTGTTAGTATGGGGAATCAGTCATCTTTGACAGATACTTAGAAGATATTATGTGAGGCTATTATGCTTTTGAATATCTACTGAGAAAATCGGTGACGTCCCAGAGAAAATCGACTATATTTTGCTGAATCGTGGGTATCGTGAGAATCGGGACTCACAGTACAAGTGATTTCATGGTCACAATCTCCTATAATGAAACCACATATATTTGAAACTCTTGAGATCCAACAAGAAAACATGAGAAAATACCTGGTTAAAAACCTCATTACTCATTAATATCAACTGTGGTATTACAATACTGTGCTGTGTTAACCATCGTCAAAGCTTTGCTTGACTGTGATATGTCGGACACTTAAATCTAAACCATTCTTGCTATTAAGTGTCACTTAACACTTGAGTACCTTAACAAATAAGTGACATTCAAGACTTAAGTGTCCCTTACTATTTGAACGGCACTTAGGTTAAAAGTTTTCCTCAAGACTCTCCTGCTAACATCTAAGTGTCACTTAACACTTGAGTACCACTCATTACTTAAGTCTCCCTTAACAAATAAGTGACACTCAAGACTTAAGCGTCCCTTATCATTTAGGCGACACTTAGGTTTAAAGTTTTCCTTGACACTTTCCTGCAAACATTCAAGTGTCACTTAACCGCTCAAAACTTAAGTGACCGTTAAGGAATAAGTGGCACTTGAGACTTAATCGCCCTTACTTACTTAAGTGCCACTTAGGTTTAAAGTGTCCTTTAACACTTTCCTACTACTGTCACTCAAGCGATGAGTGGCATTTAACAGTTAAGTGATGCCTAAGACTTAAGAGTCCCTCTCCATTTATGTGCTACTTGCGTTTAAAACTTTCTTTAACATTTAGCTGTCGCTTGAGCCTTAAGTTTCCCTCAACAAAGTGTCGACAGTTTCTCTCAGTTCTGCCTCAGTTGTGAACTAAAGCGATCTCGTATCTTACCATTTAAATGGCACTTTGGTTTGAGTTTCCTCTCCATTCGTGGGTATCGTCAGACAGGACTTACATTACAAGTGATTTCATGGTCACAATCTCCTATAATGAAACCACATATATTTGAAACTCTTGAGATCCAACAAGAAAACATGAGAAAATACCTGGTTAAAAACCTCATTACTCAATAATATCAACTGTGGTATTACAATACTGTGCTGTGTTAACCATCGTCAAAGCTTTGCTTGACTGTGATATCTCGGACACTTAAATCTAAACCATTCCTGCCATTTAGTGTCACTTAACACTTGAGTACCACTCAAGGATTTAGTGTACCTTAACAAATAAGTGAGATTCAGGACTTACGCGTCCCTTACTATTTGAACGGCACTTAGGTTAAAAGTTTTCCTTAAGACTCTCCTGCTAACATCTAAGTGTCACTTAACACTTAAGTACCACTCATTACTTAAGTGTCCCTTAACAAATAAGTGACACTCAAGACTTAAGCGTCCCTTATCATCTAGGCGACACTTAGGTTTAAAGTTTTCCTTGACACTTTCCTGCTAACATTCAAGTGTCACTTAACCGCTCAAAACTTAAGTGACCCTTAAGGAATAAGTGGCACTTGACACTTAATCGCCCTTATTTACTTAAGTGCCACTTAGGTTTAAAGTGTCCTTTAACACTTTCCTACTACCGTAACTCAAGCGATGAGTGGCATTTAACAGTTAAGTGATGCCTAAGACTTAAGAGTCCCCTCACCATTTATATGCTACTTGCGTTTAAAACTTTCTTTATCATTTAGCTGTCGCTTGAGCCTTAAGTTTCCCTCAACAAAGTGTCGACAGTTTCTCTCAGTTCTGCCTCAGTTGTGAACTAAAGCGTTCTCGTATCTTACCATTTAAATGGCACTTTGGTTTGAGTTTCCTCTCCATTCGTGGGTATCGTGAGACGGGACTTACATTACAAGTGATTTCATGGTCACAATCTCCTATAATGAAACCACATATATTTGAAACTCTTGAGATCCAACAAGAAAACATGAGAAAATACCTGGTTAAAAACCTCATTACTCATTAATATCAACTGTGGTATTACAATACCGTGCTGTGTGAACCATCGTCAAAGCTTTGCTTGACTGTGATATGTTGGACACTTAAATCTAAACCATTCCTGCTATTAAGTGTCACTTAACACTTGAGTACCACTCACGCATTTAGTATACCTTAACAAATAAGTGACATTCAAGACTTAAGCGTCCCTTACTATTTGAACGGCACTTAGGTTTAAAGTTTCCTGCTAACATCTAAGTGCCACTTAACACTTGAGTACCACTCATTACTTAATTGTCCATTAACAAATAAGTGACACTCAAGACTTAAGCGTCCCTTATCATTTAGGCGACACTTAGGTTTAACGTTTTCCTTGACACTTTCCTGCTAACATTCAAGTGTCACTTAACCGCTCAAAACTTAAGTGACCCTTAAGGAATAAGTGACACTTGAGACTTAATCGCCCTTACCTAATTAAGTGTCACTTAGGTTTAAAGTGTCCTTTAACACTTTCCTACTACTGTCACTCAAGCGATGAGTGGCATTTAACAGTTAAGTGATGCCTAAGACTTAAGAGTCCCTCTCCATTTATGTGCTACTTGCGTTTAAAACTTTCTTTAACATTTAGCTGTCGCTTGAGCCTTAAGTTTCCCTCAACAAAGTGTCGACAGTTTCTCTCAGTTCTGCCTCAGTTGTGAACTAAAGCGATCTCGTATCTTACCATTTAAATGGCACTTTGGTTTGAGTTTCCTCTCCATTCGTGGGTATCGTGAGACGGGACTTACATTACAAGTGATTTCATGCTCACAATCTCCTATAAAGAAACCACATATATTTGAAACTCTTGAGATCCAACAAGAAAACATTAGAACATACCTGGTTAAAAACCTCATTACTCTTTAATTTCAACGTATTACAATACTGTGCTATGTTAACCATCGTCAAAGCTTTGCTTGACTGTGATATATCGGACACTTAAATCTAAACCATTCCTGCCATTAAGTGTCACTTAACACTTGAGTACCACTCAAGAATTTAGTGTAGCTTAACAAATAAGTGACATTCAAGACTTACGCGTTCCTTACTATTTGAACGGCACTTAGGTTTCAAGTTTTCCTTAAGACTTTCCTGCTAACATCTAAGTGTCACTTAACACTTGACTACCACTCATTACTTAAGTGTCCCTTAACAAATATGTGACACTCAAGACTTAAACGTCCCTTATCATTTAGGCGACACTTAGGTTTAAAGTTTTCCTTGACACTTTCCTGCTAACATTCAAGTGTCACTTGACCACTCAAAACTTAAGTGAACCTTAAGGAATAAGTGACACTTGAGACTTAATCGTCATTACTTACTTTAGTGCCACTTAGGTTTAAAGTGTCCTTTAACACTTTCCTACTAGTGTCACTCAAGCGAACAGTTAAGTGATGCCTAAGACTTAAGAGTCCCTCACCATTTATGTGCTACTTGCGTTTAAAGTTTTCTTTAACATTTAGCTGTCGCTTGAGCCTTAAGTTTCCCTCAACAAAGTGACGACTATTTTCTCTTAGTTCCAGTCGGAACAAAAGCGATCTCGTATCTTACCGTTTAAATGGCACTTAGGTTTGCGTTTCCTCCAACACTTCCTACTGACATTTAAGTGTCACTTAATACCTGAGTACCACTGAAGCTTCTAGTGTTAAATAACAGTTACGTGACGTTTAACAGTTAAGCGTCCCTCATCATGTACGTTTAAAGTTTCCTTTAACATTTATCTGTCACTTAAGGCTTGAGACTTCTTTAACAAAGTGTCAACTACGAATATACGTCAGGTTTTCGGCACTTTACAGAACGAGAGCTCATGTTTTGAAGGCGAAACGGAAAGAAAATGTCTAAATATCCAGTGTGTACGTGTGTATGTCGCTAATAATGCTCTTTTATCGCTTGGAACAGAAGCGCCCTCTCATCGTCATACGCGGAAAGTGGTAGAGTGCTCGTCTGCAACGATAATAGCCACAAGTAGCTCGCACAACACATACGCTACACACATGGTCCTTTCATGTGCCGTTGCTGGCCTTTTTCATGTAAATACCAACAGTTTTCTACGAAATTTGTCCCTGTTTACTTGCTCAACCCGCCTTTCGCGAATCTTCTGCTGATTAAAATTGTAGATTAAGCTGCAGACTTGTTGCTTTTTTTATGATTATCAAGCAGCGTATGTGGACGCTTTTGGTTGTTTTATTGTTATGATACAATGGCCCTTACTTCTATCTATAGGTATAGCATATGCGATATTACTCAGCAACACGACCCCAGTGCTTCTCGACTCAAGAGAGTAAGCTATACAGGATGTTTCTTAATGATAGGCGGTAATTAGAAGTGAGCATTTCCGAACCAAATTGAAAACTTCGTATAATGGTGCGTCCCAATAGGTCTGGTTTTCAAGATACAGAGCATCTAGGTTTTATGAAAATTCCGTCTTTTTATTAATATCTCGGAGATCATGGTGCCGATTTTGTCAAATTTAGTCAATGCTGTTCATTGCAACAAGACGCTTTGTTAAAACGGACTGTAAGATGATTATGAATTCCAGTGGGGTCTCTAGGGGGATGTCTCACGAATAGAATTGACCAAAAAATATATGCCACTGACTTTTTCAAAAACATATTTTTTTTCGAATTAATTAAGTATATTACAGCTTTTTCGGGTTTTGGTACCTCTTCGTATCTTGCTTGACGAGACAAAAAAATTAAAACAACTTCATTAGATGAAAAAATTTTTAAAATGTGAGCAGTGAAAAGTGATAACAAATTGACATATTAAAAAAAATGTTTAAAATGACCACCATTATATTTATTTGACTTTGTCACCTCGTATCGATGAAACTACACCTTTTTTACCCCGATGATGATTACACAGCGTCAGCCACGCGATACGATTACGAATGGCAGCTTCACGCTGCAGGTGGCGAGCTCTCAAGGTCATTCAAATTGTCCAGAAAATCCACATTAAAATATACAGGGCGTTCAGTGTATGCCAAAGAGATGACCTTTTTGAAGCTCTGCCTCTTCTAAGCATGCGAGACGCACCCACCAGACTACTGATTTCTGATTTTACTGGATCCAGCTCTGTAGATCGAGAACTGCAACGTCTCAATCTCTGGTTATTAAAAAGGCAGTTTATTACTTTTGCGTAGAGCAAATTTTCGATGCTAAAAGTCGGTCCTTCATTCCTCAAGCCCGTGCACCTGTTCTGCTATTGGCCAGTGCCTTCTTCCGTGACAAAAGGCGTGGCGGTCTCGATCAAGACCGTAGATAACAACTTAATATAGCTAAGTACGGGCGATTATCCTTTCCTCTTTTACAGAGCGATTCGACTAGAATTCAATTTATTAATGTTGTTGGTACTAAGTGGTCATAGTAGTTGCTCTACGTCCTGGCTTTTGGGGACTTTGCATCTATTTGCAAAAGTCCAAAAACCATACCATGTTATCTTGAGTAACAGAACCATCTAAACACTTTAGTCACTTGGGACCATGGGTGGCTGCAGGGGGAATGCCAAGTGGGTCATGACTATCCTCCTGAAAATCCAGTCAATTTCACGGTTGAATTTTTTAGAGTTGAGTTTTGCAACTTTTGATTCATAGAAAAAAGTGGAAGCCAAGTTTTCGTTTTAAGACAAAATACGCAATTTCAATATCTTCTTATGAATCACCCTACGTAACGTATACAGCTAGTTGTAGGTTGATATATACGACAGCGTGCATGAAATTGTAATTACTTTCAGTATCTCCAACTTGCATCGCGAACGTTTTCTG
This sequence comes from Acanthoscelides obtectus, assembly GCA_963669975.1. Taxonomy (NCBI): domain Eukaryota; kingdom Metazoa; phylum Arthropoda; class Insecta; order Coleoptera; family Chrysomelidae; genus Acanthoscelides; species Acanthoscelides obtectus. The sequence goes on along the minus strand of CAVLJG010000004.1, from coordinate 4,965,713 downwards.
CTTCTTATTGATTTTAAGCTAAGGTATTTTAGTCACGAGATGCGACGGGCGCAGTCATGCTGGTGGCTGGTGCAAAGGGCGAAAAACCCTTTCCATTTTATATAACACTAATACAGGAAATGAAGGTCTACAATCCCGTCAGGCTTCGACGAAACAAGTATGTTCCAGTTCCAACGATTCAGTTTCAGAATAAGCTAAAACGGCTAGGCTAACTACATCTTTAGAACTAAGAAGTACTTTCCCCCACATAAGCTCTTCACTCTGTCAAAATTGGCTATGCAATATAAACTATTCAAAAGAGTTATAAACATAATCACCATATTTAGCACATAAATTAAATAAAATGTAAAGTAAAGTCACGCACCATGGCCCGAGAGATTTAAGTCTGATTTTCTATTATCTCATTTGTAAACATGATTCCATGTATTTTGATTTATCTGACTTTCTATTTATTTTTGAAATGCAGTGCTGCATCTCGTTGACTAATACATGGTGTAAAAGCTTATGATTGTAAATGTTTTGTCATGAATAGACTCATTCTTTGTTTGCGTAGAAAATCGGTATATTTTAATATCTGACTTTGGCAACATCAGCTTTTATGCCTGGTAACACTATTTTGCGTCAAACAAGATGTTGTTTATGAAACCGGTTTCTTCGTACATTTTTTGGAGTTGAGCTAGCCAGGTCAATACCGTGATTACAACATTTAAAATAATTATTTATATACCTTTAATCGAACCATGACATAGTAAGGTCAAGAGTTGACATAAATGCTGTAAGGTAACTAACGATACAGACCAAACAGGTTTGCAGTTAGCCGAGTCACGATTCGAAATAGTCACAACAATAGGAGTCACGACCATTGAGCCAATGTTGCCATGGTCGTGACTGTATCCATGGTCATGACAAATAGTCACAGTTTGCGTTCTGCGAACAAAGTATATGATATATTTTCGAAAGAAGAATTTGTGACTTTATCCATGGTAGTGACAAATTGTCTCAGATTGAATTCGGCGAGCAAAGTGAATGATTCATTTTCCAAGGAGTAGGAATCGAAATGCCTCGTAGGTTGAATTGGGCATATTCTACTGGAATGTCAATCGATTTTACATCTATCTATCCGCGATATTAGAAGCTGAACCCTGTTGAACAACATATGTCATCATGGAGGAAGTCAACTAACAATGTAGACCAAACAGATTTGAAGTTAAGCGAGCCATGATTCAAAATAGTCACAGCCATACGAGTCACGACCGTTGAGCCAATGCTGCCACGGTCGTGACTTTGTCCATGATAGTGACAAATTGTCTCAATTTGAGTTCGGCAAACAAAGTGCATGATATATTTTCCCAAAAATAAGAATCGAAGTGTGTTGTAGGTACGATTTTCTGTTTCTAGTGGAATGTCAATCAATTTTACCACTATTCCTATACTAGGTAGACCCTGTCAAGCAAGATTTGTCTTTAGTTGTGTAAGTTGACTAACAATATAGACCAAATAGTAGTTAGGCGAGCGACGATTCAAAATAGTCACAGCCATAGGAGACACGACCATCGAGGAATGCTGCCGTGGTTGTGACCTAATCCATGGTAGTGACAAATTGTCGGCGAACAAAGTATATGATATATTTTCCGTAGAATAGGAAAGTGTGCAGCAATCACGATTTTCTGTTGAACTGGACATCTAGTGAAATGTCAATCAATTGTACATGTACTGCGGTGCTAGAAGGTGAACAAGATTTGCCATAAATGGTGCAAGTTAACTAATAATATACATGATCCAAAATAGTCGCATCGTAGGAGTCACGACCATTGCTCAATTGCTGTCAAGGTCGTGACTTTATCTATGGCAGTGACATTTTGTCACAGTTCGTGTTTGGCAAAAAATAATATAATTGCCAAGGAATAGGAATGTATGTACGATTTGAACATTTTCTAGTGATATGTCATTCATTTCTACCACTATTTCTATATTAGAAGGTGAACCCTGTTGGACAAGGTTTTTCATAATTGGTGTAAAATGACTAACAGCATAGACCAAAGAGATTTGCGGTTAGGCGAGCCACAATTCCCAATAGTCACAACCACGTAAGTCACGACCATTGAGTCAATGCTGCCATGGTCGTGACTTAAACCATGGTAGTGACAAACTGTCACAGTTTAGTCCGGCGAGCAAAGTGAATGATATATTTTCCCAAAAATAAGAATCGAAGTGTCTCGTAGGTAGGATTTTCTGTTTCTAGTGGAATGTCAATCAATTCTACCACTATTCCTATACTTGAAGGTAGACCCTGTCACGCAAGATTTGACTTTAATTGTGTAAGTTGACTGACAATATAGACCATATAGTAGTTAGGCGAGCGACAATTCAAAATAGTCACAACTATAGGAGACACGACCATCGAGGAATGCGGATATGGTTGTGACCTAATCCATGGTAGTGACAAATTGTCGGCGAACAAAGTATATGATATATTTTCCGAAGAATAGGAAAGTGTGCAGCAAACACGATTTTCAGTTGAACTGGACATCTAGTGAAATGTCAATCAATTGTACATGTACTGCGATGCTAGAAGGTGAACAAGATTTGTCATAAATAGTGCAATTTAACTAACAATATAGATGATCCAAAATAGTCGCATCGTAGGAGTCACGACCATTGCTCAATTGCTGTCAAGGCCGTGACTTTATCTATGGCAGTGACATTTTGTCACAGTTCGTGTTTGGCAAAAAATAATATAATTGCCAAAGAATAGGAATGGAACTGTCTTGTATGTACGATTTGAGCATTTTCTAGTCTATGTCATTCAATTCTACCACTATTTCTATACTAGAAGGTGAACCCTGTTGGACAAGGTTTTTCATAAATAGTGTAAAATGACTAACAGCATAGACCAAAGAGATTTGCGGTTAGGCGAGCCACATATCCCAATAGTCACAACCACGTAAGTCACGACCATTGAGTCAATGCTGCCATGGTCATGACTTAAACCATGGTAGTGACAAATTGTCTCAGTTTGAGTTTCGCAAACAAAGTGCATGATATATTTTCCCAAAAATAAGAATCGAAGTGTCTCGTAGGTAGGATTTTCTGTTTCTAGTGGAATGTCAATCAATTCTACCACTATTTCTATACTTGAAGGTAGACCCTGTCAAGCAAGACTTGTCTTTAATTGTGTAAGTTGACTAACAATATAGACCAAGTAGTAGTTAGGCGAGAGACGATTCAAAATAGTCACAACCATAGGAGACACGACCATCGAGGAATGCTGCCGTGGTTGTGACCTAATCCATGGTAGTGACAAATTGTCGGCGAACAAAGTATATGATATATTTTCCGAAGAATAGGAAAGTGTGCAGCAATCACGATTTTTTGTTGATTTGGGCATCTTCTAGTGAAATTTCAGTCGATTGTACATCTGCTGCGGTGCTAGAAGGTGAACCAACCCTGTTGGACAAGATTTGTCATAAATGGCGTAAGTTAACTAACAATATAGATGATTCAAAATAGTCGCATCGTAGGAGTCACGACCATTGATCCATTGCTGTCAAGGTAGTGACTTTATCTATGGCAGTGACATTTTGTCACAGTTCGTGTTTGGCAAAAAATAATATAATTGCCAAAGAATAGGAATGGAACTGCCTTGTATGTACGATTTGAGCATTTTCTAGTCTATGTCATTCAATTCTACCACTATTTCTATACTAGAAGGTGAACCCTGTTGCACAAGGTTTTTCATAAATGGTGTAAAATGACTAACAGCATAGACCAAAGAGATTTGCGGTTAGGTGAGCCACAATTACCAATAGTCACAACCACGTAAGTCACGACCATTGAGTCAATGCTGCCATGGTAGTGACTTGAACCATGGTTGTGACAATTTGTCACAGTTTAGTGCGGCGAGCAAAGTGGATGATATATTTTCCCAAAGATAGGAATCGAAGTGTCTCGTAGGTAAGATTTTCTGTTTCTAGTGGAATGTCAATCAACTCTACCACTAATCCTGTAATTGAAGGTAGATGCTGTCACGCAAGATTTGTCTTTAATTGTGTAAGTTGGCTAACAATATAGACCAAATAGTAGTTAGGCGAGCGACGATTCAAAATAGTCACCACCATAGGAGACACGACCATCGAGGAATGCTGCCGTGGTTGTGACCTAATCCATGGTAGTGACAAATTGTCGGCGAACAAAGTATATGATATATTTTCCGAAGAATAGGAAAGTGTGCAGCAATCACGATTTTTTGTTGATTTGGGCATCTTCTAGTGAAATTTCAGTCAATTGTACATCTGCTGCGGTGCTAGAAGGTGAACCAACCCTGTTGGACAAGATTTGTCATAAATGGAGTAAGTTAACTAACAATATAGATGATTCAAAATAGTCGCATCGTAGGAGTCACGACCATTGACCCATTGCTGTCAAGGTAGTGACTTTATCTATGGCAGTGACATTTTGTCACAGTTCGTGTTTGGCAAAAAATGATATAATTGCCAAAGAATAGGAATGGAACTGCCTTGTATGTACGATTTGAGCATTTTCTAGTCTATGTCATTCAATTCTACCACTATTTCTATACTAGAAGGTGAACCCTGTTGCACAAGGTTTTTCATAAATGGTGTGAAATGACTAACAGCATAGACCAAACAGATTTGCGGTTAGGTGAGCCACAATTACCAATAGTCACAACCACGTAAGTCACGACCATTGAGTCAATGCTGCCATGATAGTGACTTAAACCATGGTTGTGACAAATTGTCACAGTTTAATCCGGCGAGCAAAGTGAATGATATATTTTCCCAAAGATAGGAGTCGAAGTGTCTCGTAGGTACGATTTTCTGTTTCTAGTGGAATGTCAACCAACTCTACCACTATTCCTATAATTGAAGGTAGACCCTGTTACGCAAGATTTGTCTTTAATTGTGTAAGTTGACAATATAGACCAAATTGTAGTCAGGCGATCGACGAATCAAAATAGTCACAACCATAGGGGACACGACACGGTTGTGACCTAATCCATGGTAGTGACAAACTGTCGAACAAATTATATGATACATTTTCCGAGGAATAGGAAAGTGTGCAGCAATCACGATTTCCTGTTGAATTGGGCACCTTCTAGTGAAATGTCAATCATTCCCACTACTATTCCTGTACTAGAAGTTGAACTCTGTTTGCATCAATCGCCTTCCCCAAATCTAGTGAATCGATCCCGCTACCACCGACGGATTGATAAGCTTCTACACGCTATAAAAAAGTTTTGTTTTGGATACATGCCCTGCCGTAATTCGTTTCATTTAACTTTTGGACTGGTGGTGCTCTGCAAGCAATTTAGCCGATACGCGATACATAACGGTATATTTGAGAATCAGTCGGCCATATAGGGAGGAATTGCTTTTTTCATGGAAGGGTAACCGCAGGAATGACGCCAAGAGCTATCAAACGTTTCTCATAGGACGTTTCATAATATCATTTGCAGAAATTTCCTCTTGGTCGTCAGTTCAATGTTGTTGCAACTAGTCAATATGCCCAACATAGTGTCCTAATGTATTTTCGTCGTTTTTTGGACGACAAGCGAGGGTGTCGTGTCTGGTACATCCAAAACAACAGATAACTTGATGCTCGCTTGTCGCTCTGGAGATGCCGGACATTTTTTGGTACAACAGGCCAAGCTGTCTGGGTGTTCAATGAACAAAATATACGGTCTTATCATTTCCAAAGCCGTTGAAAGCACACGCAACTTGTTCGACAAAAAAGCCGAGCCTAAAAAAAATTCCAACCATTCCGGTGGCTTCAGTTGATAAATCCGAACTTTTCACGTTCAATTACAACATCGGCATGTCGCACATGTAATTTCAGCTATCTCCAGGATTAGCTCTGGAGCTTGAAGCCTGTCACTGGAACGTCCAATTACCATCGGAAGCTCTGGATGTATTTTTGCGTTCGTCACAAGTGACTAGATGCAACTTATCTAGACGGACGCCTACTAGATCTATCAGGATATTAATGAAGAGTTAGTGTTGGAATAAATTCGTTTTTGGGTCATGCTAGTTTGATGTATTGTGAATAAAATTACCAAGAGATGAAAATGTTCTCACTTGTCTATCTCCAAGGTAAGGCCTGTACTGTGCTGACAACTGCTAATAAACATGAAACAGCGCCGTATGCGGTTGGTCATGGTAACTAAGACGAAAAGCAAACTTGTCTCATCTTAATAGCAACAATAAATATTATGGCTGAATGAAAATATAAATTTATTTTAAAACGAAGTCCATAAGATCGTGCGAGGACGACTATTTAACATGTATCCTTTTTTTTGTTCTGACCTCAAACATATAAAGAGGTCAAAATATACATTCAAGAGAACAATAATTCACAAAGGACTGAACATGATTAATATTGGGAATACAAAAAAAACGTTAACATTAAAGGAAAACGGTATTATATATTGAAAAAATAGGCAAAAAAAATGTAGAGCCTCAAATTATCTATAAAAATCGGCATTACACTGTTTTTCTTAAGTATCGCGATTTCTGAGCTAGAGCAACTCAAATGTTGAAAAAAATGTGTTTCTATACTATGCACACGTATAACACGCCACTTGAGGAGTAGTGTACATTTGTCCGATTTCTTTAACGTTGCTTACTCGGTATCTACCTGGCGGTGATGTGGAATCGTGTGGATACTGTGGAAAACAGGTATCCTTGAATCGCTAAGTCTCAGAAATAGCGATTTTAAAAAAAGTGGGTATTTTTATAAAAAATCTTACGGCTCGACTGACAGTCTCAAATAACACGAATCCTCTTACTTTGGCATTGAATTAATTTTTTTGCAAATTGAGGATAGACGGGCACATCGCTACAAATTATCAATTATCAGCTCTATCCGAATGATTGTCAGCTCATCCCTATTTCTTTTGGGCTGAGTCCATCGGATTGATGTTTTAACCACCCAGTCTCAATGCTGACCTTTTCGTTTACCCAATCTATAGGAAACTCCTGCTTTCCATCGTTACTCACAAAATTCTCGTAAGTATCCCGCTTCTGATCACAAAACTCTGTTATATCCCACTTCTGATGAAATATAAGATCGTAATGCTTTTTTCGGAGCACTCGATTCACCAGGCGGTTTAATATCCTAACCACTCAGCCTTAGTGCTAACCTTTTCTTTACTCCGACTTCTAGTGACTCAAACTTTTCGCCGTCACCATCTCACAAAACTCTGATATATCCCGCTTCTGAGTGTCTCTGAGTATATGATTCGAAACCCGCGATTCGCCAGATAGTTTAACAGCCAGGCCACTCAGCCTTGATGCTGACGTTTTCCTTAACGCGGCTTTTAGTGACTCCTGGTTTTGGCCATTACCAACTCACAAAATACTGTTGTATTCCACTTCTGATTACATATAAGATCGTAATACTTTTTTTCGGAGCACTAGATTCGTTAGGTGGTTCAATAACCTAACCACTCACTCTTAGTGCTAACCTTTTTTTTAACCCGACTTTTAGTGACTCAAACTTTTCGCCGTCAGCAACTCACAAGACTCTGATATATCCCGCTTCTGATTGCCTCTGAGTATATATTTCGAAACACGCGATTCGCCAGATCGTTGAACAGCCAGGCCACTCAGCCTTGATGCTGACGTTTTCCTTAATGCGGCTTTTAGTGACTCCTGCTTTTGGCCATTACCAACTCACAAAATTATGTTGTATCCCACTTCTGATAACATATAAGATCGCAATACTTTTTTTCGGAGCACTAGATTCACCAGGCGGTTTAATATCCTAACCACTCAGCCTTAGTGCTAACCTTTTCTTTACCCCGACTTCTAGTGACTCAAACTTTTCGCCGTCACCATCTCACAAAACTCTGATATATCCCGCTTCTGAGTGTCTCTGAGTATATGATTCGAAACCCGCGATTCGCCAGATAGTTTAACAGCCAGGCCACTCAGCCTTGATGCTGATGTTTTCCTTAACGCGGCTTTTAGTGACTCCTGCTTTTGGCCATTACGAACTCACAAAATTCTGTTGTATCCCACTTCTGATAACATATAAGATCGTAATACTTTTTTTCGGAGCACTAGATTCGTCAGGTGGTTTAATAACCTAACCACTCACTCTTAGTGCTAACCTTTTCTTTAACCCGACTTTTAGTGACTCAAACTTTTCGCCGTCAGCAACTCACAAGACTCTGATATATCGCGCTTCTGATTGCCTCTGAGTATATACTTCGAAACACGCGATTCGCCAGATCGTTGAACAGCCAGGCCACTCAGCCTTGATGCTGACGTTTTCCTTAACGCGGCTTTTAGTGACTCCTGATTTTCGCCATTACCAACTCACAAAATTCTGTTGTATCCCACTTCTGATAACATATAAGATCGTAATACTTTTTTTCGGAGCACTAGATTCACCAGGCGGTTTAATATCCTAACCACTCAACCTTAGTGCTAACCTTTTCTTTAACCCGACTTTTAGCGACTCAAACTTTTCACCGTCAGCAACTCACAAGACTCTGATATATCGCGCTTCTGATTGCCTCTGAGTATATACTTCGAAACACGCGATTCGCCAGATCGTTGAACAGCCAGGCCACTCAGCCTTGATGCTGACGTTTTCCTTAACGCGGCTTTTAGTGACTCCTGCTTTTCGCCATTACCAACTCACAAAATTCTGTTGTATCCCACTTCTGATAACATATAAGATCGTAATACTTTTTTTCGGAGCACTAGATTCACCAGGCGGTTTAACTTCCTAACCACTCAGCCTTAGTGTTAACCTTTTCTTTACCCCGACTTCTAGTGACTCAAACTTTTCGCCGTCACCAACTCACAAAACTCTGATATATCCCGCTTCTGAGTGTCTCTGAGTATATGTTTCGAAACCCGCGATTCGCCAGATAGTTTAACAGCCAGGCCACTCAGCCTTGATGCTGACCTTTTCCTTAACGCGGCTTTTAGTGACTCCTGCTTTTGGCCCACTCTCAAAACTCTGTTATATCCCACTTCTGATAACATATAAGATCGTAATGCTTTTTTCCGAAGCACTCGATTCACCAGCCGGTTTAATATCCTAACCACTCAGCCTTAGTACTAACCTTTTCTTTAACCAGACTTTTAGTGACTCCAGCTTTTCGCCGTTACCAACTCAAGAAAGTCATATCTATCCCGCTTCTGATTAAGTATAAGTTCGCCTTAATGCTCTTGTTATCCCAAATTACCAACTCACAAATTCTGGGCTATCCCGCTTCTGATTACCAATAAGTTCGCGATGATATTTTTCGCAACAGCCGATTCGCCAGACGGCGAGCGAAGTGAACGAATCGATCGAAGTCCGGCGGTATGCAGGCGGCGTGTAATCGGCAGTGCCGTGAAAAGAGAGGAAAAAAGAGAAGGCAATCAAAGCAAGCCATGTCCGGCGGCGACTGTGGCTCCCAAACACAAAACCAACTCGGACGTTAAGGATATCCGCTGGTAACACGCTCCAAGGAGCACCAGATTCAGGATCTACGGTGTGAATACCACCGTGTGAGATACTGCTACTTTTTTTTGTTCTTTTATGCTCGGAGATTCAACTTCCGCAAATAGAAATATGTACATACAGTATGACACAACTATTGTTAAGCTAGCCATACACACGCGAAACGAGTGGAGAATCGAACACAAACTGCTTCATCAATGAAAAATATATGTAACCAACTTACATGCAATTTTATAAGTAATGAAAGTTTATCTTTGTGTACTTCTACTGATTCACTGGGTATCTTAATCAGCGCCTACACAAAGCGTATCCAGGATTCAGGATCGCCAGGTCCTCGGAATAAACTGCTTATTGTTATTTTCCAATGTGCACACGTCGCGTTGCGTAGGTATGCAAAAATCTCGTTAAATTCGCAAAAAAATCACAATATTTATCGTTCGGTGCGGATCTGCTGAATTTACGGTAATCCCTGGATGCGTATGACAGAGGAAATGGTCATAAAAACGGGAATCTAGGAAATTTACGGGAGAGCCGACCGACCGGGCAGGAAACAACAGAGGTACGGTATATGCAACACCACACAGTACCGCAACACCCTGAAAAAGACACGTATTCCTCACGAGGAACGGAATTCTCTCCAAAACTCAGAAATATGAGAAAGGTCAAAGGTCACCTTCATTAAAGCCAAATTGCACGTCAGGAATCACATTGTGGTCTGCCGAGAAATTTTCAAGGTGACGTAGAATCACCTTTTCAGCGAGTTTAGAAGGAGCTGACAGTACACTAATGGGGCGGTAATCCTGGGGGAATATCGAACCCACCTTCTTTGGGATCATTATGACATCAGCGGTCTTCCACGCCGTTGGGAAGTGCTGGGTCCTTAGCATGGCATTGATTATTGCCACGAGATAAGTTAAGGACTTCCGCGAAGGTAGCTTCAGCGCCTTATTAGTGATTCGACCCTCTCCAGGTGCTTTACGCACCTTCAGGTCTTTAATATGACCTTGGAGCTCTGCTGGTGTGCAATGCGGAGTCTCAGGAGATTCCGCTGATGTGCCGTGCGGCTCTTCAATTGAGGAATCTTCTGAGGAAAAATCACTAAGGGAGGCACTACTGCCACTGACGCCGTTGGCCCTAAAATATCTCCTGACGGATCTTACAATATGTTGCTCCTCGTCGAGGTCATTATCAAGGTCATAGTTGGGAGAGAACTGACTTTCCATTGCATCAGCGAAAACCTCGACCTTTTCCTTTGTCCTACAGACTATGCCCCTAGGACCGTCGATGTGCGGGAGTTGTTCTCGCTTTCCGTTTCTGAGCGACTTTGCAACTTTCCAGAGAGGAATACTTGAGTCAAGCATCCCCGACAGAAAGTCGCTCCATTGCTCATTACGGAATTCATGAAGAGCATTTTTCACTCCGTGAACAAGATTAGTTGCTCTGTGAATGTCATCTGGGTGACAAGACCTCTTCGCTCGCTTAATTGCAGCTCTTTTGTCAGAAATTTTCTGACGAATGTCTGCAGGGAGAAAAGGTCTGCCGCGTCGTCGTACTGGTAGAGCTTGCTGAACGGAACTTGTCCACTCCGCTTGAGCAGCATCTATATCGTTCTCATCATCTATGATCGGGATATTGGGGAACTCTATAAGGAGCGACTTGTAAAGTTCCCAATCAACCCTTCTCCTTGGAATTTATTTCATTTATTCATGATAACACAAAAAATTGTTTACACTCGTCATGGAGGCTAGGGGAAATTGAGGAGGCGATGCAATGGCCAATTTGTATTTTTGAGAATACTGAAAACGAAGCATCTGAATGAAAGTAATTTCGGGGAGCGCTAGAAAATAGTAGCTTCTCAATTTGGGAGGTAGACGCCGTGAATTTGGGAACCCTGGCTTAGAGTATGCACTTACTGTTGGATGAAGCTAGCTCGATATTAATTAATCGTGAATTTTCTACTTTTTCTTGACATTGTTTCCCCATTAACGTTGCTACCTTTTCTCTTCTACAATGTGACAATATAACGTTTCATCTCTTGCCTTCTTACCCATATTGGACTTTTGTTGATTGGAGTATTCAATCTTGACTCAAAAAATGTATATGTCGATCAAATCGTATTTATTGGACATACTAATATTTTCATAAAAGTCCTTCTAAATGATAGCTGATCCCAAGATTTATTCGATTTCATCAATGAAAGATTTCAGTTTTTGAGGAGTATGTTTTGAAGATTATGCAGATAATTTTGTCCATTGTCGACTGAACATCGGTTTAGATGTGACGGGTATGAAAGTGTTTAGCAGCCTGCGACATCGTCGAGGGTTTCACTTAGTACCGTCTTATACTACGGCTACAGGGTACAGGAGGAGGGGGGGATTCGTTTGTTTTTTGGGGAATTGGACCCCCCATTAAGCTGGGGCTCTAGGCACGTGCCTCCTGTGCCCGCAGAGTAGAGACTAAATGGCTTTTACTCACTCTGACACGGTGGACATCCGCAGGCTTCACGTTTTAAATTCAATTCAATTCAATTCAATTCAAAATATTTATTTCGTCATGAATAAACACCATAAACAAAAGAAATTCTACATATAGAGTAATGACGAAAAAGGACAGTCTCTCGATTATAAAACCGATACATTGGACCCTTTAATACAAAGAGTCCATGCGAGAAAGCCCTGAATACCCTAAAAGTTCTTAAACAAAATAAAAAATACAATAAAGAGGCAAATGAAGAGGCGGTGAAACACAAAAAAGGCAAAAACGAAGAGAGAACCCCCGGGAGCTGGCAACGGACGCGAAAAACAAATCTATACAACTTGTCAGCGAGTAGGAATGTAAAAACGTTATTTTTGCTCACACAAACGCTGCTAAAGTAGCTGGTGATTCTGTAACAACGTTTTTGTCAGTTTTAAGAATGTTTTTGACGATGAGCTTTTAACTGAAGTTGGTAAATTATTCCATAAGTGAACCGCCACATAGGCAAACGATTGTCGGAAGGAACGCGTTCTATGCCTAGGTACGATAAAATTGAGATTATTTCTACTTCTCTGGGCACTAGGCAAAGGCACAAATCTTTCTCTTAAATAGGGCGGTTGACCTGTTTTTATAACCCTATAGATAAAAGAATACATGTGATATTTTCTGCGATTCGTCATGTTTAATATGTTGTAGTTATTCAGATAAGGAGTGATATGGTTTCGATATGGAATTCCAAATGCAAATCTCATGCAACTATTTTGAACTTTTTGTATGCATTTTTTGGTTCGCGACGATAGCGAATCACCATAGACGACATCTCCATAGTCAAAAAGTGATAAAATTAAGGTATTACACAAATAATATTTTTGTTTGGCTGATAAATGTTTTTTTAATTTGTTTATATTTTTTAGTCGCATGTAAGCTAAATTTGTTCTGTTTTTTATATGACTGCCGAAGCCAAGCGAGCTATCAAATATAATGCCTAGATTTTTTGTCTCCTGAACTATGGGGATTCTGTCATTGTTAATAGAAATTACTAAATTTTGTTCAAAATGTTCTCTTTCAGTACTGTTTTTATTCATAACCATTACTTGCGATTTTGAGGGGTTTAGTTTAAGGTTGTGACGCTTTGCAAATGTGTCAATTTTTTGGAGATCTGAATTTAGTTGTTGTTGTGCAATATGGATTGTGGTTTTATTGACAGGGAGATATATTTGTGAGTCATCTGCATATTGTTTTATCTTTGCGAATTTTACCGATTTGACCATGTCAGATATGTAGATTGAAAATAGCAAAGGAGATAAAATTGAACCTTGTGGAACTCCTCTTTTTATAGGTTTAAAATCGGTTTTGTAAATAGCAGAATCATTTGCTAACATAACACAGTTTGTTGAACGGTTGCTTAAGTATGTTTTTATTAGATTTACGGAGTTCTGCGAAAACCCCTGGTAATATAACTTAGCTAGTAACATTTCATGATTCAGAGTGTCGAACGCTTTACTAAAGTCGAGAAGAACCATGCACGTACTATTTTTTTGTTCTTGATGATGTCTGATATCATCCAAGATATTAACTAATGATGTACTTGTGCTAAAGTTTTTTCTAAAACCGGATTGACTATCTGGTATGATATCGTTTGTGTCACAAAAAAACCTAATTTGATTATAAATATGCCTTTCTAAAATTTTGGATGTAGCGAGTAATATGCTAATAGGCCTCAAGTCTGTAAATTCTTTAGGTTCTGCTATTTTTGGTAAGGGTTTAACAATAGCTTTCTTCCATATTTCTGGAAATAATCCCCCCAAAATACATGTGTTGATTATATTCAGCAAGGCACTCGTACAAAATGGGATACATAACTTTAGGTCTCTCATAGAGAAACCATCCTCTCCAATGGCATTTGATGAGATATTAGTTACAATTTTGATTAGACTGGCCCTGTCTAACAGTTGGAAGCTAAGAGAATCGTTAATGTTTACATTGTTTTTGTAAAAATTGATTAATTCTTGGGAAGCAGTGTCTGGTAAATTGTCGGTCTGCTGGAAGTAATTGTGTATGTCATTTACATTTTGTAAGTGTTCGGGTATAGTTGAGTGAGTTTTCTTGCATGTTATGTTGAGCTTTTTGGTAGTGTCCCAAAATTCCTTACCTTTCTTTGTTGAGAGTAAGTTAAAGAATGTATTTTTTTCTCGGATAATTGCATGCTTTGTATAGTTCCTTAGTTGTTTATAATATTCAAAATGAGCCTATGATTTTGATTTTTGAAATTTTTTATGAGCTTTATCTCTTAGTCTGATTAAAATTCTTATATTTTGAGTGATCCAGGGTACATAAGGTTTTTCGGTTATTTGTTTTGTTTTTATTGGAGCATGTTTATTCAGAACAGTTACTATATTTTTATTAAAGACTTCTATTTTTCGGTCGATTTGGTTTATATAGTAAATATCCTCCCACCCAAGTAGAAACCCTTCATTTAGGATTCTCTATCTATCTAAATAGTATGTCTTCTCAACGGCCGAAGTGAGATTGAGTTGCCAGCATGCTCAGAATAATGATGCGCTAATTGCAAACCTCATATATCGTCGGTAGTCGCGTTGCTGTGATGCACTGCATATCCTGTGACTGAGGCTCGTTGCATTGCATAGCCTACTCTGTCTGTGCGCGCTACCGGTCTGTCGGCTACGGTTATTGTTATCTTAATTAATTGCACGGCCGTCTAGGTGTATTGCAACTGTTGGTCTTGGGAATGATTACGACACGGGGACACCGCTATAGATGAAGACTAAGACTTTTTAAGTTTGCCGGGTTATCAAAATATCTAAGATTCTTAAATTCTTCAATTCTCAATATTTTTAAATGTTTGCTATAGCTTTGAAAAATTACCAAATTTTCAAAATTTCTAAAATGTTACGTATTTTTTCGATGTTTGTGCAGTAATTTCATATTGACGTAGCTATAGAATTGCTTAAAATGATTTCATACAGGTGATGGCCACAAAAATTTTATAACGTGTCACTCTGCTTTATTTGTCTGCTTCTAACCTCAAAATATTCTATTCGAAACAAAATGTCCTCCGACTGTCAGTGCTTTCGTCATAAATAGCGTTGCGTTTCTAGAGAAACCTCAGAGACTACTATGAGTGTGTATACTCGGCCCTGTCATATAATGAACCTGGGGACAGGCCTCAACTATCGACAGAGTATTCATCACGCAAAAACGAATCATTAGTAACATGTTCAATTGATCGTTCAGAACATCCTGTATTGTCTGATTCAAGAAATATCAACCTTTGACCATACATTCAATCCATTTATTAAAACTACCATAGTCAAATACCAGAATTGATGACAGTAGCAGAAGTCATCGTGCGCCACTGCTTTGATGCCGTACCTTTCGATTACAGCGACGTTTACCGACAGTTCACAAAGAAGCGCCGCATTTTCGAAGGCCTCCGCGTCATAGCAGTGGCGTACGATGAGTTTCGTCATCAATTTTGGTATTCTACTATAACCCATACTTATAAAAACAGATGTGCTACCCAAAAAAACTCGTACTTCCTTACGGAATAAGAACCAATGTTGCTTAGATAAGCATAAGTTACCTACTCACGAAAAGTCGCTTGAATACGCTGGTACAGGAATGTACAATTATTTACTAGAATCGGTTAAGCATGTAGATAACGTTATGCACTTTAAAAGAAATTTAGAAATTTAGAAATTCTTCATTAACGCGTATAGCATTTAAATATAAATAACAATACAAAATATAAAATCATTAATGGTGCATGATCACAAGAGGGCGGTCTACAATCTTAAACACTACTAGATACAACAAGACCAATTATTACTGTACTACATTTCTCACTTTATTCGCAAAAATAAGGATGCCAAACAGAGCTGGCATATTCAAATAATGATCTTACTAAAGCACAGTAGACATCTCTCACAATAAAAACATTATTGACGTCCCTAAGACTCCTAAAAACAAATCCCAAAAGACGCATAGCTCTGGATGTTATTTTCTCAATGTGAGACACAAATGTTAACTCACAATCAAGCCACACACCCAAATCCCTTACTAGGTTTGTTCTCTGTAAAATTGCATTGCAAAAGCTATTGGATTTTTAATTTTACAGAAGGTTATAACTTTGCACTTATCAGTATTTAGCATTAAGTTATTTACATTGCACCAATGAGAAAACCTATTTAAGTCTTCCTGCAAAGCGAGGCAATCACTCATTTCTAATAATCTTAAAAATTTTTAAATCGTCCGCAAAGCCAAGAAAAAGACAATTAACAAAAATATCCTTAATATCATTCACAAAAATATTGAATAGAAGCGTAGACAAATGGCCTCCCTGGCCAACACCCGATGTAACACTAATTTCTGAGGATATATGGTTTTTGATCTTATCCACTTGGTATCTACCTGTTGCATTACTCTCAAGCCATGTATGCCAATTGACCTCAGCTTGCTTACCAAGATACCATGATCAACTCTGTCGAACGCCTTTGAGAAATCAGTGTATACAGCATCCACTTGATATTTATTCTCAAAGGCATTCAACAGAAGGTGCTCATAGGTTAGGAGATTTGAGACAGTTGATTTTCCCTTAATAAAGCCATGCTGCTCATTAATTATAATATTCCTGACACATGGAGATATTTTGTCATAAATTATGGACTCAAAAACCTTAGCAATAACTGAGACCTTAGAAATAGCTCTATAATTTTTTATATTTGAGCACCTTAAGAGGATGCTCTTAACACCTTCTATAGCGTAGATCTGAAATCTATCTTTTTTCTTTACCTGAAATAACATAGTTGTGAGTAGGTCTTGGTATTCACATGCACGTTTTCATTTTTCTGTATTCGGTTTGTTTGTTGTTGTTTTAGTTCGTGTTTTATTTTGTCTTCACTTGTATGTTGTACATAATTATGACGTGTTCCTGTCCATGCTTATGTATCGGGTTCGGACCTCATAAAGGAATTTAAATTTGAATTATCCCAAAATCTTAGATTGCTCGACATCTTTTCAATTGAACCAAACTGTGACCTTGAAGTGACCTCAAAACGTCTTCGAAGAGACGAACTATCTCCAGATTCAAACATCAAAACCTGCCACCATTCATATGCAGATTGTACACCTTGAGTTCGTTGCACCCAGCTCCTGATGGGCAGCTGTATCAAAATCGTTTTCAAATATTCAACGTTTTAGCATCGACGCTTGAATAATATACAACTCCTGATACATCTTATAGTTGATCGTTGGTATACGTCGTGAATTATAAACGATCTACGGAGTTACTTCACAACGGACAGGTGATATACAGAATGAATTGTTCATTTTGATGTATGACTTGTATTACATCCGACTAAGTGACCGGATCTGGTATCACAAATTGAAGCTACGTCCTGGATAAGCTCATCAGTGTTGTTCGATGTCCGTTTGACGGTGGATCAAATATTAAAGAGGTTCAGGAACCTTGCAGTGGATCAAGAAGTGTGCAGTGCTGTTATGGCAGTGTTTTTGAAAGTGGGAAAGGTAAAGAGCTTATAGGAAATTGGGGGTGATGATACCTACCCTGGTCTTTGATTGTTGCGGAGCGCACATCTTTACCAGTTTCGGAGGGCGCTAGAAAGTCATTGATTCTCAATGTGGGCAGTATATAAAGTAAATTTAAAAACGTCGGTTCTAGGAGTCTAAAGTATATTCAGATAAGAGATAGACCGGACATAAACAAGACCACGTGATCATCGAACGCTGTAACATTCGGCAGGGACGTATTAAGAGTCACGCAGTACATATTTTAGATAGTAGATGCTGCTTTGCGTAACTTTGTAGTAAATTAGCACAATTCGATGTGTATACGATTGGTGATGGATATAGGATCGTGTGGGGGTGGGGTATATATAATGATGTAAATATACGATGAATATGATGTAAATATACATAAGGGTTTCAAAATTTTCGCTTCGATTTCCAGCTTCGGATGCCGCCTGATGTTTGGTGAAATACAGTCGAATATAATCTCAAAATGGCGTTTAAATTAGCCTAAATTAAAAATAATCGTATATCTCTTAAAATTGCTTTTAGAATATTGATTAGTATATTTTTTGATTTCTAGGTAAATATGTAACCAAATTAAAACGTTCAAAACGTAAAAAAATGTGCATGGTTGAACATTGTCAGAAAGTAGATTCTTGAATAGGTTTTGCCAAAATGGGTTCAAAAATGTCAATAATTAATTAAAAAATACAGTAGCTTTATAATTACTTATAACTTACCGAATTTGATGAACGACATCTTTTATTGGAAAGATGAGCTTGATGAGCTTTCATCATCGCTACTGCCTGAAGCACCAACGTCAATAATGAATGGCTCGACTTGTTCCTCTAAAATATTGTCCAGTTCCCACATTCTCTTTTCAACTTTGTCTTTCACGTGCTTAATACAGTTTTCCCATTTTTGCGCTGTTATTAATTCTAGTGCTTCTTTGAAAAGTCCTTTGAGGTCACAAAATTTAAAAGTTGTATTGTGCTGAGCTATATATTTTTTAACCTCTGCCCATATGAGCTCAATGGGATTGAGCTCGCAATGGTATGGAGGTAAACGGAGCACAGTTTTATTTTGACTTGCTGTCATTTCGTCAATGGCGTATTTTTGATATTCCGCCTTGTGATCCTTGACAATTCTTAATAATTGTACTTTCAGCATTGCTTCTTCAAAGTTGATATTTTTCGAGCGGAGCCAATTTTGAACATCAACTTTCCTTGAAGCCGTTGTTGGGACCTTCTCCATTCTTCGAGAATGATAAGGCGCATTAACCAAAACAATTACTGCGTTTTCCTCTAAGTTCGGTAAAATTTTTGAAAGCTACTGTTCAAACGATTCGCCATTCATTTCCTCGTGGTAATCTCCAGTTTTCTTAGACTCAAAGCACCACAGACCGTCAACAACTGCACTCAGGTGTCTTTTTTTAGAGCGTTTCCTAGGTGGACTACAGGAGTTTACAACTTCATCGGCAGTATCTGTACTACGGGGCATTTTGCGCAAGCAGTTGATAACAATAACAATCAATAACAAGGTATAACAATAACAACGACAAACTCAACAACTTAATAAGATAACAAACGAAAACGTCGAAAGAAATATCAAATTGCAATGATGCACACGACATACGTAACACGTCTGAACCTGAATGTGACTCTGCCTTGATACGACTGCTCTGCCGCTCGGCATAGGCATTTAATTGCGAATTGACCAATGAGGGCTCCTGTTTTACGTCGAGACGGCGGCGTTAGCGTGAAAATCACCCGAACCTTTTGTTTACATCCGGTCTATCTCTTATCTGAATATACTGTAGTCATAGGAGGTAACATATAAGGTAGCCAATCTCTCTTTTAGTGGGATTCTTATACATAGCATACGGCGTTGTCTTTTTAGGAAATATATATCGTTTCAATCTGAACTTTGTAATTTCTTTCATTGTTTACAATTCCTACAGACAATTCGACAGGTTGAAAATTTGACACCGTGGAACCACGGAACTCTATATTGAACTGGACTCCCTGACGCCACTACCTGGGAGTAGTCACAGCGAGTGTATAGGAGTGGTTTTTTACAGCACATAATAGACATTCGTTCATCGTAAACTAGTTGGCGCCTTTGCTTATTTTGGATGACATGTTGGGTAGGGAAGTCTAGATGATGATTACGTTATCGGTAGTTATTTACTTTTTTACACGAATGGCAACCCTCACATTGTCTTTGCTTGAAAACGAAACGCATTTTCGGGGATTCCCGCAAATAATGCATACGTTTAGTGAACAGCGCGCCGTAATTCCCCTACTCGCTTTAGAACCGAGTAGGGGAATTACGGCGCGGTGTTTATCATGCTTCCGTCAAGTCACTAAATCGTCACATCGAAAATATACATAAAAAAGTAAACACGCACATAGGAAAGTTAGACCTGTAAGAGTCGCTGCTCGTCGTGCTAATGAACTGATGTGCATTATTCAAAATTTAGAGCACCATGATGTTTAATGGCTCGATAAGAACGACGTAGACATTCCAAAATCCGATGAAAGCGAACAAACTCACAATACTGAGCAGCAATCGAAGCAATCCAAGGTCATCGAAAACTTAGAATCATGGATTCGGGTTTCATGGACTGAAGACTGTTAATTTGAATTTAATATATGTACCAAAAATTTAAAATAAGTTTCTCATGTTAGTAAGATATAATATTTTTGTCCCTTACTCTATGTATCAGTAAAATATAATCTCTATCCTAAATCTATTTTATTATTTTTCAAATTATAATTATAACGTTATAATTATAATATTAAAAAAAAACAATACATTAATTGACAAATGTTTACATAAGCATGGGGGGAGGGGTTAAGAGCTTTGCTTACTTTTGTTGACAAGGGGGATGGGGGGTAAATAATTGTAATAAATCTGCTTACGTAATACTTGAACGGCCCCAAAGTCCTTTTTGGTCACGACTTGTGAATCATTCTGTACATGCGGGAAATCTATTACTTATATTGAATAGCAAAATACAATAATGTTTCACTGTGATCAACTTGATGTAGCCCTGTAAGTTCACGGTACTCTGTCCACTCTAACTTATTCAATCTGCCTTCAGCTACCGCCTATAACTGATAACATCATAACAACACCGGGACGCAACAGTGTCCGCCGATGCAAGTGTCCCGATAATCTGCAGCCGTAGCGTCGCTAGAATGTGGCAGAATTTCCCGCCGACCACTTGATATGCAAACATTGTACGCCAAGTGCCGATTTGCGCACCTACACTGCACAGCCATTAATTGAGATAACAATAAACGCCTAGGCAACCACTTCGTCTTCTATTGTATCGAGGGCGGTCGACAACGTCTTTGAATTTCGAACTTGTCGACATTAAGAAAATGGTAAAGCATTTTTAATAATAACCAGTAACTTTGACCATCTGAAGCGTATGCTGCATGGATGACTCGATGATTACCCCCTAATAGTACAATAATAATAATAATTTATTCACAGTATTTATATAGTTTGTGAATATCAAGAGAAAAAATTAATAAATCGTGTGTGTCAATTCCAGAGATATTCGCTTCCCAAATACAGAGAACTTCATTTTTCCATAAACGCTTCACCCTTAATGCGATCTATCTACGAGCCCCTTCCCACTTCAGTTGGCCCAACTATAGAAATCTTAGTTTTGTCCTTATCAAACACAAATAATAAAAATGTAGCAGGTTGTTATAGGTTCAAAATATTAACAATGAATATTTTGATAATATATAGTAGAAAACACCAACTGTATCACTCCCTAATCAAATTTGCAGCATAAAAATGACACATGTTGCAATTTCAGCATATCAACCTATTTTCATTTCAAAGCAAAATAAGACTATAACGCATAGGTGGCTGTGAAAAATAAAAGCCATGACAATTGTTTTTATTAATCACAGCTGCCAGAATACGTTTAAAATAGTTTTGGGTAGTTAAGTTTTTCAAAATGGATAAAGGAAAGGTTATTAGTGAGAAAATTCGGTTTCTGATAATTAAATTTTTCAATTCTGGGAAATCATCGTCATGTTTAGTTTATAAAGGCATATTTTGGTACAAATCTTGAAGTGGGCCAACTGAAGTGGGAAGCGGCTCGTATATAATTCATTACCTCCTCAAACTAAATCTTCAACATTTGATAACTTTTAAAGACTTTTCAAGAATCTGATTTTAGAGTGTCTTTATTAAAAATACTTGTATTTCACTTCTGCTTATAAAAATAGTATTTATTCAGCAATGAGATCAGTTTCACTATACAGGGTAGCCCATCCATGCGTGGACGGAATATTACTCATAAACAAAAACATTTTGGGAGAATTTATTAATGAGATGTTATACACTACATTTGGGGGCACCCTGTACAGTTGCCAATATTTTATAAATGAGCCCTCAAATGTCATGTATAACATGCCATAAATAGATTTTCCCAAAATGTATTTGTTTATGAGTAATATTCCGTCCACACATGGATGGGCCTCCCTGTATATGTATAAACTTTTTGTTATATCATCTTATTGTCATTTATCTATTTTTTTCATGTTTGTATTTATTTTTGTGCGGGTTAAGTGGAGCTAAACTTTTTCCAGATAAAAAAACGTTTATTATTATTAAATTACGAAAACATTAATTTCAAACATTGTTTCTTAACTGAAGTTCGAGTTCCGTAGGTTCCATGTGGGTGCGATGAGTAGACTCATAGTACGTACGTACGTGTGGGGTTTAACAACCGAATTCCATTCAGTGCCGCACATATCAATGTTTGTCCTGATTAACATTATATAGAGACATGAATGGGCGCGTCCATTCATACTGCAACGAGGTTTATTAAACAATTTATTAGTGACCATATGCAATAACGACCATCCGTCCATTAACACCTATAATTAATTTAGTCAAATAATTTTAGAGCATGCGGAATCAATTTTTCAACATGGCGACCGCCGATTGACGGCGATCGTCTGACTGATTCGGAATATTTGCGTCTAAAAATAAGCTACAGCTGTATTTGTGTCACTGCCTTCTGAAATATGTCTAAATATGTGTCTAGGTATTGTCGGAGATATCAAACATTTATTGTCATTTCGATTTTGGAAAATGTAGTACGATGATGCAAGCCATTTGGAGAAAGAAATCAGGAAAATGAAACGAAGTTGAAAATAGTTGTTTGTTCTGTTCAGAGCGCAAAGTATTTCTTTGCCGCTCCCGGAATGTGTTTGATCGACACGTGGCGCGCGGCAATATTTTGAGAGCGATGCAAATTATTTGCGCTAGAATGGCAGTTAGTGTCTCTTTCTATAATATATACTCAGCGACAAAGAAAATAAAAATAATAAAATTATTCAATTCAAACGAAATTATATATATTTATTTATATTTAGTTCATTCTGCCATTCCTTAGTCACAAATATTTTGACATTTTGATGATGGCAACATGGGAGCGTTCCGTCAGCGGTCCGACCGCAACCGGTAGCGAACGATCCTGCTATTTCTGACTTTCCAGAGCGGCAAAGTAATAATTTGCGCTTGGCAATCGAAAATTGTCAATTTACATGTGCCAGGCTGAAAAGATTGACGGGCACTTTATCTGTTGGTTGTTAAAAAAGCAACTTACTGTTTGAGAGGAGAAACAGATCTGAAACTTCATGTTTCACGTTATTTTGTCAAAAGCATACACCGTACACAGTGAAGTCCAAATGGCATCGTTCGAGGTATAGAATTAAGACCTCCTCCTTCATTCTGTGAGAAAAAAGTTCAGAGTACTGAATTTCCAGTAAGTAACCGTTTTATCTAGATCATTAGTGTAGGACGTCACCCGGGGAAAACGAAACGCCTGCTGATAAGAAGTCATGTGGCATATGCTTAAAAAGCGTTTCGACCGAGAGACGGAACGGACTGCACATCTGGCCTACCGCATGGGCGTACCATAGGGGGAAACGTCTTCATGTGATTGACAAGTTTGTGAGTAAATCATGATCTGACTTGACTCAATATTCCTTGGGGGATATGAGTTTGGACAGTTTGTCAACCAAGATATCGTATCAGAAGTTTCGACAGGTCTTAAAAAAAATCATAAAGGTTTATCAAATACATTACTTGATCCTAGGTTACTAATCCAAAGTCTGAAAAGTCGCTTAGTCTTGCAATTCTTCACTAAATAATTGGATATACATGGTGAACGGGACGATATTCATTCAGAATATCTTCGGATTCGGTTTCGGCGTCAGTAGTGGTTATTTAAACCGTATTTAAGGTATTTTAATTTTGATTTCCAAAAAGGATGTCAGGAATGTAGGCCCAGCCATGCTTATGCAAAGTGCGGGGAGATTTGAATCTAAAATAATAATTGACTAACCAAAATAATAGTTTCACTTCCCTGGACACTGAAGACGACAGTAACAAAGAAATCGTGACCAAGTTGTGAAGGATTCATCAGGGGTTGCAAAGGCGTCGGTAAAATGCATTTTTTTCTTTGAAATCGCGCCGGAATTAAGAGCTGTATAATGCAGTCCTAAGTTGTAAGAATTTGAGGTATACCATCAGTTCCTTTATTTCATTAGGCACATGTAGGGAATTTTGTAAATATTTTTTTTCCTCTTGGTTGTACATAAAAAACAAATGAGGTATAAACAAGCTTATGATATATAATTTACATAGGATAAAAGTAATGGGGGCCTTATAGTATGGTTTGGATACCTTTTGTATTTCAGGCTTTTGTCAGCACAAATATTTCATTGAAAAACGACCGCTGTAAATATTTTCGACGCCAATGTGTTATCCGCGATAGGCCGTGTTTGCAGACCGTGGAAGTCGCCAGGTGGTAATATCTTCCAAGGGGAGGGTTGACTGCCTCTGTGTGCAACACGGACAGATGTGAGCCACCCTTATGTTTTCTACCCCTTGCCTTGCAAGTTTCCTACATCAACCTTCTTATCGGTGCACTACCGATACCAGGCAACGTTGCCGTATCAGTCGCGGTGCCCCTGCTATTAAGGCTTTCACCGACACGGTATATGAAAGAATATAGTTCTGAGACACTTCTATTTGCGACAGCAGCAAGAAATGTGTCATGAGAGCATTCTTTTGACTTTTGATTTCAAGCTTTCTGTCAACCATGCAACCAACATCAGGAGCTAATAATGAAGTTACGGTTTATAAGAGTTGGACTAAGTATAACTTACAAAGTTGTTGAGTTCGTAGCTAAAATGGTGTTGCAAAGGTGTGGATTTCTTCTTTAAGTAGGAGATAAGCTCATATAAATATTTGGAACTTAGATTGAAAACATTACGATTTGTATAAATATGTGAATATGTCTTGGTGAAAGTTCTTTCAAAATTTGACAGTTGAAAAATTAATGTCAGCAGGAAAGCAGGTGAAGATCTAGGGGACCTTGATGTTAATGATTTTGGATGTTGATATAGTTCAGAAAAAGATGGGATTACTCTATTCTAAAGATGGATTGAGAAACACTGTAGAAAAGAGGCTATTCTTCAAAAGAGGAGAGAGCATAACTAATTTTCGAAAATAAAATATATATCACACATCGTTTACATTTTTATATTTTGGAACCAAGTCCATAAGTATATCGGTAAAAGGGAGCAGGGTCATCGACCGCCCACTGACATAAGAGGTTTTGAATACCTCCTTGATCTGAACAACTAATCGTAGTTAAAGTTTGTGTATTTGGATGGTAATCTCATTAGTAGCTCAACAGTGGGTGGTGAAATTTTTCTGCTACCGTGGGCTGAACAACACGTAATACGCCTAGTAGCACCGAAATTCAGGCTCAATTTTCTTTCAAAGTGTGTAACACTGATTGTAGGATTACCTTTAACTTTGCATCAATGTTTTAATGTTGCTGTAGCCTATAATTGTTTTCTCCTGTGATATTTAATGAAGCAAAAAGCATGTATTTATCAACTAACGAGCCTAGGGTCACCATAACTTGGGACTACCTAAGTAAGTAAGCAGATCGGCTAGCCGTCATCATTTATTTTTGCTAAGAGAAAATGTACGCTGTGCAAACAGATCCTGAACACGACTGCTACTCGCTCTTGCACACACGAATCGGGTAATAATTGCCTTTCATTTCATTCACCTTACTGGGTAACGCTGCAATTTTAATACAAA
Source organism: Acanthoscelides obtectus (assembly GCA_963669975.1). Taxonomy (NCBI): domain Eukaryota; kingdom Metazoa; phylum Arthropoda; class Insecta; order Coleoptera; family Chrysomelidae; genus Acanthoscelides; species Acanthoscelides obtectus. Next base: position 4,940,048 of record CAVLJG010000004.1, on the reverse strand, counting down.
CTTTCGCGATTGGCCACTACGCACTAGCAAACTGTTATTTGGAAGTGTATCTCAATTCGCATTTGATGGCCGACCGACCACAGACGGCCCACTATGAACTGATGTTTTGTGCTTCTTGGAAGCTCACCAGCATGGACCTACCTGAGACCAAGCCTAGCCCATGCTGATGAGTTGACAAAAAGCACAAAACAGCTAACTAAAAAACCTATTTCTCTGACCTTGAACATGTAAACTTCACACTCAAAAATCGAAATAATACGATAAAGTAATATTTTTGCATATCTTGAACTCACACAAATTCCAAACATTGAACTGTACCAAATGCTACGTTCCCAATACCTCCGAATCTTTCCACACAAAAAGTCGTGTCGCTTCCAGTCTTTCAACCACAGAGATTCGCTTGACACTCTGAATGCCTGCATGTAAAGTACTGTCATCTACATACCTGTGGATTTCTCGTGAAAGAAAGGAGATCATTGAAATGATAAATAACAAACGTCTTAATTCTTTTCGAATATTTTAAGGCACAAGGAAACATCTGGCAACGCGCTGGCGTGTTTTACAAGGCAACCTGAGTCTGTTCATGCCTCAAGGTATTTGTATAAGGATAAGAAATGTCCTTGTGACGTCAAGTTGTTTTGTTGTGCACCTTAGACGAGGGACAAGGTGCCGTATTGAAAAGTCCCTTTCATTGTGAAGGCATATAGGCGGATGCGATATGAATCTGTGTGAAATCTTGGTGGTTTGATTTCTCGGTTAACAGGTCAACTTTAAACTGGAATGTTCGTTCAAGAAATAGAATGTGTATTGACTGCTTTTATGTGTGTATTATTTACTAATGACTTCGTTATTCGAGGAATGTACGTGTCTTGTTCCCAAGTAGTGTCATAAAATAATGTACAAGTTCATAATAAGTATATAATCTATTTATGACAATTTATAATCATTTTGACTGAAGTACGGCTTCTGCGTCGTGCAGTGAGTCATCTCTTGCTGACTGTGCTCGACTGTGACTGACTGCTTCCGCCATCTGTTCGGATATTTATTTGGTGAGTTGACGGTTCCAGATGCACTCCAGCATTTTCTAGCAAAAACTTGATACCTTCTAAATAGCAGGTCAAGCGCTAACGTACGCAAACGCAAGCCGGTGTAATACTGGTTGCCTATTTTTCAAGACTATCTTTTCGCCATTCAAGGTCTCAGGTTTTCGAAAAGATCTCTCCAACTTATTTTTTAACGGGCAAGGTTAGCAACCTGAAATTAACTAAATTTATATTTTAGCATAAAAATGGCAGCATAAAATTCCAAGATGGCAGCTGGGTGCATTTAAATGAAATGGGATTTCAGATGATGTCTAATTTTGAAGTTCTTTATGAGTGCTTTATAACGCTGGAGTATTTTACTATCAAAAGGGCGCACTAACGGGGTACTAGGGTTCATCGTTGTTGTGCACTGAATTGCTAATAACAACCAATCATCTATATACTAAACGTTATCTGATCCTTCTTCTTTGGGATTTGAATATGCCATAAAATATGGATCATTTCAAAGAGAAGAAAAATTTTCTTTGCTATGTTATTTTCCTATGACGAACGCCACTGTCTCCCAGCGTCCAGACTCCAGGTTTTCCGGATACGTGCACACATGCACACATACAGAGACAATGGATTCTCTCTCTATCTCTCTTTAACGCTGATATTAAACAAAATACTTAGATGAGCGTCAAATTGAGCAAAAAGCATTTTCAAGCTTGATTTCTGATTAACTGCACGCCTCCCTTTCATCTCGCGCATCAGAAAGCTTTTGCGTGTAATGCTGGATGACTTTTTGAAAAATTTTCACAAGTAATTACGTGCTTTAAATACTGAAATTCTGCATCGCGTCGAGTTTTACACACGTAACACGCTTGTATACCTTGTTTTTGAAAAAATTAACAGTAGTGTTCGTTCTTTTGTAATGTTGTTTGTAGTATTACAACCATCTATTAATGTATATAGCCAATCATATAGTCTAAAAGGGATTTGAAAGATCCCAGTGCCATCTATCAGATGCTAGTAGAGCACAGACATGAATTCAGAAATTCACTTTGGAAAGAGTTAGAGTTGTTGAAAGTGGTTTGTATCTTTTTGAGTTCTTCAAAACACCATATCCACCTGTTTGCTCTCCAGTCTCCCATGCCGAGGCCTATATCGTACCGATGAGTTTCTAAATAGCACGAAACACAGCTGCCTGCTGTTGGTTATGGTTCAACCTAGTTTTAAACTGTTTAGTTCTGCTACTTCCTCGTAGGTGGCGCTACGATCTTACAAATCTCCTTTTTGACGCTAGAATCCAGTATATCGTTAGCTATATTTAAGTAAAGTATATAATAACCATTGGTACAACAAAGTGACCCACAAAAGATGCGCTATTATTTTCTTCCGAAAAGAGCGTATCCAATTACCAAGGAGGATAGGGAAACAGTGCAAATCTTTAAACTTCCTCGGTATCAAATTAAACGATGTCCGAGGAAGACAAATTACTTTATAAGTTCGGGAATTGCCGGATAGCAATGGCGATTCAGCGGAATTAATCAAGGGAATACAATCATGGAAGTTTAGAAAGGCATTTCTAGTCTTAAACAAATTTAATTATCTCGATAAAGTTAATTATCGGAAGGTTCAAGACGGCTTAAGGGAGTTTCACGGATACTCCGAGTGGACTTCGAATTACGGATACTTATCCAGAAAAAATGTTGGCTCTCTGCCCGAATTATTCAGAAAAAAAAAAGTAGAGACTTCCGAGAGGTTCCGTTCCATTTTGAGCTCTAGTAAGTAGAGTAATAGTAAAAAATGTAAGTGAACCAAATAAATTTTTAACTAGGCCAATTAAATTTTTTTATTAATCATGTGACAACTAACAAGTTTAACTATTGCTTAAGCCCAGATTTCTAAAACAGTTTACTTGTATCTATAAACCTAGTTTAATTAAATCCAGGCGCAATCAGTTAATCAAATTAAACCGTTTACTTAGATTGAGTCTACCAATTCACTTAAAAATATTGAACTATTAAGATAAGTTTACCTGCTCCAAGTAATACAATCATGTATTTATTAAATGCTTAATTCGAGATCCAGTTAGTGTAGGTAAAATTATTTGCCTAGTTCTAATGGATTATTTCAAATTTCTGAAACTGTTTGCTTGAATCTATTAGGCTAATTCAATTAAAACCAAATGCTATGGTTTAGTTAAATTTATTAAACCACTTACTTAGATTGAGTAAACCAATTCATTCAAAAATATTGGACTTTAAAAATGAATCCACCTGCCCAAGTAAAACAATCATATATTTAGTAAAACGATTTAATTCGAGGTTTAATTAGTGTTTTCCTAGTTCTAAAGAATTAGTTCAGATTTCTAAAACAGTTTTCTTGAATCTATTAAACTGGTGTAATTTAAACCAAACGCACTCGTTTAGTTAAATTTATTAAGCCGCTTACTTAGATTGAGTACACCAATTCATTTAAAAATATTAAACTATTATGAGTTTACTTGCTACATGTGCATAAATTTAATTATATATATTGAAATGGTTTAATTCGAGGTTTAATTAGTGCAGATAAAAGTAATTACCCAGTTCTAATTAATTATTATAGATTTGCTTCAATCTGTTAAACTAGTGTAACTAAAACCAAACACAATCGTTTAATTAAATTTATTAAGCCGTTTACTTAGATTGAGTAAACCAGTTCATTTGAAAATACTGAACTATCAACATGACTTTACCTGCTCCAAGTAAAACAATCATATATAATTGTTTAATTATAGGTTTAATTATTGTAGGTAAATGTAATTGTCTAGTTTTAATTAATTATTTTACTAAGATTTGATGGCACCGCACCTGCCCATACTCCCGGTCATCCGCGAATGCAGGGCCGAATCCTGTCGAGTCTGCAATTCGAATAAAAATTTTAATTGTTTTTCATGAAATCTTCAATTGTTTTAAATATACCTTTTCTAAACAAACTAACTTATCTAAACTAATCAAACAGTCTGGTAAAGCATGTATACCAAGTGACATATAAATCCGAACACCCAGTTTAAATGGTTTTATTTTAATAAAAGTTGGTGAATGTATTTATCTTACTGTAAATAACAAGTGAAAAAATGTTCAGCCTTATCAGTTGGACATTCCGGTTTTTATACTGCTATTTTTTAATTCACTAACGCTCTAAAAATGAATATTTCAGCCGCAGTAAAGAATCAACGTTGGCGGATTTTGGTTCTTGACATCCTTTACGATCGGTTATGATGCCTAGAGTACGGAGACCCGTACGATTTCGTCAACTTAGTGAGTTTGATACGGGCCGTATAGTGGGACTTCGGTAAGCTGGACCTTCTTTTCGGGCAATTGCAGTTAGAGTGCAAAGAAGTGTAGACACTGTGGTTAGGTGTTGTGAGGCATGGCTTCGAGAAGGCCGTACGCAAAGAGCAAGGGGCACTGGACGCCGCCGTAGAACAACAGACCATGAAGATCGCCGCCTAAGATTATTGGCCTTAAGGGACCGTTTCTCCACTACCAGGTCCATTGCAAATGAATGGTTTGCAGAACACGCAGCGTTATATCCACGATGTTCTAGAACCCCATCTTTTACCCTATCTTGACACCCTGGCAGATCCAACTTTCCAACAAGATAATGCCCGACCACATGTTGCAAGAGTCACAATAGACTTCTTTCAACATAATGATGTCACATTGTTACCATGGCCACCAAGATCTCCCGACTTATCCCCAATTGAGCACGTGTGGGATATGATGGGTAGGAGATTGCTCAATTTGCAACGTCCTCCTCAGACTCTAGAAGCACTTCGAGAGGAGTTGGTGGTTGCCTGGAATGAGATACCACAGGAGGACATTGACCACCTGATCAGAAGCATGCCTAGACGCGTTGGAGAATGCGTAGCACATCAGGGTGCATCCACACATTATTAAAGGTCAAAGGGCTTTAAAGCAGTGCAATCATTTTCACTTAGTATATATGGTTTGCTATTTTCAAGCAAATTATTTTAATAGTATTTTCAGTTAAACTGATTCCAGGGTATCCAGTTTAAATAAAGCGAATAGCTTAGTTATTCAGAATAATTAAACCATCCATTACGGGTAATGATAATTTTTCCCAGAACCCAAATAACAAATGCCAGGTGTCTTGCTCCTCCCCTACGAATTCACTGGACATCATTTTTCTGATTCAAATAGTACAAGAACTTAAGATCACCTAATATATGAAACACCACGAACCTCCTAGCTTCACATGGTGAGGTATATATCGTTGCTCTTGACATCACGGAAGATTTCGATCATCTGTGCTATTCTGTCCTTTTATGCATCCATCTCGTATAGGATAGTAATAACAGTATATACAGCATTAGCAGACGAAGTGAAGAAAATGTGGAACTTAAGGTCGCAGTTGTGCCTATTGTTTTATCTGCAACGGGCCTCATACCAAAAGAGCTTCATTCTCTGAATAATTGGACCAAGAAACATTCGAACCATTACAGAAAGCTATATATACCAAATACGATTCGTATTGTGCAACGAAAAAGCTATAATAATCATAATAGTAATAATAATAACCAGACAGTTACGTATGTGAAAGAAAGTGAAAGAAAAGAAAATAATCATAGCATTTATTGTCAAACAGTTTGTCTACGAATAAGTATTAGGATTACCATACCATGACTATGTCGAGTAGTTTATGTTTCATGAAAGTGCTTAACAATATTCCGTCGGACGATCCACGTTAAAAACAAAAAAATTAAAAACGGCGCCCACAAATGGACGCATCCAGAGACCAGTCAGAAATTGTAAAACGCTAGACTAAAAAATGGATGGTATCTTGTCAGTAAAACGGGTCTGAATTTTTCAACCCGCCCAGCCAGACGGGCCGAATATACATTTTGCCCGGGCCTATCGACTTTTTAGTAGACAGGACCGTACCTTGTAAATTTATAATGAGGCTCGTGATGACGCGTGAGCTTCGGTCCCAGGGGCGGCCATTAAAGGAGGGATAGATGTAAATAACATATACAGGGTGTTTCAGTTTATTGTTGCATAACTTTGGAGAGCTTTTTTATGTTGAAAAGTGCGAAGAATCAGTTTTTTTATTCAAAAAGCAAAAAATTGCACTAAGAAAATTTTTTCGGTAATTTTAATACACTACAGGTACAGTAGAGGGCGCCCCATAGCGGCTCCAGTAAAACTATACCCATGGTTCGATTTGTCGTACCAAAAAACCCTTGTATACCAATTTTCACTATTATACATCACATATTGTTCGAAATAGTTAGAAAAAACTATTTTAGAAAGTAAATTTAAACACCCTGTATTTCGGAAGCCACGCCTTTTTCGACCCATGTTTATATAGACTTTATGCATTAATTTTAAAAGTTCTATCGAATCTTAAAGTTATGCAACAATAAACTGAAACACCCTGTATATAGAAAGAAGTCACAAAGAACTAAGGTATTAAAAGATAAAAAGTGGTCTTGTAAACATTGACACCCTAGGATGCCCCGTTACGTCAAGAGACTCAAAATTTTGTATGTAGGATATGATCAGCATAAGACAGAGACTAACAATTCTTCAGAGATTTTTGTATACCTCTGATCGCTAAAATAGTATAGTAAATAGTTTTTAACAAAAAAATAGATAAATTAACATTAAAATATGTAAATACAATAAAATTGGTAAATTATAGTGCGGTAATAGATAGTAGAATCATATAAATATTAAATAAATCCTAAAAGACATTCAGTAAGGTCAGAACAAAAAGTCAACAGCAAGAGAATCAGACCAATATAAGGTTATTTCATTGATCCAAAGTCACTCTATAACTTGTCAAAAAAGGGCATTTTCCTCAAACAACCAACAATACAAAAACAACAGTTAGAAATTGGGCATTTTTTTAAATTTTCCATTTTTCTAGAGATTTTTCTGGTTTTCCCTGTCAGTGTATTAGACTGCACCCTACTGACGATTGCTAAAAAGCATGAGTTGGCGATGGTTACAGAGACGGAGCGCAAACAGAACTCAGAGGTAGCATATAGACAAAGACCAAAAATGCAAGTATGACATTTTATTCTACTTGTCGCAATCGAAAAAACTTCCAGCACTTCACTGACAGTTGCTGTGGAAACGTTTTTGCCACCGAAGGCTGCCTACAATGTGACAGATTTCGTTCCGGCATCGTGGACAGACGGCAAATGTTTTATTTTCCGCAAATAATGGATAGCCGACTCTTCAGCTCAATGCAGATTTAGATGGTGCATAATAATGAAGCCTTCGCCGGCATTTTCGTAGGTTTTTTTCGTAATTTTGAGGTAAAATCATAAAGGACAGCGCTGTCCGAGATTTTACATTTGCGTAGTTTTAGGTTCGTACGATAGTTCAGCAAAAATTCAGCGGCAGAATAAATTAACCGGAGATTCAATTATAGCCCAGTCTTTTTAGGTCAAAGGTTTAAAATGATTTGCTCGGATGGTGTACAAAATTTGAAATCCAGTTTGCTTTTCTTAAGTTTTCTCAAATCATGAAGGTGTGTACTAGGTGAGCTTTTAGATTAGACAGAGGCATTTCCTACTGACAGTTAGAGCAAATCAGGTTCTAAGTGACACACACTCAGTGCTATCAATGAATCCAGAAACAAACGTTTCTTTCTATGCAGATGATAGCTAGCTATTCGGAAGCGCTGTATTACAGTATAAGCCAGGCATAAATTGAAAACGTACAGCACCAGAAAGACCTAGGAGTTATAATAGCACTTAATTTAGAATGGTAAGCTCACATTTCCTACAAAATTAAAAAAACCAACTAACTGATATATTTGATTGAAAAGGCCGTTAAACTCATCTGCTGCTATCTATACAAGATATAAATTCGACCAAAACTTGAACAAGCATACAACGTATGGTGTTCCTTTTTTATCAAAGACATCGAACTTCTAGAAATATTGCAACATAAACTAACATGAATTCCACGAGAGGCTCGACATTTACCATATGAACAACGTCTTCGCGCTATGCATGTGTCAACAATTGCTGAGCGAAGATTACGGGGAAGGCTGATTGAGACCTCCAATGTACCCTTCAAATATCCAATATGAGTCAGAATTTTCATCACCGATGGAATACTAAGAAGTAAAACAAAGCGGTAACTGAGAAGTATAATTCCAAAGCGTGCGACAACTATCCATTTATTCAAGAATGAGCTAGAAGACAAGATAGCACGTTTCATGCATTATCCAGTATAAACAAGTCGTTACATAACAGTATTATCGGACTTCTTCGCCTATTGTTGTAGTGCTAATAATGAATCTCAAGAAAAATATCGACCCTTACTCTAAAGAGCATAGGTAGTATGACTACTAAACATTTCTGCTCCTCGTCAAATCGGTTAGACGTTGATCTTCCCATGAAAATAGTAACATATACTAAGTGACATATAAATCCCAACACCCAGTTTAAATGGTTTTATTTTAATAAAAGTTGGTGAATGTATTTATCTTACTGTAAATAACAAGTGAGAAAATGTTCAGCCTTATCAGTTGGACATTCCGGTTTTTATACTGCTTTTTTTTAATTCACTAACGCTATAAAAATGAATATTTCAGCCGCAGTAAAGAATCAACGTTGGCGAATTTTGGTTCTTGACATCCTTTACGATCGGTTACGATGCCTAGAGTACGGAGACCTGTACGATTTCGTCAACTTAGTGAGTTTGATAGGGGCCGTATAGTGGGACTTCGGGAAGCTGGACTTTCTTTTCGGGCAATTGCAGTTAGAGTGCAAAGAAGTGTAGACACTGTGGTTAGGTGTTGTCAGGCATGGCTTCGAGAAGGTCGTACGCAAAGAGCAAGGGGCACTGGACGCCGCCGTAGAACAACCGTGAAGATCGCCGCCTAAGATTATTGACCTTAAGGGATCGTTTCTCCACTACCAGGTCAATTGCAAATGAATGGTTTGCAGAACACGGAAGACCTATTGGCATGCGAAGTGTTTACCGATGAATGAGAAGTTTTGGCTTGTTTTCATACCGGCCACACTAGGTCCTCCCTTTAACTCGAGAACACCGACGTAATCGCCTTGAGTGGTGCAGACAACGATCACTCTGGGATCAGGAATGGAACAGTATTGTCTTTAGTGACGAGTCTCGATTTTGTTTAGGCATGCGCGATGGTCGTGCCAGGGTTAGAAGGCGACGTGGTGAAAGGAGGAATCCACAGTTTTTTGTTGAAAGACATGTTCATCACACTGTTGAAGTTATGGTTTGGGGTGCTATAGCTTATGGTTCCAGGTCACCTTTAACCTTCATCAGAGGTAACATGAACGCGCAGCGTTATATCCACGAAGTTCTAGAACACCATCTTTTACCCTATCTTAACACCCTGGCAGATCCAACTTTCCAACAAGATAATGCCGGCCACATGTTGCAAGAGTCACAATAGACTTCTTTCAACATAATGATGTCACATTGTTACCATGGCCACCAAGATCTCCCGACTTATCCCCAATTGAGCATGTGTGGGATATGATGGGTAGGAGATTGCTCAATTTGCAATGAGATACCACAGGAGGACATTGACCACCTGATCAGAAGCATGCCTAGGCGCGTTGGAGAATGCGTAGCACATCAGGGTGCATCCACACATTATTAAAGGTCAAAGGGCTTTAAAGCAGTGCAATTATTTTGAAATTTTTATCATTTACTTATTATGCTTCATTAAGTACTTATACAAAATTTTATTAAAATAAAACCATTTAAACTGGGTGTTCGGATTTGTATGTCACTTAGTATAGAAACAAATATCATAGTCGTCATAACGCCATAATAGTAAGTGTAAGCGCCATCTGTTACCAGGATCGACATCTGCGCCAGCGTATAGCAGATATCGGTTGGCGCTGTGAACATCTCAGTTCCCGTTTGCTAGTCTAATTAACACTGTGACCGCCATGCGACCAGCCACCAGCCACGGATTCTGGTAACAGATGGCAGTCTGATCTCAATCGATCCTCGGATAGAACATATTTGCTAAGCTTTCTTAGTTGTCCCAGACATCCAGACCTTGTTGATGAGTTGCAAAAAGCACGAAACACTTGACCGTTGGCTGTCTTTGATCGAGCATCATGTTTAGTTAGATCAGCTGCGTACCGGATATCGGGTTGCCTTTTATCCTCGCTTTGCTGACTCGAAGACATACAATGAGACAAATATCAGTCGCTTTCCTAAAGGACATAGGAAGTCGTCATATGACTCATACCATAACAACAAGTGCGATGCAAAGATAAAACCATTCATGGGTACCTGCGTGACTGAATGTAAGGTGGGGAGGGGGGAGGGGAATTAAGGAAACAACGGAAGTACTTCCTCGGAAACACTGTGGTGGCTCAACGGAAACGGCTAAGTAGAGGCTACAATGAGCTAGATTCCGGTTTCGTGCGGTGTACACCCATACACCACCGCGACGCTGGACAATAGACCTACATAGATTAGAGACTAGATAGTGGGAAAGATAAAGGTGACACTGCCACCTTTGAGTACTTCATTAACCCATAGCCACAGACGTGGAGTCAATTTGACTCCTTGCTAGTATGTGGAGGGGGATTTCCCGTTTTCTCTTCAGTCTATCTGTCCATGCCTAGAGGTACCTTTTCATCGAGTGGTATTGAACTAGCACTGAGACAATTGCGTTGATTGTGTACGTTATTTACATTTCATTACGACTTGAATTTCCGACGGAGTCAAAAGGACTACAGGTCTGTGATAATGTTACATTCTTATTTCTGTATTTCATGAACATGCTCGGCTTAGTTTAGGTTTTTAGGATGGATTTTGATAGCAAAGCTGGTCCCACAAAAATAGTTAGATATGGCGATTCGGACTACGAAGAAACTTTGCTGAAATGGGCTGCTGAGGTGGATGAGGAAAATGAAAACGGCACTGGTATTGATTCAGATGCCGAATTCATTTACAGTGATAATGAGAGCGTCCGGAACAAGAATGGACAGAGATTGCGAAAGACTTTCTACTGAAGAAGATGAGACATCGAACCGCGTTTCTACAAGAAACTATTTCTATGGAAAAAAACCATTTCAAATGGTTTGCGTGGACTGTGCAAAATGAAAAAATTACTTTGGAAAACCTATTGCACGTTTCCAGAATATTACATTCACGTTAATTTCTAATCGTTATAAGTATTCTTTTTCATGTTTTTAACGAGTTTTGTATGAAAACTACCTAGCAAGTTCATTTTTTTATGTTAAAAACTTACCAAAAATGTTATTGTAAATATTCACGAAAATTGTGTGCAATAAATACATTTCTTTAAAGTCTGGTTGCTTTTTACTGAGGATTTTTTTTTATTGAAAACGATATTAAAACAGACACTATTTAAGTGATATAACATAGAGGTAAACTTGTTTTTATTTTCCAAATATGTTTTCCATGGCCTTCATTATAGGAGTCATTTTGACGCCACGTCTGTGGTAATGTTCAATTTATTGGCCGTCTGTGGTTACGGGTTAAAAAGGAAAAAACGTAGTCGGCGCGCTGGTATACCGCCATATTCAAAGAGCATGGGCGTGCGGTGTATTTCGCTGCTCATTCCCTTTTCAGTACCCGAGAATAATCGTGCTACTGCCGTTCCCTACCTATCATAGTATGAAACGACATATCTGAATGCATGAATTCGCTTTTAAGAAGACGGACAAGGCCGTTCATCATTATCATTTCGGGGTGTACTATGTACGAGTACTCATAGGCTGCATAGACGTAATACGCAAAAATTGCATAACGTCGAAAACTCCTATGTGTTTAGGAGCAATTTTTACAGAATGGCAGATGAATTCGTTTAAATTTAAACAACTGGTTTCGCTTCCATTCACACCGATTTTTGGTAAATCTCTATAGAATTATTATAGTTTCTTATTATGAAACACTTGTACGTCAGATCACTGAGCTCATATTTGACTATACGGATATTCAGAGAGCTTCGATGTGGAAAAATTGTGACAGGAGGTTTCATCATAACGATGACGATAAACTTAGCTCCTCATATATATACTAAGTGACATATAAATCCGAACACCCAGTTTAAATGGTTTTATTTTAATAAAATTTTGTATAAGTACTTAATGAAGCATAATAAGTAAATGATAAAAATTACAAAATGATTGCACTGCTTTAAAGCCCTTTGACCTTTAATAATGTGTGGATGCACCCTGATGTGCTACGCATTCTCCAACGCGCCTAGGCATGCTTCTGATCAGGTGGTCAATGTCCTCCTGTGGTATCTAATTCCAGGCAACCACCAACTCCTCTCGAAGTGCTTCTAGAGTCTGAGGAGGACGTTGCAAATTGAGCAATCTCCTACCCATCATATCCCACACGTGCTCAATTGGGGATAAGTCGGGAGATCTTGGTGGCCATGGTAACAATGTGACATCAATATGTTGAAAGAAGTCTATTGTGACTCTTGCAACATGTGGTCGGGCATTATCTTGTTGGAAAGTTGGATCTGCTAGGGTGTCAAAATATGGGGTTCTAGAACTTCGTGGATATAACGCTGCGCGTTCATGTTACCTCTGATGAAGATTAAAGGTGACCTGGAACCATAAGCTATAGCACCCCAAACCATAACTCCAACAGTGTGATGAACATGTCTTTCAACAAAAAACTGTGGATTCCTCCTTTCACCACGTCGCCTTCTAACCCTGGCACGACCATCGTGCATGCCTAAACAAAATCGAGACTCGTCACTAAAGACAATACTGTTCCATTCCTGATCCCAGAGTGACCGTTGTCTGCACCACTCAAGGCGATTACGTCGGTGTTCTCGAGTTAAAGGGAGGACCCAGTGTGGCCGGTATAAAAACAAGCCAAAACTTCTCATTCGTCGGTAAACACTTCGCATGCCAATAGGTGTGCCGTGTTCTGCAAACCATTCATTTGCAATGGACCTGGTAGTGGAGAAACGGTCCCTTGAGGCCAATAATCTTAGGCGGCGATCTTCACGGTCTGTTGTTCTACGGCGGCGTCCAGTGCCCCTTGCTCTTTGCGTACGGCCTTCTCGAAGCCATGCCTGACAACATCTAACCACAGTGTCTACACTTCTTTGCACTCTAACTGCAATTGCCCGAAAAGAAAGTCCAGCTTCCCGAAGTCCCACTGTACGGCCCCTATCAAACTCACTAAGTTGACGAAATCGTACAGATCTCCGTACTCTAGGCATCGTAACCGATCGTAAAGGATGTCAAGAACCAAAATCCGCCAACGTTGATTCTTTACTGCGGCTGAAATATTCATTTTTAGGGCGTTAGTGAATTAAAAAAAAAGTATCCGATTAGGAGTATCCTCATCTTCATTGCAATATATGCAATTCGCGTATTCTCTCTTTCCTCTACTCTTCAGGTAGCTGTCAAAACAACCATGTCGTGTAAGGTTCTGTACGGTATACCTGTAGTAATCTATCCGCCCACTTCCTTATCAATCTAAGTTTTATTATCTGGGATCTCCGCCTTTTTATAGAGCGCGCATCTCTCCTCAGCCAGCAAACCAAATGGCGTGATACCAGCTACCGCCAGCAGTACATCGGTTGACACCGTTGCTGGCTTTTCAATATTAGCAGTCCATATTTTTATTTTTCTTCAAGGCCTTGTTACATATTGATACCGTATTGATGATTGACGAAAAGCATGAAACCATGTATTGATTATGGTCAAAGAGAAACAAATCCTGATAGTGATAAAGAATGGGCTACTTAAGGTCTCTCTTTACGATAACGTATCATATCATTCTAGGAATGTGAATATAATACTTTAACGTCTAATCAGATTCTGAACATCCAATTTACCTGTCAGCGAGTCTCTATCCCAGCTATACAGGGTGACTTTGAAGTTGATTCATTAATTTTCAGATAATGATTGTAGAAGGAAGATAAACCAAAATATGTGTGTAAAAATAAAAAAAAAATTACCTTGTTTTATAAAGTATCCTCCCGACAAGTATTTCAGTGCGGACCTGTATTTGATCGTGAGGTCTTGGAGCACCGGCATGCCGTCGCCTGTGAGGTCTTAAGTCACCTGATTCACGAGCCCGTTGTACTACATTAACAAAGTGACGAGGGGTTGGTTGCACTCGATTGGGAAACCGATCAGCATAAACATGTGCCATTTTTGATTTCGTTTGAGCCACGCAACAGACACCACTATTCACTCACGCGTTACCGGCTGACACTGACTGTATACAACGGAATAAAATAATTGTAAAAACATCGTTCCAAATTCTTTCGCTTTTTTGTTTCCGATGCGATGAACCGATTATATCCGTTGTTGCCAAACACGAGCACATAGTATTATGATTGAGACAGGGCGGTACTCAAACTTCCAAAGAGCTATAACTTTGTTACTTTAATTTTACCAGAACAATGGTAAAGGAAAAAAACATTTCTTTTGATCAGATCTACTCACTGTTAAATATATAAATGACTCAACTTCGAAGGATACGTGGTACTCACGACTCAGTAATATTTTCTAGCCGTCTAGGGAACTCGCAAGTCGCTGGCACCTCATATACGTGGGAAAGGTGGTGAGAAGACCATAACGCCTTGACAGTCATGCAACGGTAACGTGTGATTTTATTTGTACGGAAACCGGCTAAGTAAAATACCGGATCTTGATCCAGTAATAAGTATTGATTTCGTTTATACTAGCTATTCAATCTTCAAATAATGCGTCGGATTTAAAATGGCAAATATAACATATTTTCTTGCAAGACTGTTGTGCAGGTTTCAATGGCAACTTTTTTACGCGCCATTCATTTTTCTGTCGGGTCTCAAGTTACATAATAATCTCGCAGGGCCTGTCAATACCTATGCTCGGAACAAATCGTCGACTTTGACTTTTTTTCATATACACAGTCATTACAGTGATAAACCTCTAGTGTACGGTACAATTATAAAATCATTAAAATCGAGATAAATAAATAATCCGCGTTATATTCTAAGCGAGGCGCACCGGGTAGCGATAAAGGCTATTAAATTAAGTCACGCTTTTTGTGTTAATAGGCAAAAAGTGTCACGAAAGTGAATCAATAATTCATGGATAGAGCGATAGGTATCGCCCGACCAGGGAAATAGAAAAAACCGTTCTTCGGCCTGGAATGGACTATAATTTACCGTAATTATTGTGCGATGGAAAGAAAATTTCCAGCGTGACATCTTTGTCTATACAAATGGTTATTGTTTGTATAGGCATGAGAACTCAATAACTGTATATAAGCACATGAATTCTATTGGATATAAGGTACATCACAGCCATTAAAGGGACTTATCTGAAATTCCTCTTTCAAACTGCTATGTTTTGCAATATCTGCCTCAACAAGTCCTATAGTATGTTGGTTATAAGCCAGGATCAATAAAAAAACTTGCTGCTAAATATAGTAAACAATGTAACAATCCCTGCAATATTTACCCTAAAAGTCATTTTTTACCATTTACTTCCTATTCTAAACATCTACTAAATTACATAAACGTCTCCTTTACCTTGAATTATCAGAAATCAGATATTATTAGAGCATCAGGAAAAGAATACTTTAGAATATTCCTGGATATGTCTCGTAGAAAATTAAATATATTATAAAACTTTTTGAAAGAGAAATATCTCTATACCTTGATCAAGCCACATCATGCCCATCTCATATTTATGATTGTGATTATTTGATCATGAATTTTTAACAAACCAAAAGTATACAAAGATATACACCTATATGACTTACATGCCAACTATCACAAATTTAGTAATTACGACCGAAAAATCAAGGCATTATCTACGAACAGCTGTTCGTAGACCAAATAAATCTATGACATGATCATACCTTCATTCAGAGCCAAAGAAGTAGCTATTCCTTGACGGAGATACAGAGGAAAAAATTAAGATTCGGCCACCAGGCGCTATGCATCAAGCATCTATTAATTAAAAATAGCGTTACCAAGTTTACAGCTCGAACTTTCTAATGAGGATAAGGTAGCTCTATTAGATATCTGCCTGTTCATCCTGACAACATATGTGAAACCGTGGTTGAGATGCATTTTAGCGGCTAAAGTGCCTAGCCAGGATCATGTTTATATTATTTTCCTCAATTGATGTGGATTTCTAGATCATAAATTGGCAAAAATTGTTTTTGATGTAACAAACGATGATGAAGCAGTTGGAATACGTTTTATACCCTTTTTTTACAAAATAACAAAATTCATTCTACAGGTATACTTTATCTGAAGTCACTTGAAATAGCATAAAAACCTTTGGTCGGCACGTCCTTTGTAATTTCATGACGTATCATAGGCGTGCGGTCATTTATTTAGAACGATAATAATAATGCTTTTATATCACAATAAATGGATTTTACTATATTCTTATTTTTTTTGATTTGGGATAAAAAATACTTATATTGGGAGTTTAATTTATGTTGACTGAAAGTTAAGAAATGGAAAAATTACAGAATTCCAACGTTTGACATAGGCAAATATTTACATAGCAGGTAGGTATATAAAAAGGTATATAACGACTTACATTATAAGTATTTATATATCATCCTCGCCTTCGGAGCTGTCGCTAGAGTCATCTTGTAGAGGAATTACAACGGGATTTACAGCAGGCAAAACACAATATTCATTTTCTTTTTCAATAATATGCCTAGAACACTGCTTCCATAGGTCTGTGGCAGCAATATGAGATACTGCATCTCTTATTGTGGCCAATAGCGATTCACTTAATTGAGGGGTCTGATTATGTTTTCTTACTTTTTTTTTTAAAGCAGCCCAGACCAACTCAATCGGGTTAAAAATGCAGTAATAGGGAGGTAGACGTAATACTTCATGGCCATTTTGCTGAAGCAGATTGTCAACAACATACTCTTTTTCAAATTTTTGTCTTTTAATAAGATCCAATAATATGGCTTTGGTTCCATTCGGAAATACCACAAAAATCCTTCATAAAATCAATAATGTCTTGTTTTTTTGTGCCTGTATTCGGAATTTTGTTTTTCTGTCGGGTATGGCGCATTGTCCATAATAATCACTGAATTTGGGGAAATGTTTGGTATTAACTGCTGCTCTATCGACTTTTCAAATAAGTCGGAGGTCATGTCCTCATGATAGTCGGCACATGATTCTTTGATATTTTTGGCAGATAACAGCAAGGCATTAGGTATAAATCCATTTTCACTGCCAGCATGGAGAATAATGATTCGTTTTCCACGGTTGCATGGTGCATTTAAAATGCACTTGTTGCTGACGTCAACCCAGCCGTACTGCACAACATCATGGGTATCATACCACGTTTCATCCAGGTAAATCAGATTTCTTTTCTGCTCTCTATAGATTTTAACTTTGTGCAAAAATTCTTGGCGCAATTCAACGATTCGAGACGACTCCATAATCACCATTCTTTTATCTAATTTTTTGTATTGAAAACCACACAGTTTTACAATACAGTGCAGTGAGTCTAAGCATTTGTAATTATAAAAATCTTCATTATAATCTTTTAATTTATCCTGTATCATTTCCAACGTGGGCACCAAATTTGCTTTATAAAATCCGTATATTATACGACGAATATCTTCCTGAAAACCCACGTCTATTCTTTTTAATTTTTGCCCTATGCGCTTTCTGTGGAAGGAATGGTTGACTACATCTCCCCTTTTTATAACCCGATAAATGGTAGACCGACTGATTTTTGTCGGGATACAAATTCTGTTTAAAATTTGATTTTGCGAGGAATCTGGATTTTCGTTTTTCAGACAATCATACATATTTAGGATTACTCTTTAGGTCTGTTCCTCTAAATCTTTATGAAAGAATTCTGCCTGCACAGGTTCATCAACCATCTCCTCGTGGCTTCGAGCATTTTCCCAAGGTCTCCAAAGAGCCATATTTAGGACACACAAGAACAATCAACACAACAATTAAATCAACAAGTAAACTGAGTATTCAAAAGTCAAAAACACACAAACTAATAAAATCTATGAAAAAACACGGACAGACTAAAGAAAACACGTTTATTCACCGCTACACGGCACTGGCTAAACTGTTTCAATTTTCAGTAGCCACCTGCACTTGTTCGGAGCTCTGAAATACACGCTTTCTCATTGGCTATGTCCACGCATAGGCGTGCTTTACTCCACGTGGACCGGTGAAACTGCCTTTGATCTTATACGGGGGATATTTGCTGCGAAATTTGGCGATTTTTGCAGCAACAGAGCGTGTTAAGTATAGATATATAAAACGCACCCGGTATTTCACAGTGTTTCAAGTGACTTCAGATAAAGTATACGTACTATGTACAACGCCCTGTACGTTATATACAGACAAAACTAGATTGCCATGCATGAACAGTCATCAAAAAGAGTGAAAAAATTCTACTAAATATAATAGCTAGAAAATTGACCTATTATTGATCTCATTTTCATTGGTCCATTTGAAATTCTATGAAAGTTATCCTAATTCTAAAGCACAAAGACATAACATTAATTATCTCTAATGTACCCTTATTAATAATGCAACGGTTTTTTCACGTCTTTATTCAACATTTCAATAGAAATCACTGATATTCATAGACCTTTGATAGCTTCCGTCAAATTGCATTTCGATAAGGTCTTTTCCTATTAGTCCCAGGGACCGTTAAATATTAATGATGGTTAAATTGGCCCTAAGTGTTAAAATAAGCTAGCATAAACGCGATTCTAGCAATAGATGGCACCTTATACACGGCTCAATCACTGCTGATGAGAGACAAAAGCAATTTTTATCAGTTGCGTATATTCTGATTGGAAGGAAAAACTTTGGAACGAAAATTTAGTAAATAATGTAAATAATGATCATCAAAGCATTCACAGAACTACTTCATCAAGCTCTGCCGCTTTGCCTGCTTAGATACAAAATAGACACTCCAGCTGATCCACCTTCTTACTCCCCTACTTATTTATGTAAGCATTCACACTTGAAACCTCAGACACCGATCTTATCCTTCCCTTACGAGCTTACACCAGCATTACACGCCCATATCCGCTATCTTTTACCTTTCGCTCGCCGTCGCGCGTCGTCGATCGGACAAAACACCGTCGCCAAGCGTTGCCCAGTGACGTCACCGGACGCAACTCAACCTTGAGACCGTTGTCTTACGACGTCACGCGCTCCTTGAGACGCGGCGGCGTCGCGGCACGCGTTGCGTTGTGACGTAACGGGCAGATGTTAGGCCGGGGCCTACTTCGATTTGCATGACAAAAGGCATTAAGATGACTGCAGGGGAGCCGGTTTCTTTTGTTATTAGAGACGGAGGGTCAAAAAACGCTCGTGCTTGGCACGCGTTCGTCTAGATGCGTGAGGGTAGGCGAAGGGGAGGGGAGACGTCATGGCTTTCTGTGATAAAAGTTGTAAGCGCGGGATCGCAGAGGCGTAGCAGCGATTGAATGGAGACTCATTCAAGAAAGATGAGATCAGGTAGGCGGGTGGAGGTAGATGAAAGTTTTTGTCGGGATTTTTTAGGAAACACTTGTCTTTGTTTGTTTAGCTTACTTCTAAGGCGGATAGGTAGGTGGATTGCGAAAAATTTGTAATATCGGGCAATATATTCTGGGTATTGTGACATTTAGAATATAGAATGAAATACCTCTGAAAATGGAGAACTGGTAGGCTGTCAAAGTGTTAAAGTAATATGAAACATTCAATTTTAAGGTTATTTAATGTCAAATCCACCATTCTAAAATTTATACTCTAGGGTCATAAGAAGATCAATCAGGTATCACAAGACACTTCATTTTTTTTAAATAGTACAAGATGGCGCCCAACTGCGATTTTGAAATTTTTTACAGTAATTTTTATACTAAAATTCATGCATCAGTTTTATGATCTCAGAAGTCAGCTCGATAAATTTACTCTTCCAAGAGCCTTTTTGAAAAGCATTGTATATAGGAAATCACTATCTTAGTGCACTGGTTTTTTAGTTTTTTCCTTTGTAATCCAGCAAAAATTTCCAGTTTAAATAAGAACCAAGTTAATAAACAGTTCATATTGCACTAGAATTACTCGTATAATAGTTATTCTAAGTATACCATTTGCTTGAATCCAGTACATTGCTTTCATACAATAACAGTATCAATTCCTTCAATAAAGCTTATTAATCACATGAAACCATCTCTTCGTTCATGAAAACATCTATTTTAAGTTTTCTCAAGTTTCTTTGTTTAAAACTACTAGTTTCTTAAACTGAGTACGTCGCTTACTTGATATAAGTGTTCCAGTTACTTGTATTAAGTGTTAAAGTTTTTTTATTAAAAAAAAGTTGTAATACGCTACTCTTAGCTACACTTCTCTCTTTTTGTACTTTTGTACGAAACGAAGCCCATTTAGAAGTTCAAGTAAGCATCTAGGTCATTACGAATTAGCTCTACAAGATTAAACTGGGTACATTGGTGACGATATAAAGGTTGTAGTTACATGTGTTAAGTATTAAAATTTCGGTAAGTATACCATTTACTTGAATCCAGTACATTGCTTTCATACAATAACAGTATCAGTTCCTTCAATAAAGTGCATTAATCACATGAAATCGAAGCATCTCTTCGTTGTATATATAATTCATGAAAACATAGCACTATTTTAAGTTTCCTCAAGTTTCTTTGTTTAAAACTACTAGTTTCTTAAACTGAGTACGTCGCTTACTTGATATAAGTGTTCCAGTTACTTGTATTAAGTGTTAAAGTTTTTTTATTAAAAAATAGTTGAAATACGCTACTCCTAGCTACACTTCTCCCTTTTTGTACTTTTGTACGAAATAAAACCCATTTATAAGTTCATGTAAGCATCTAGGTGATTACGCATTAGCTCAACAAGATTAAACTGGGTACATTGGTGACGATATAAAGGTTGTAGTTACATGTGTTAAGTATTAAAATTTCGGTAAGTATACCATTTACTTGAATCCAGTACATTGCTTTCATACAATAACAGTATCAGTTCCTTCAATAAAGCGTATTAATCACATGAAATCGAAGCATATCTTCGTTATATATATAATTCATGAAAACATAGCACTATTTTAAGTTTTCTCAAGTTTCTTTGTTGAAAACTACTAGTTTATTAAACTAAGTACATCGCTTACTTGATATAAGTGTTCCAGTTACTTGTATTAAGTGTTGAAGTTTTTTTTATTAAAAAAAAGTTGAAAAACGCTACTCTTAGCTACACTTCTCCCTTTTTGTACTTTTGTACGAAATGAAGCCCATTTATAAGTTCAAGTAAGCATCTAGGTCATTACGCATTAGCTGAAAAAGGTTAAACTAGGTACATTGGTTATGATATAAAGGTTGTAGTTACATCTGTCAAGTATTAAAATTTCGGTAAACAGGTTATTGCGTCTTAGCTCAAAGAAATTAAATTAAGTAAATGTTGCAGTTACTTGTGTTGAGTCTCAGAATTCAGGTTAGGTTATTGCACCCAAAGGGATATCAATGAAAGCAATCCAAGGACCACATTTTACGACAATAGGTTAAAATAAAGGAAACGACGAATTACTACCGCACTGTATCGAATGTAAACACAATCTATCGGACAGCTGCACCTCTAGCAAGAGGGAGCTACTTTTTCGGCCCAGCTGACTTACACTACTTATTCTCCAGCGCCGCAGCAGTCCGTACGTAGCAGAACAAAGACAACCCTGCGACCCTCCTTCAGCTAAATAGGAACAACTCACCCTTCTTTCCCTTTGGTTCTTGTCCCCTTCCATGATGAGCTAAGGGTCTTTTTTTTCGGTGACGTACGATGCGTCTGACGACCTATTTACCCACCTTTCGATTTCGAAGGGCCAAGGGTGCAATTCGGGAACAGTTATGTGGGGTTCTGGTATCAATGCTACGCAAAGATTATGTTATGATCGATAATAACGCTTGGATAGTCTAATATATCTCACGCTTGATTATTGTTTGAGGGCTGATTAAGGTATGTTTCCAATGCAACAAGTTGCAGACGCATGTAGCGCAACATGTTGCAGACTGCTGTTTGAAATTTGATGACAGTGTCCATGATTGAGAGAATCTGGGATAGCAGGTCACGCTTGGACATAGCAATCGCTAAATACTTTGGAAACATGCTACGATCTTAGAAAAAGAAACTTATAGCAGTTGTGGTGTCCAGGTATTTAAGTTTTTGACTACATGGTTGCATCAGAATGAAAACCTGCACCCGACACATTTGCTTCTATATCTGCAGCATATTGTCCAGGCATTCGAAAAGATTTCTGTAAATGCAGGCCTTACATTTAGTTGTTCACTTTGGTACAATCGTCACATGACTATAGCATAATTTTAAACCGATTCAGCTCTTCACATATTCGGGGTCAAAAGTCGCTTTTTGCAAATTCGTGGTCGACAATACGCCCTAATTGCAGATGCAGCAAGGGAAATGTGCAACGAGTCTGCATTAAAACATGACAGGTTTTTGCTTGCCGTGCAAGTTTTTTCATCGACGGACAATTTGTCGTCAAACATACAGCCTGGCTTTTAATAACAATGCATCGATTATAGCGCGCTTTTAGGTTTTTTGGGTGTCTGAGACGAGTTTTATACAGAATCAGGACCTTTATTACTTTGGTAAAGTATCAGTTGATGGTATAGTACATGAAAAAAAATGGAATACAGCAGTGAAAGTTGTAAAGTGGTCGATATCAAAGAGTAAAACAAATAATAAGCAATAAAGAAGATGTAGAACAAATTAAAATCAAAATTGCGGAATATGACATTTACAGAAGCAAGAATCGAATCGAAAACGAAACAGACGCATTTACTGGCAGCTCAGTTTTTTTTTTAAAAACGCTCAGACCCGTCGATTTTGTTTTAGAGGGGGACACAAGTTTGGCAAAAAACCACGTTAGCACGTGCAGCCCCCTAAGCGGGGTGACACCACCCCTAAAATCTTAAACGGAAAGGGGGGTCGAGTGATACCTTATTTTAAAGGAATTTCAATTCCCTTTATAATGATATAAAATTAATGTACTTCAGTTCAGTAGTTTTGAAGATTTATTGATTTAAAGCTTAAATAAAACTAATACATCATCATTAGTGGAGATCAAAACATTTGGCAGCAAAGTAATTTAAAAATGAAGAATGAACCTCATTATAAATTCTGGGATTAGAATCGGACCAATATCGGCAGTTATGACTCCATTTAAGAAAAAGGAACATTCGTCGGCAAAGGAAGTCTTGAATAGAAAATGTTCATCGTTTATAATTCGTAGGTACATAAAAAAATAAATGTCTTCCTAACAATGGTTTTGGAAACAAACTTTTATCATTTAATTTTTCCGCTGTTCTCGGAATCAGAAGCTGCTTAGTTATAGAACGTCTTTGACTAATCCTAAAGACGTTACGCTTACAACCTCCTACAACCCCCAACCCCCAAGTTTCAACCCCTACAAAAAAATTTCCAAAAATGATCAGGCGCTTTTGAAACATCAAAAAAAGCTATTTTAATTTTGTTGTTCCTGTTTTTATCTTATCAATTTATAGGCGGTTATAAAATCGGCGGACAGACTGACACACAGAAGAAAATGAGTGACATGATTTTTCGTAATATACATGTGACATAGCATCCAAAAAACATAATATTTGGATATCGAAAATTTTCACAATACTTCCTCGCCGGCAAGTAAAAAAAAACAGCGTATATCCCCAAATTATGAGTAGCCATTCTCCGATCGAAAAACAATTGCAACGCAATCCAGCGACCGCTTTTCATCTGTTTTTCTTGCGGCCGCAATTCGCGTGCGGATTGGCGGTTGTTTTCTTTAGAAATTGGTTTATTTTTTATCACCTCGCCGCACCGGCTCGTTCGAATGTTTATTTGTCGAACGTTCAAATGTTTTATTTTTGTTTTGTATCGCGGGCAGCGCTACTGAAATTCAATTTAGCAAAAATGTTTGCCGATACGACGCGCCGGCGTCGCGCAGCCGCCATTTTGTTCAGCGTCGAGTGAACTTCAAACCTCTCGCGATCCGTTTACCTTCGCGTATCAAAATACGGCGACAAGTGGATTGACTCTGTATTTTCTTTCGCATTTCTCGGCAAATCGGCTTTGAGCATGCGGCATGTATATACAGGGTGGCGCATCGGAAACGAAACAAACGCGTTTACTGGCAGCTCAGTTTTTTTAAAAACGCTCAGACCCGTCGATTTTGTTTTCGAGGGGGACACAAGTTTGGCAAGCGGGGGTGACACCACCCCCAAAATCTTAAATGGAAGGGGGGGGTCGAGTGATACTTTATTTTAAAGGTCTTTCAATTCCCTTTATAATGATATAAAATTAATGTACTTCAGTTCAGTAGATTTGAAGATTTTATCAGCATAAAGTTTCCCAGAATTCAAGAAGAAAGTATAACCTCAAAAAAGAGCGCTGACACCAAACAGTAAAAATCTAGAAATACCCCTGCGTTTCTGACAAAATAGATGACAAAAATCCGTTTTTATCAGCATAAAATTTCTCAGAATTCAAGAAGAAAGTATAACTCAAAAAAGAGCGCTGACACCAAACAGTAAAAATCTAGAAATACCCCTGCGTTTCTGAAGGTGAGGAAAAATTATGAAAATCAAGGTGTCCTGCAATTGTAGGAACAATTGATGATACGGTCCCAAAGAAACACAGTTTCCTGTTATAAAATTTCGGAAAAATTGATTTCCTTATCGATGGTTCTACAAAAGAAATTAAAAAAAAATTACAATGATTGGTCACACTTCTGTTTATTCTTCATTTGCCTTCGACATATACGAGGGATGTCTTTTAAGTTTTGCATATCGAAATAAAACAACACGGTAGGTAGTTTTAAATGACTTTATTGTTATTCGAAGTATTCTCCACGAAGATAAAAAGACATCCCTCGTATAATATAGATATACAGGGTGTCCCAGAAGTCGACGTCAAGCCGAAACCGGGTGATAGGCAAAGTCATAACAACTATCAGAAAAATATTTAAAAAAAATTTATGTATGTGTTTTGAAAATTATAGGTCTTTAAAAAAAATATAGAAATTTCACACCCTACGGCAGTCTGTCAACTCCTGTTACTACAAATATTAACTTTTTTTGGATTTTATTTTTACAATGTAATGATGAATAATGCATCTTCAAACTGGTGTCTCAGCCTTACTGCCAACTACTTTTCTCGTTCAGGAAAAATTGCCACTTATTTCCCAACCAAGTATTCCAAAGTAAAACTTTGCTCAACTTTAACTGGCTGCACTGGAAAAAAATGTACTACGAGAGTTTGGCAAGTAACCTTAAAAGTTGGTGCATTTAATAACGATTCCAAAATGGTAAACACTTAGAAGATTACTCGTTAACTTATGCACAATTTTTATTTGAAAAAAAACTGATGAAAATTTTTCAAAATTTCCTAATTAAACAGCGATTATGAAAACGCACAAGGACCCTTAAGGATAACTGTTTGCACAACAGTGGACGTCAAAATGCTGCTGATGATGATTTACCTTTCCACGGTTATTAACAAACTCAGCTGCTTCCAACAGTCTTTGCCGTAGCTCAGCTACATTTTGAATCGGCTTGAAATACATTTTTTCTTTTACAGTTCCCCAGTAAAAAAATCTAAAGGATTCAAATCAGGTGATCGGGCTGGCCACGGTATTGTACCAGACCGCCTCATCCATCTGCCTGGAAAGTTTTGATCGAGATACTCTCTCACTGAGAGTGCATAGTGCGCTGGGCAGCCATCATGCTGAAACCACATGTCCCTGTAAATACTCAGTGGCACGTCCACCAATAAATTTTGTACATGATTTTTAAAAAAATCCAAATAAACTTCAGCAGTCAAAGTCTCTGGGAACTCAAACGGACCGATTATTTTACCATTTAAAATTCTTGTCCAATGGTTTATCTTGAAGCGATATTGAGATTTATCTTCTCTCATCAAATGTGGGTTTGCTACGTGCCACTCGTGTAAGTTATGCAGGTTCATGTACCCATCTTTCTTAAATGTGGTCTCATCCGACCATAAAATTTTTTCAAAGAGCTGTGGATCTTTCCTGTGTCTTTCTAACATTGTGCGACAAAAAGCAACTCGGGGCTCATAATCCAGCCAGCCCGGTCACCAGATTTGAATCCGTTAGCTTTTTTTACTGGGGAACTGTAAATGAAAAAGTGTATTTCAAG
The DNA here is from genome assembly GCA_963669975.1 of Acanthoscelides obtectus. Classification (NCBI taxonomy): domain Eukaryota; kingdom Metazoa; phylum Arthropoda; class Insecta; order Coleoptera; family Chrysomelidae; genus Acanthoscelides; species Acanthoscelides obtectus. Next base: position 4,913,806 of record CAVLJG010000004.1, on the reverse strand, counting down.
CCGATTCAAGATGTAGCTGAGCTACGGCAAAGACTATTGGAAGCAGCTGAGTTTGTTAATAACCGTGGATTCGCTCGTTTAATAACCCGATCTTTTTTAAGAAGATGTCGAGCGTGTATTGCGGCTGAAGGAAAACAGTTTGAGCATTTGCTGTAAAGGTAAATCATCATCAGCAGCATTTTGACGCCCACTGTTGTGCAAACAGTTATCCTTAAGGGTCCTTAAATGCGCCAACTTTTAAGGTTACTTGCCAAACTCTCGTAGTACATTTTTTTCCAGTACAGCCTGTTAAAGTTGAGCAAAGTTTTACTTTGGAATACTTAATTGGGAAGTAAGTGGCAATTTTTCCTGAACTAGAAAAGTTGGCAGTAAGGTTGAGACACCAGTTTGAAGATGCATTATTCATCATTACATTGTAAAAATAAAATCCAAAAAAAGTTAATATTTGTAGTAACAGGAGTTGACAGACTGCCGTAGGGTGTCAAATTTCTTAATTTTTTTCAAAGACCTATAATTTTCAAAACACATACATAAAATTTTTTTAAATATTTTTCTGATAGCTGTTATGACTTTGCCTATCACCCGGTTTCGGCTTGACGTCGACTTCTGGGACACCCTGTATATATATATATACACACCTTCCTCCGCATCATTATCTTCTTTTTATATGTTTTTGAGTGTAGAACATAGTTTGAGGACAAATAAGTATTATACCGAATTAATCTCCAAACCCTTGAAAGGCTCCACCTGATAAAAACCCCGAGGCGAGGCCAAATTGCGTGTAAACAAAACTGCCGTCGCGCGCCACAGATAGCAGGAAGAAGATAGCGATAAGGGCCTTTAAGATTGCTGCGATTCGCCCTTAAGAAGCAACCTGTTGCGTTTCTTAAAGGGGACGAACGGTCTCTACGGTGCCGACGAACTTGTTATAAGAAACCCACCCCCGTTTCCTTCCTTGGCAGCAACAGTTGGTTTTAGTCCAGGTAAAACAATTTCCAGACCTACAAAAAATCGGCTGAGAATAAGACACTTGTACAGGCAACACATGCATAGCAATGCATCTGCCTTATTACCCTCATTAAGAGACTTTAACAGAAGATTTTCCAAATAGTATGACTAATGTTATCGAAGACAAAGCTAGAAACTATCGTAAATCAAATCGCAGATCAAAATGGCGTACAAACAATAGAGTACGCGATGAAAGTCGGTCCTTCCTCGTTTTGGTTATTTATTCATCATACGACATGACATAATTTGAATAATGTTATATCACAGATATTATTGACATAAAAAAGATATTTATGATGAAGCTGAAACCGAGGTGAGGGCCAGATAAGATTATTTCTTTTTTTATCAAATATACTGTTTCTGGTATAGTGAATGCCTTGATTATTTTATTCAACATCATAGCAACCACATCGTGTTTGGACTAGTTAAATCTAAAAGGAAGTTATTGATAAGCAACTACAACGCAAATGGAGTAATGAGTGTTTTTAACACAACATCTTTTTTAAACACTCCATTTTGAACAGTTACTGCGATCGAGCAGAAAATATCATTTATAAGATCTTCTTGAATGAGGTGTCAGTTTTAGCTCCCGTTGGAGATTCTAGTAGTAATTAGCCATCACATGTATGTATTTCTTCCTTTGTGCGAATATTCTCAATTACACCTTCTATTTTCCTCTTCACTATAATATCTAATACTCCGAGGAAATAGAACTAAATGAGAAGATAAACACTTAGTTTGGTAGTCATATTCTCTGAATGACTCAAATTACATAACATACTGGTAAGTCATTGTAAACAGTTTTCTGTCTTCTGCTTCGATCACCGAAACGAAAGTTTTTCAGGTTTGCTCCGTAATAACGTAAAATTTATTTATTTTACTTGTTTTTTTTTTGTCCGGTACTATTTGTATGTCAAATTCAGTGTCTAGTCTTCCGACGTTGCCGTCCTTGGGCTCACTGTATTATTTTTCCCTAACAATCGGCCTTCCTGATCCTCTGGTGTCCTCGACAGTGGTAAAGTACCCATAGTTGTTATTCGTAGCGCTAAGAAAAAAACAAAATACAGTACCATTTTACTATAAAATATATTACAAGGTGAATGGATTGTAGCATTGCTTACTCACTTTAGATACCACACTTACATACTTCCTTCCACTGCGTGATCTTGGTTACCACACTTATTAATGTGTGAGCTCAGTTACCACACTCATTGAATCTATTATATTCGTGTGAACTTTGTTACCACACACATATTATTTTTAATCGTGTGAACTTTGTTACCACACACATATCGTCCAGTTAGTTCAGTGTCACTCATCTTGCACGAAGTCTGTACGCAGTACTAAGCAAACACAATGACTTATTAATCAACCGGTAACAATAAATCAATATTTTTAGTAAGGTCATCCCACTTCTGAAATATTACGTCTCCCAAATTCGACGATGTTCAGGAGTTTTTTAAGGTAAAAAAAACCTTGTTAAATAATATTCTTTTAATGATAAATATCTAAGAAATATAAGATACAAACAAAGCAGTGTTAATTTTAAATTCAAAGTTTTACCGAAAGTCACTGTTGATCAATTCATCACATAAAGCTAAATAGGAAGGCCATCAGAAGGCAGGCAGCAAATTCCTTTGATTATAAGTATAGTTCAATATTATATGATGATATTTTGCTTTGATCTAAATTCCTTGCGAAGGGATCTCCGAGTTTTTTCTAGGTTTCCTGGACTATTGTCTCGCCTCAAGTTACGGACTCCTCGTTTGACTGGTGACAAATTATCTTGTAATATCAATTTCGACTCGTTTTAAGAAGGCGTTTCAGAGTAATTTGTTTTCTTTGCGGGTAGCGCTTCCGGATTGTGTCTTGAGGTTGTTGATTGCTCGTTTCGTCAGTTTTTCAACGTTCACATTGTCCGTGCTTGCTCGAGTATAAATAATAATAGTAATAAGTGACGTTTAAGAATATACCTGGAGTTTCAAATTTGACTCTCACCATTCGGATTATGAAAAAGAGGTCGGTTAAATGGAGATGAAGTTACGGATATAAGTAACTAAGAAAATCCATTTCCGTTTGGTGAAAGTCGAAATTGAAGCAGCAACCATTTTTGTGAACTTTATTTTGACTACTGATATGCATGGGGATTCTATTTGAACCTTAGAATAAATCTTATAGGTTAGTATCTGTGACGCTTTTTTGGTCACAAAAGCTTTTCTAAAGCTTTTTTCTAATATATGGCAGAATCAAGGACGAAATTAACTCTATAGCTTCATACAAAGACTATTTATCCCTAAGAAGAGAACTCCTCCCTATGTTGTATCCCCTTCTGTAACAAAACATAATAACAAAGGAACCACGTTATCTTACAAGCCATGGTACACTTATACCGGCGTTCAAATTACATAGGGGTCGTTTTCTAGTCTGAATCACAGTTGAAATAAAATAATGGATATTTTTTAATGTGCGCTATTGAATTTTTATAGCGACAAATTAGGTTATATTTTAATTAAACTGTAGGATCAACAGGTTGCCGGTCAGCGAGGTTTTTTCAGTATTTTTTCCTGCGGCAATTCATATTCATTTCCAATGGCAATTATTCTTGTCAATTTGAATAATTTTAAACATAAATAGATTTGTTATATTTATACATATTCGAAAGCGAAAGTCGACGTTTTTTATTGCCGAGGATATACGTTTTCATTTTATTTGCGCAAAAAACATTTTTAATCTTTTAATAAACAATTGCATCGAAATGTGTGAACTCACATAACGATTTATATGAATGCCGTGTGTATTTAAAACATATAAAATGAAATCAGCTGTATCAGTGTAAAATATAATTGATTAAAAAAAGTTTACGCAACTGTTTCGATATGTGTATGAATAATTTTAAATTTTATTACGAGTAATACGCGTAACCGCAACTGCAGCAACGAGCATCAATGTGATTTTTATGAATGGAATTATATTTATATTTGCCCTAAATAGTATTGCGTACGCGCTATAAAATATTTTCAATTCAATATTACAAGCTAACCTTATTTATACGTTCAAAGACCTTCGGTTCCATTGTTTTTTCTTGGATAACTGAACATTTCTAAATCTCTGGTCTCCCTATGAAACGCAAGACAGACTTTTTGTGTTGCTGGCAAATCGCAAGAGCAAATAGAAAATTGAGAAAAAAATGAAAAAAGTCAAAACTTGTTGTGACTTCTTTGTACGATCTTCATCCAATAGAAAAATTGTTATCGGCACCCTTGGGATGTAAGGGTGTATAAATTTTTCAAGTGCGCAGATGCGCTACGGTGGTTAACAGTTACTGTCTGTTAAAGCACTTCCTTGGTTTCTAATTCAGTAATCAAGATCAATAAAGCATTTCATCTTCCACAGAACAGATGCTGAATAAAAAACAGCTGCTACTGGGTTTTAGGTAAATAGTAATGTAGCGGTATTTTTTAATTATGTTGAATCGCAGAGCAAAAACACTCTATTAAGGTATACTTTATCTGAAGTCACTTGAAATAGCATAAAAACCTTTGATCGACGCGTCCTTTGTAATTTCATGACGTATCATAGGCGTGCGGTCATTTATTTAGAACGATAATAATAATGTTTTTATATCACAATAAATGGATTTTACTATCTTCTTATTTTTTTGATTTGGGATAAAAAATACTTATATTGGGAGTTTAATTTATGTTGACTGAAAGTTAAGAAATGGAAAAATTACAGAATTCCAACGTTTGACATAGGCAAATATTTACATAGCAGGTAGGTATATAAAAAGGTATATAAAGACTTACATTATAGGTATTTATACATCATCCTCGCCTTCGGAGCTGTCGCTAGAGTCATCTTGTAGAGGAATTACAACGGGATTTACAGGAGGCAAAACACAATATTCATTTTCTTTTTCAATAATATGCCTAGAACACTGCTTCCATAGGTCTGTGGCAGCAATATGAGATACTGCATCTCTTATTGTGGCCAATAGCGATTCACTTAATTGAGGGGTCTGATTATGTTTTCTTACTTTTTTTTTAAAGCAGCCCAGACCAACTCAATCGGGTTCAAAATGCAGTAATAGGGAGGTAGACGTAATACTTCATGGCCATTTTGCTGAAGCAACATACTCTTTTTCAAATTTTTGTCTTTTAATAAGATCCAATAATATGGCTTTTGTTGATTTTTGTGGTATTTCCATTCCCTTGTCCTTCATAAAATCAATAATGTCTTGTTTCTTTGTGCATGTATTCGGAATTTTGTTTTTCTGTCGGGAATGGTATGGAGCATTGTCCATAATAATCACTGAATTTGGGGAAATGTTTGGTATTAACTGCTGCTCTATCCACTTTTCAAATAAGTCGGAGGTCATGTCCTCATGATAGTCGGCACATGATTCTTTGATATTTTTGGCAGATAACAGCAAGGCATTAGGTATAAATCCATTTTCACTGCCAGCATGGAGAATAATGATTCGTTTTCCACGGTTGCATGGTGCATTTAAAATGCACTTGTTGCTGTCGTCAACCCAGCCGTACTGCACAACATCATGGGTATCATACCACGTTCCATCCAGGTAAATCAGATTTCTTTTCTGCTCTCTATAGATTTTAACTTTGTGCAAAAATTCTTGGCGCAATTCAACGATTCGAGACGACTCCATAATCACAATTCTTTTATCTAATGTTTTGTATTGAAAACCACACAGTTTTACAATACAGTGCAGTGAGTCTAAGCATTTGTAATTATAAAAATCTTCAGGATAATCTTTTAATTTATCCCGTATCGTTTCCAACGTGGGCACCAAATTTTCTTTATAAAATCCGTATATTATACGACGAATATCTTCCTGAAAACCCACGTCTATTCTTTTTAGTTTTTGCTCTATGCGCTTTCTGTGGAAGGAATGGTTGACTACATCTCCCCCTTTTATAACCCGATAAATGGTAGACCGACTGATTTTTGTCAGGCTACAAATTCTGTTTAAAATTTGACTTTGCGAGGAATCTGGATTTTCGTTTTTCAGACAATCATACATATTTAGGATTACTCTTTGGGTCTGTTCCTCTAAATCTTTATGAAAGAATTCTGCCTGCACAGGTTTATCAACCATCTCCTCGTGGCTTGGAGCATTTTCCCAAGGTCTCCAAAGAGCCATATTTAGGACACACAAGAACAATCAACACAACAATTGAATCAACAAGTAAACCGAGTATTCAAAAGTCAAAAACACACAAACTAATAAAATCTATGAAAAAACACGGACAGACTAAAGAAAACACGTTTATTCACCGCTACACGGCACTGGCTAAACTGTTTCAATTTTCAGTAGCCACCTGCACTTGTTCGGAGCTCTGAAATACACGCTTTCTCATTGGCTATGTCCACGCATAGGCGTGCTTTACTCCACGTGGACCGGTGAAACTGCCTTTGATCTTATACGGGGGATATTTGCTGCGAAATTTGGCGATTTTTGCAGCAACAGAGCGTGTTAAATATAGATATATAAAACGCACCCGGTGTTTCAAGTGGCTTCAGATAAAGTATACCTAGGTATAAAAAATCCGAAATAGTTGATAGCGTCGTCTGCTCTTCTACCGCTATGTCAACTAGCTTTGCTCCTCAGAACCCTGTTCGATGAAGCTGCTGCTGCCGAGAATGTCAAACGGATCCGCCTACCATCTCTGTCTCTGACGAGCTTTGAACATCTAGAACTGGCCGGTACGACCGTTCCTATGTTCATAAGGTGGCAGTATTGTGGACCAATCTGCCGTTATAGCAGTTGCGTTAGTTATTTCTATCATCCCTGTCTTTCTCCACAATTCTTCGTTCGATGTTGTACTTGCTCAAGATTATGGTAAATCCCTAAATACTCATCTGTTGTGAAGCTTGTATCTATTGGCTTTTTCTAACACCCACATCGCAGGATCGACTGCCCATTGCCATAGAGCAATTACATTTTTATTCTCGTTAAGTTTATAGATGATTTCTTATTTGTGTAGAACAAAATGCTCGCTTTGTCTTCAGTAGTCGTTGCTGAGTATCTTGTTTTATTGTTCCGACACCGCCTGGGTCTTCGAATGCGTCCGCTTTCTCTATTGTTGGAAATAAAGGTTTCTGGTCTGGACCTTATTCCTGCTTTGTAGTGAAAAGATGTGCAGCGGAGGTTGCGTCCAGTTTCTTCGCGTCTCTTCCAGATATTTCGGAAATTTGGCACTTTCCAAGAGAAATTTGCTCATGTCCAGCTCATCCAAAATAAGCTTTGCAGGCGGGTAGCCGGCTTTCCCTCTGGCTGTAAGATATCCATCGTAATTGATGTATTCTCTGCTTCTCTACAACGTCAACGCGGGTGTTCCTCAGGGATCGGTCTTACATATCAACGACCTTCTTTCCTGTACAATCAACCGATCTACTGCTGATCACAGCCACTCTACTCGATGCTGATTAGAGAAGAGCTGTCCGTCTGATCGATGACCCTTCCCTAACGGACAGCCTCGTTATCCGAACTTCGTCTATCCGAATCTAGTTGAACAATGATCTGATATCTCCGTTTTGGGAGTCCAGCATGTTCCTTACGCAGCGTCTGGTTGATTTGAGCAATGCTAAACGAATTTTCTGATAGTGTCGAACGGCACCGGTTCGTGAAATTGGGAAAGGGTTTGATAGAAATCCTAAATGGAACGTAATCAGCATCGACGGTGCAAGAGCGAGACGGAAACGGGAAAACAGGTGAGGTCGGAAAAGGACGGGGTAATTTTGGACGTTGCGAACCAGGGAGAGCTTCGGGGGGTTTTGGGGGGGGGGCAGGGAGAGTCGCTGCTGGTCGGTCGTTAATGCACGGCGCGTTTTTCCACGGCCTCCGCTGCAAATTAGCGTTCAGAGGAAAGAGAGTCGGCGATCGGCGACGCCACGCGTCGGCGTTATGACGCTTGCGCAGAGAGAACGAACTGCCGAAGCGGAGGATTATAGGCTAGGCGACGTCTCCACACACGAAAACATTGGATACCAAACCATTCTTATTAAAAATAGAAAACGGACAAGTAGCGTAAAATACATAAAATATTTGTAAAAACAAGAATTTCATAGCTGTGAAGTTTGTTAGCTGTTCCACCTATCCTAGTACACTTTGAAGCTATTGACTGATGTAGATTACCTGTTAAATCTGTTACCACACTCCATGTAGCTCGCGAAATGTTTTTTGACTGTACAATTGTTCCGATAATAGCTTCTGTTTGTATCAGATACTAGTTGTTGCTGTTTTTTTTTTGATGTGGTCAAATGGAGTAGCTCGAGGCAACCTTCAGAGCTGCGTCTGCGAGCTCCAAATGGGTTTCGAGTTGACCAACGCTGTGCTGCCTCCAGGAGGTTTCTGTCTCCCATACAGGGCCAGCAAATTTGAGAATCCGCCTTACAAATGTCTTCTAAATGAAGGCGCAAGTGTTGACGTCGGATCCTTTGAAAGACCTCTCCGGCATGTATAGAAGCCTCTTGGTTATGCTCTGACCAGGATAAATGATCGTTGACTACAACGCCAAGATGAGGCTGACTAGAGACCACGTTCAGAGATCTTGTATATGAGCCGCGGGTTGCTTTTCCCGAGGTGTAAGTCAAAACACTTTGATAAGCAGAGCAGAGTTTCTAGCGGGACCCAAGACTGAGTCTTGGGGAACTCCGTTTGTCACACGATGGAGGGAAGACTGGCTATCACTGACGCGCACAGAAATGTTTCCCGGTGAGGAAAACCTCTATTCACTGTAACAAATCGCCTCTGATTCTAAGACGCCCCAGCTTGCAAGGAAGTATTCTGTGCGAGACCCGATCAAAGGCCCTAGAATAGTCTAGATATATTATGTCAACTGGAATGTTTGTTCAACTGGTGGAGACGGTTGGTGATTATCGAATCCGTGCTGGTTGTTAGGGACGATATCATTTTCGAAAGCGTATCGATATAAATTTTGGCGGAGATATAAATGAGACTTGTTGGACGACAACTTTTAGCAGAGTATTTTCGAAAGGGTATCGATATAAATTTTGGCGGAGATATAGATGAGACTTGTTGGACAACAACTTTTAGCAGAGTATTTTTTTTACATTATGTCAAGCATCAATACGTTTAAACTCTAAAGAAAAACATAAAGCAGACACAATCAGCATTTAATGAAAGTTAAATGCCAGATAGCTCATTTATAGTCAACGCCAAACAAAGTGGCGTGCACGTCATCAAGGTGGGTGTGTTGAAAAATTTACATTGTTGCCAAACTTTTTGTAAAATAATAAAATTTATTATTTACATATCTAGGTTTATAAGCAATATTAATCTCAAATGAGAACAAAAATAATAGTATAATAAAATTATAGATCTGTACTTGCATAATCATTAAGTATGACAATTATTGATCAGATGACACTATGAAACTGCCATATTTAATTGATAGCTTAAAGGTACTGAATAAAAATCCAAATGGGGTCCTCCAAATTTTATGCATGGTATTTATTTTACAGAATTCATACAGAAAAATGCATTCTAAAATTAGGTAAGCTACTGGTGTAAGCTTTTTCTGTACAATAAAGTTAGTCGGAGTTTCTTTCTTCAGCGCTGTCTGAATCTGAATCTTCGTCACTCTCAAAGTTGATTATTAAAGGTTCGATGTCTGGTCGATCAAAAATTCGTTCTCTTTCATACCATTTAAAAATTTCTTGCTCAGTATGTCGAACACTATTTTTCCACATGTCTGGGGTAACCGTTTGTAGAGCCTCGTTCCACATATCCAAACAGTCTTTTTCACTGTTACCATCTCTACCAATATGTCTGTTATAGTAACCTGTTGCTATGCCCCAAATTAACTCAATAGGGTTAAATATACAATGGTAAGGAGGCAGACGAAGAACTTTGTGCCCATGTTGTTCCGCCAATTCATCAATCACGTATATTTTAGGTGGTTTGTTTCTAAAAAAGCAGTTATTTTAAGAATAGGAATAAACAAAAGAAATATAAACTGTCGACCAAAATATATATAATTAAGAAGCATTATGTACCGAGCAACAATACTCAATAGCTCTGTTTTAAACATTGTGTTTAAAAATGGTATGTTTTGATTTGTCAACCAGTCTTGGATATTTTTTTTGTCCATGCATTGTTGGGCACTTTGTTCAATATCATGCTGTGATAAGGGGCGTTATCCAGTATAATCATAGATGGACTCTCCAATTTTTCTAATAACTGATGTTGAAACCATTTCAAAAAATTGTCCTGGTTCATCTCTCCATGGTAATCGCTCAATTTTGTTTTCGAAGAAAATATCGCTTCACTACCCTCAATAAACCCATTTTCATTTCCAGCATGTAATATAATGTATCTAAAATATATTAGTTTTAAATTTTATAGTGCAAATTGTGTAAAAGTACATACCTTTTACCATCTGTTTTAATAGCTTTCACGCTTTTTTGGTTTCCATTTTGCCAAGAGCGACCTATGGTCCCATTTTGAAATATCCAAGTTTCATCGAGGAAGACAAACTGGTATAAGGCCTCAACCTTGGCTTGATTGTATTGCCTTAGAAATTCCACCCTTTTCAAAGCTATACTTGGTAGTTCCATGAGCCCTCGTCGCGGATTGTCCTTAAGCCACTTAAATCCAAGATCTCTAAGCAACCGCCTTAAAGACGTGGCACTACCATCAAATAATGCCCTATCTCTTAATCGAGACCATAAAGTTTGTATCGTAACTTGTTCTTCTGAAACCATGTGTAATATGACATTATAATTTAGTTAACAAATTAATGCAAATTTCTGATAAGTTATTATAATAAGATCTTACTTTTGTGATACATATTATAGATCACTTCTCGAATGGCACTTGTATCCAATGTCGCTGTGTTGGTTACACGTTTAATATAACTCCGCTTTTTCTTGGGCGATTCTAAATTTGCTTCACTTTTCACACCCTCGGAAATACGACTAACTGTCCTTAAACTAATTTTTAAGGCAGCAGCAACACGCTACAAAAAATGAAATAAAATTTCACTATTATTAATATACATTACATATAATTATTAGTAACCTACCTCTTGAACAGCATTTAAAGGCAACAAAGGCCCGTTGTTGTCCCTTTCTTGCTCAAAGTAGTGCATTAACGAGGCCACGAGTTCCTTACACCGACTATTTAACTGTTTGGGCATCTTTATATACCAAAATTGCCTTTATCTACTCGTAAAATGAATAATTTTGTTTTGAAACAAACAGTTGTTGATTTACAGTATGCGGGGCCAAAGGATTTATAAAGATTTGAAATGCCACAAATTGATTCAGTGTCAAAATTAATACAAATGTCAGTTCCCAGTTTAAATAAGTTTCAAGGTGACAATGTGTCAACGCTGCGAAATCGGTTTAGTGCGTTTACATGTCGATAAGTGATTGGAGCGTTTGCAAAACATTTTATTTCGCATAATGCGTCTAAATTTATCAGAAAGCAACTTATGTGATATTTTAATAACAATGCTTATATGACTATTAACCATAATAAGAGAGTAATGACCATTTTACAATTTATATATCACATTAATATGAAACTGCAATAGAGCAATTGTTTGTGATAGAAACCTAGGCATTAGGTCGGGGAATTTTTATCGTGATGACGTGCACGCCACTTTGGCGTTGACTATATGTTGTTTCTCTGTCCAAGTACAAATGACCACAATTCAGTATTTTTGGGATAAGGTCAAAATCTATATCACAAACAGCAGAAATTGAATTAACATTTTCACGCGCAGTTAATATTGGCGACTTTATCAGCAACTATTTGACGGTTAAGTTATTACGTAAAAATTTATACAAAATGGTTAAAGAATTACATTTCCGTCTTAGATCCTGACCCTCTAATTCAAATTTAAAAGCAAGATGCTTATTTAGGAATACCACCAACGTACTTCATTTTTAGTTAGTTTTGCCCTATTCTGCACGAGAAATCGACTGTCCCATTTTTTGCATTAAATATCAATTCAGAAACTAGATATTCACTGTCAAACTTGGTTTTGCAACCACTTTACCCACTGTGCTATATATTATTGACCGATGAAGAACATAGTTGACAACACACGTCACAGTTACGACACAACTTATGACGTTAACTTCAAAGTCACATGTTGGATAATGTAGGGGTTACCAGTGGGGAAAAAAAGATGAAATCTCGAAGGAATTTTCAATAGTTGATAGTTTTCAAATTTTCAAATTTCTTCCAAAATCAATCAACGTTTAAGTGAAAAACCTTTCCAAAAATAAAAAAAAACATAGCTATGGTTTGCCATTTAGTAATAAAATAATTCTGTCCAAATCCTCCTAAACCTCATCAGTCCAGTTGTTTATTCGTCGACTATGTGTTCCCTTCGCTGTTGTTTAAAAACAATTTCAGCATCAATCTCGCCGACTTTTTCCTCCTAATTGTTATTTGTTGTTATTGTCAATAATTGTTTCCAGTTCTAGACGATGAAGACATAGATCTTCGAAAGCTTGACTTTAAGTTATAAGAGTGTACTTTTGCAATATTTTGCCTTCTACCCAAAGAAATTCAACGATATATATATTTCAATTGCACGCACCGCTTTTGGCACCAAGATTAAACATCAACGAAGACACTAGCGAGCCTCTAAGAAGACTCAATTATGGATAATCGGATGCTAGAGGCACATTTTAAAGACCACACAAACTATGAAAAGTTAGCGTTTATCGCAAGAGAGAAATTCAGTATAACTGCACATAGGCGGACCAAATCATAGCGGATTCTGATTCCATCATAAAATTTATCTTACTTAAAAAATGACCCTCGTATTTGAAACGTGCACCCTGCAGGCGACTACACAGCGTCAGCCACGCGATACGACTCGCGTGACAGCGTCTCGCAGAGCACGCCGAGCTCGCAAAATTCAGCGTTATGTCCAAGGCGCTTGCAAGGCTGCACGATAGAGACGTCGACCGGACTATACCTTTGGATTTAAAGCGGCAATGAGGGAATCAAAGAGCGTACTTTTGAAATGGCCTGCGATGCGATGACCGCTAGTTCGATCGATGTTTTATAAAGCGAGCTGTGGCCACACCCTGCATTAATTCAATCATACCAGTGGACTCTTCTCCCGACTCCCAACTTTTTCATATTTTCTGAGTGCATTCTAAAATTTATTATGATTCGGCTGGGCTGCATCCGGCAACAGAATTTTTGTACGATGAAATGCACAGCCGTATCGATCAATATGGTTCTGTTTGAAAGGTGTCTCTTGGGGTAAAGTGGAAATTCAAAAAATGTGTATTCAGTAACTAGTAGTATTTTTATCTCTAAAGATCCTTAAATTATTTTAAAATACGTACACGCGTACCTTGCGTCTGTCATAACGTAAGGTTGGCTACAAAGGAATTACGTGGATCGTGTCAGTCGAACAGGCTCATAGTTTCAACAAATTTGGCAACATTGTTGTCTAGCGTACCGCATCATCGACAGTACCGACCAGCCAGCAACGTGGCAACTTTGCTTGCCGCGGCACTTGCAAATCCAGCACGACGTTGCGTACACGGATACGCGCATCGTCGCTTAGTTGTCGCGCAGCATTCGAAGCAGACAGGCGTATGCCCGTTGAGTATATCGAAAATATATCTCGATCATTCATGTTTCAAGGGCAAATGGAGAAATCTTGTGATGCTTGGGTTGCTAGAATCAAAAATATGGCAATCTTTCCCACATCTCCAACATCTAATGTTTAACCTATGCAAAAGAAATTCTGAAAATAATCAGGATCCTCTGAAAAGACAAGCAACGAAGTTTCAGACATTTTTATTTATTTCATTTTTTGCACTATAAATAAAAACATGATAAAACACAATTTTATATTTACTAGATGTTATAAGCAATAAACTAGTGTTTTTGTTAAAGGTTTGGTTAAACTCAAAACAAAAGAAAAATAGCTACTACAAAAATTTAAATAACATATTTTCTTAATGATTCAAAAATTTCATTTATAGAGCATTGCTCACTTAAGTATTATCCTTATTTTTAAATTTTATCTCTATATCTCGCAGACCTCGAGGTAGAAGTGTGGGACGATATGTAGTTGGATCGGGGTGACCTTGAATATGCCATAGATCTAAAACGATTTGCTTTCAAAATAATTGTGGTGTTCATTTTGTATGCTGATATTGCCAATATTTCGCTCGCCGAGAACTCATTTTGGACAAATGTGTATTTGCAACTTTCTTCAAAACTAAGGTTGAACAACAATCTAAGTATGTATCCGTTTTTGTGATATAAAAACTCTGTTGATGCTTGTAGGTCTACCCCAGTGTAAAAATATACATAATGGATCTCGTGATAGTTATGTCAACTGTCAACAGTGTCACTTATATCAAGGTTTCCATGCAACTATTTTTTTACATTCAATCTTGTCATGGTTTTCTCTTCTCTTCTTCGAAAATTGACCGTAACAGCATCGAAAAAGTCAACGAAATGTAAGAAACTGTTTCATTAGCAAATGACGGTACCAGACACGACAAACTCCATGTTTTTGGAGGAGCAAATTTAGACAGTGTTTCAAACCAGAAAACTGCACCAGAGAAAACGCTGTAATGTTTCTACATTCTACGAACAACTTTTTTGATTTGAAACACAATATTTATAACACGTGATATATAGGTACTAAGTGACATATAAATCCGTTTAAATGGTTTTATTTTAATAAAAGTTGGTGAATGTATTTATCTTACTCTAAATAACAAGTGAAAAAATTTTCAGCCTTATGAGTTGGACATTCCGGTTTTTATATTGCTTTTTTTTAATTCACTAACGCTCTAAAAATGAATATTTCAGCCGCAGTAAAGAATCAACGTTGGCGGATTTTGGTTCTTGACATCCTTTACGATCGGTTACGATGCCTAGAGCACGGAGACCTGTACGATTTCGTCAACTTAGTGAGTTTGATAGGGGCCGTATAGTGGGACTTCGGGAAGCTGGACCTTCTTTTCGGGCAATTGCAGTTAGAGTGCAAAGAAGTGTAGACACTGTGGTTAGGTGTTGTCAGGCATGGCTTCGAGAAGGCCGTACGCAAAGAGCAAGGGGCACTGGACGCCGCCGTAGAACAACAGACCGTGAAGATCGCCGCCTAAGATTATTGGCCTTAAGGGACCGTTTCTCCACTACCAGGTCCATTGCAAATGAATGGTTTGCAGAACACGGAAGACCTATTGGCATGCGAAGTGTTTACCGACGAATCAGAAGTTTTGGGTTGTTTTCATACCGGACACACTGGGTCCTCCCTTTAACTCGAGAACACCGACGTAATCGCCTTGAGTGGTGCAGACAACGGTCACTCTGGGATCAGGAATGGAACAGTATTGTCTTTAGTGACGAGTCTCGATTTTGTTTAGGCATGCACGTTGGTCGTACCAGGGTTAGAAGGCGACGTGGTGAAAGGAGGAATCCACAGTTTTTTGTTGAAAGACATGTTCATCACACTGTTGGAGTTATGGTTTGGGGTGCTATAGCTTATGGTTCCAGGTCACCTTTAATCTTTATCAGAGGTAACATGAACGCGCAGCGTTATATCCACGAAGTTCTAGAACCCCATCTTTTACCCTATCTTGACACCCTGGCAGATCCAACTTTCCAACAAGATAATGCCCCACCACATGTTGCAAGAGTCACAATAGACTTCTTTCAACATAATGATGTCACATTGTTACCATGGCCATCAAGATCTCCCGACTTATCCCCAATTGGGCACGTGTATGTATGATGGGTAGGAGATTGCTCAATTTGCAACGTCTTCCTCAGACTCTAGAAGCACTTCGAGAGGGGTTGGTGGTTACCTGGAATGAGATACCACAGGAGGACATTGACCACCTGATCAGAAGCATGCCTAGACGCGTTGGAGAATACGTAGCACATCAGGGTGCATCCACACATTATTAAAGGTCAAAGGGCTTTAAAGCAGTGCAATCATTTTGAAATTTTTATCATTTACTTATTATGCTTCATTAAGTACTTATACAAAATTTTATTATAATAAAACCATTTAAACTGGGTGTTCGGATTTATATGTCACTTAGTATATGTATAGGTTTTCACCAGTAGATACAGCTCGGTTGTCAAGCCCAAGCAATAATAAAAACGTTAGTGCGCCAGTTGAAAATAATGCCTACTAACCTACAATGGCCCATAGTCAACATTATGTAAAGTGACCGATAACAGAGACCGTTTTGCAGCCTTTTGTCGCATTTTCAATGGTCTGCACAGTATGACAACATCCTAATATACCTTTAACACCCACAGTCCGGCCCATAAATTGCAAAATCGGTACAATTTGTCGACGAAAAAGAGATGTTTGTCTGCCTTATAGAGCAGAAAGGCTCGAAATACGCAGCTTTGAACTTAACCTATAAATAAATCACTCTAGAAAGGAAGTAACGAGTACTTAGATAGTCAGTGGTGTAGCAAAGGGCTGTACATGCTGGGTAGATGGCTCGAAAAAATGTTATTTGAAATTAGGCGGCAGATTTTTATTTTCCGATGCATACTGGCAAGGAAATGAGATGTTACCGCAGAAATGAGATGTTATGTTTTTTTCTGGATGCTATATGATATGTGCATCTCAATAAACCATGTCACTCAGTTCGATCGCTCTGTCTGTCGGTTTGTCCGCTAATTCTGTAACCGCCTAATACTTGAGAAGTATCCCTTGGGTTTGGATGGAAAACCTTCACAGCATGGGAAAAAACACAAAAAAATAAAAATCGTTCAGCAGATCCCAATTCTTTGTCGTTTAAACGCAATCATTATTATGTGGGACATCAAATGCCATTTAGTCCAAGAAGTAAATCCGCATTTACTCAAAAAATAATAGGATTCGGTTTTCTGCAGTCCTATTAGAAAAAGAACACTTCTTGAAGAATCTCTGTGCTCCAGGTAAAACTGGTTACAAAAACCCATTGAACAGTTTCTGAGAGAAGAATTTTTTTGTTCATAATGTCCGAAAAATCTTAAATAACCATGTGCGGAGCGGATGAAAATTTTTTGAATACGTCCTAAAAAACTTCTGGTGTGATTTTGTTCCTGTTAGCAGTCTGATTCGTATAGCCGCGTAAATTTTAAATAAGATTATGCAAAAAAACAACTTGATTTGTTTTTACCAGCAGATGCGGAGATACATGGACCGATTATTTTTATTACAGAAAATCAACGCGGATGCTCGCCAGGTAAGGGTTTTGGCTCAAAGATTGTCACTATTACAAACTATTTACCTTCCTTTCTGCAACGCAAGACAGGCGTACATCTGCACAGATGACAGCACTTTGCATGCAGGCAGTCAGACTGTCACCAACGAAACTGTGTGCAAAGTAAAATAAGACATTTCCGCCACTGTGCGTGTTGTAGCACTAGTGACCGTCGCAGCCCTTAAGTAGCAAATTAGGGTGAAATCGACTCGCAATAATACACAGGAAGTTGTAAAATTGCGGAAGGCCCTTCCTGAAGCGCGAACCTTTGCCGAAGAAGACAGGTGGTCTTCTTGAGACGCGCAACAAAAGTTTCGAGTCGAAAGATTCCCGAGAACCCAGGTGGTAGGCGTTATATTTTGTCTTTTCATCGTTTACACCCGACTTCGCCATTATTACCGATGTTGAAAGAAACCCGGGCCTCGGTGTACGTGAGCGATATTATTATGAGGTATTCCGCAGATTTATGGCTTTCCAAGTTTAATGTTCCGGTAGCTCAGCGAGCTTTTTAAATACAAATGATAGCTATTAAATTTATTGTCGGTTTAATATAGGTTTCTTTGAGTACATCCAAAAGCTTTATTACTGTGTAGAAAAGATATGGAATTAATGAGTTCTCAGGCACGTGATGCAGTTTTTGTGGTTGGAAAGCAGTTTGATTGCTCTACAATCAAAAGATATGCTGCCATCTGTGAGATAGAAGAAGGGTGGCGTTGTTTGATACTTTCAAATTGTATGTTTTAATTTTATTCTCAGCGCGTGTCAAGCATTCTTTATACTGTAGCAACCGCGATGTCAGGATTAAAAATGGAGATAAATTTTCAACTGGTTTTGTCTTACCCACTCTTTTCCACATTTGCAACGATTTTCAACAAAAACAGTGACCTGTGAGCCACCCGGTAATTTGGCAAGTCGCTCATAGATGCCTTGCCATTTGTCTGTGCAGTGTTGCCAAGCTGCCAGAAAATATTTAGAAACTGCTACATTTATGCTACACGAAGAATCAAAATTGTAATACAGTTGCATTATACCTTTATTAATTCTCCCATAATGTGATGAACATATGTTAGCTACCAAACAACCACGATGCTTGCATAAGAAGTTAGTGCGATATAGCGAAATAAATCAACTATATTCAAGGAATAGAATTGTTGGTGATACCCTTACATGCGAAAGCTGTCTACAATGCTATTAAATTATATGTATAATAATCTGCATGTTATGTTCCAAAATTACACACTACTTAGATTTCTAAAGAGAGACTTAAACTGAGATTGCGCTCCGAGGTCTTATGATGAAGAAAAAGCTGGAAATATGGACCATTCTTGTAATTGCTTATATCTTTTTGTGTTATTAATTAATTAGCTATTATTGAGTAATATGCAAGTGTTTCTATTAGTTTGATATTATATTATTTGTTTTGTTGCGCAGGTTAACTTGAAAAACGCTACTCTTAGCGACAGTTCACCTTCTGTTTACTTTTTATCACTATTGTTATTTGCTAATATCGGGCGCAGCTAAAAAATTTTTCTGCATATAACTGTATCCGATATCAGGTCCGCCATTTTGGTATTTTATTATAAGCGACCCTTCAAACATGTAAAACTCAAAATCGAGAGCAATCGAAACATATTAAGCAAACACGCTCTGCATAGTAGATCCGCCATTTCAATATCGACAAAAAATTATACTCGTTATCAGCGACCTCAAAAACATTTAAAACTCGAATATGAGCACAATCCAAACATTTTTTTGCAAACATCTTCACCATAATGGTTCCGCCATTTTGAGATTTTTCAAATGGACATTTACAAACATGTTCATGAAGTCTTGTCTGTGAATCCTTCTAGTTTCGAACATGTTTTAATACTTTTCTCTACAAGTCATGCTTTGTAGACATCTTAAACCAAGCGTCTTCCAATACATTAATCAAGTTCTCTAACACGAATCATCAGCAATTTGTTACGAATTTCCAGCACATCTGCCATAAAGCTAAACACGAGCACCTTCTTTGAACCCGTTCTCCGCATTCAAACATATTTCTTTCAGGCATTTCTTGTATTCACAAGAAGCAGGTAGTCGGCGCTCCCGAAATTTGTTTTGCTAGAAAAAGGATTGAATTTATGCTGCGGTTTTGCGAATCTGCATCTGCTTATGCCATCTGTGACTGTCTTTTGTTACACACCCAAAGGGTTTGGATTCAAGGCAAGCCAAGATGTCGAGGATCCGATTTATCATAATTGCGGTTCGTGTATGTCCCACCTGGATGTGGTAGAAATCACATATGCTTACGATTTTCTGAGTTTATTATAACTAAAATTGTTTTGTTTGCCGTTTTCTATTTGTTGCAGTGCATACACGTCTTGACATTATTGGTTATGATTGCTAAGTCATCCAATTTTTTCGGGTTTTTATTTCAAATAGTTTATGATATATGATGAGGGGCTTCTCAGGAGTTCCTCAAGGCTCCAACCTCGGACCGCTCCTGTCACTACTGTTCATTTCCATCGTATAAGCTAGATAGCACAGACTCTTTGCCGATGACTTAAATATATTTTCATCAATAGAAACAGCAAATGACTATGAACCACTAAATATAAATTATGGCTTTTGCTAGGAAAGGGCATGTTATCTATTATCATATAGATGGACCTAAAATCGCGGGTAGATAGTTCCAGGAAGACGTACTACGTGAGAATAAATGCAAAAAGCATATAGAAAATTATGCACTGCGTGGCTTCCGAAATACAGGGTGTTTAAATTTACTTTCTAAAATAGTTTTTTTTAAATATTTCGAACAATATTTCATGTATAATAGTGAACATTGCTATACAACGGTTTTTCGGTACGACAAAACGAACCATGGGCATAGTTTTACTGTAGCCGCTAGAGGGCGCTCTCTACTGTACCTGTAGTGTATTAAAATGACCGAAAATTTTATTTAATGCAATTTTTTGCTTTTTGAATAAAAAAACTGATTCTTATCAATTTTCAACATAAAAAGCTCTCTTGTGAATTTTCGTTATAGTTAGCCGTTTTTGAGATATTTCGATTTTTAAGGTTCGATGCACTTTTAATTATTTATGATAAAATAACGTTAAAAAGTCAGTATCTCGATAATTTTTAGAAGTAGGCTGTGCCTGCAAATATTTTTGAAATTGAAAGCAGAATAAGGTTAAACGTCAATTAGTTGACAGTTAGTTTTGTTGTCTGTTGAAACCTGAAACGTTTTTTGCAATTGTGAATGCACGAAATTTAGTTTCTTTTACCTGTTTTTTTTTTTGTAAGTTTTATAAAAATGCCATTTATGTTCTCCAATCAAGAGTTAGCGGATATTGATTTTGTGTACGGCATTGTAAATGGAAACGCAGCAGAAGCAGCCAGAGAATACGCACGAAGATTTCCAAACAGACGACATCCAACTCGCTCAGTATTTGTAAGAGTGCATCGCCAAATAATTGAAAATGGTTTTGGAAATCTCCAAAGGGACCAAAACATAAATGTTCGTCAGCGCAGATTTACCCGTATGATTCTGCGTGGTTTTGATAGAGATCCGACCACAAGTGTTAGGAGAGTTTCTGGTGCCTTGGGAACTTCAGCAAGCCATGTTCACCGTGTTCTTAGAAATGACCATAGACGTCCTTACCATTTGCAACCTGTGCAAGGACTACAGCCAGGGGACGGAGAACGAAGAATCACATTTTGTCAGTGGATTCTTGATAGAACTGATCATAATAGGGAGCTTTTAAGTAACGTTTTATGGATCGATGAGTCATGCTTCACTAGACGTGGAGTGGTAAATTTTGATATTCAACATATTTGGTCGCATGAAAATCCGCATGCAGTTCGGGAAAGAAATTTTCAGCATGAATTTAGTGTGAACGTGTGGATTGGTATCTACCGTAATCGACTATTTGGACCCTACCTTTTGCCTGCGAGGTTAAATGCTGGGATCTTCTTGGAATTTTTAGGCTGAACATGCAAATATGTGGGATGATGTTATGTTAGTTTGGCCTGGTTCCAGTTTGATGGTTATCCAGCTCATTATTCCAGAATAGTTAGAAACTGGCTGGACGAAAACTATCCAGAAAGATGGATCGGCCGTGGAGGACCAGTCGCCTGGCCTCCACGATCCCCTGACCTAAATCCATAATTTCTTTGTGTGGGGATTTCTAAAAGAAAAAGTGTACCAGACTCCCGTAACCACAAGAGATATGCTAATAGACAGAATCAGGAATGCATGTGATGAAATAAGGCCTTATTTGAATAATGCTATACCACGTTCGATCATTCGTAGATGGGAATTGTGTATTGAACAATTGGGTTTACATTTCGAGCAACTACTTTAGATTTTGTATGTTTGTTCTAACTATCCAATAGCATTTTAGATGTAAATAATTAATTTAATTTGTTAATAATAATATTGGAAAATTAAACAAATTAATATTCTGTTTTTTTGTGTTTATTTGGAGTTAGGAATTATTGCTGTGTTTAAAAACACAATCTAAACTATCATCTTAATTACTTGTAATGCCCAAATCGAAAATTCAAAAAAAATATTATTTTCCCATAAATAATTAAAAATGCATCGAACCTTAAAAATCGAAATATCTCAAAAACGGCTAACTATAACGAAAACTCACAAGAGAGCTTTTTTATGCAGAAAAGTGCGAAGAATCAGTTTTTTTATTCAAAAAGCAAAATATTGCACTAAGAAATTTTTTTCGGTCATTTTAATACACGACAGATACAGTAGAGAGCGCCCTCTAGCTGCTACAGTAAAACTATGCCCATGGTTCGTTTTGTCGCACCAAAAAACTCTTGTGTACCAATTTTCACTGTTATACATCAAATATTGTTCGAAATACTTAAAAAAAACTATTTTAGAAAGTAAATTTAAACACCCTGTATTTCGGAAGCCACGCATTTTTCGACCCATGTTTATATAGAGTTTTATCGAATCTTAAAGTTATGCAACAATAAACTGAAACACCCTGTATAGACTTAGGGGTACTTTTACAGTTACTTGTTATTATTATTGGTTAAGTTTGAATGACCCATATGGCTAGATTTCGCAGTAAATAAAGACATGTATGTTTATTTTTTGTTCTATTTATATACACTGGCGGTTGATAAAACTTATATTTTGCTATATTCTGTGCCCATGTAACTAAAACATTTTGCGCAGTTCCTTTTGTTTCCCACAGGAATCAACTGATACCAACGCGTCGTGCCCCAACAAAGCGTCACATTAATAGCAAAGCGTCTATGCAATTAATATTCATAAAATTCCCTAGAAAAAGCCTCTCACGTTGCTGTACGCCTTAATTCCCGACCATCCTTCCTTTAATGACGGCTTCCGGTACACTTTCCTAAAAATATTCAATTAGCTAATTACCTCAATGAAGTCTAAGTAGGCCGGGTATATTAGTTGCACTTTTGCATGTCTGAAAACGGGTCACACTTATTGGATCACTTGGGGCTTGACGTATGCAAAATAAAATTCTATTGAAAATACACGAATTATCAAAATTCTAGAGCTCACGCGTGTTCATTTTGAAGATCAGAATTTTAAAATTTCGGAATAAAAATTAAAGTATTCGGAGATCTCAGGCCAGAAGTAACATCGGATTCGGAAACTATGCGTCCAATTTATCAAAAAAAGGGTATTCGTCTAGAGTCTTTTTCTTGTAAATTTTGTGGTGTAAATCTAAATGATGTGTGTTCCATGAAGAAATGGGCATAGTGTAATGGAAGGTAGTATCGATAGAGACCTTTTTATATCTGGAAATGGAAATTTTCTAAAACCATTTATTACCGGTGATCTGTATCATTCAGGTATTCTATACAATATCTAGGCATGAGCAATGAAATATTATGGATATTATTATCCATTACATAATTCCTAGGGATTGTATAGATACCTGCAGTTCCACCGGCAATGTGTAAAATAAATAGATCTTGGTCTAAATTTATCAACGTTAACCTCCATACCCATAAAATGACGGACAAATGAAACAAGTTATATTATTTAATATCAAGTTTATTAAAATTAAAATTTTCTTTACTTATCCTGCGGAGATTGTGAGATATTAAACCCCCAAACACCAGTTTATGGAGTGTATCTCTTCTATTTGGTACCATATTTTAGTTTCGGTGCTACTCCGTCCATTTTCTTATGGGGTTTTAACCTTTACCGTGGGAAGGCATTGCAGAGAGCCACCATTCACACACCTCCAGTTTTGTTTTGTAGCTGCGTTGTAGCTGTTTTGCAGCTGATAATGCTGGAAGCCAAAGGGGTGGCTTCCCTTGAGCAAAACCCGTGCTTTGCTCTCGTCTTTTACGTACATTACCGGTTGCGCATTCGGTATTATATAGAGTACCTAGGCAGAGTATAAAACAAATAATATTTCATACATCACGTACACGTTTTAGGTATTCTATACGTTACCAAGGTATTGTATAGAATACCGGATTATACACAATACCGGTAACAGATATACAGACTACGGAAATTTGAAAGTTCAAAACTAACATCGGACTAAAAAACTATGCGTCCAACTTCCAAAAAGGGACATTGACCTAGAGTTCTTTTTTGTAAATGATCTGGTGAGATATCTTGAAGAATTTGGCAAAGTGAAATGGTAGCTAGTATGGTTCGATACCTCTTCAAATCTGAACACCAAAAGGTTCTGAATTTATTTCTTATGTTTAAGCTTCTGTGGATTCATTTTCAAGTTGGTTTGGAAAATTAATCTTAGTGGATTTGCATTCTGGATGCCATTTCTCTTTCAAGCAGATCTCATGTTGTGTCATCAATGGATAGAACTAAATCATTTAAAAAGTTACTGATTTTGCGTCTGATTTATATTAATTGTTGCTTTTTTGGAATGATTCAAAGTATAACAGCGTTGTAACTGATAAAATAGAAAGAAATGAAAAAAAAAACAGAAAAAAGGCATTTCTTATTTTGAAATTGGGCTTACGCCCATAGCGGCGAGTTTCGCTAGCTGAAACTGATTTCCAGACATTTTTCTTAGCCACTTTTTCCGAACTTTATTTGTAGTGGCATTTAAAAATAAATTGCACATTAACATTGCCACTTCTGTTCTAGAAGTTGGTATAATTAGAATTTCAAAATGACGTTTCGTCTCTTGTCGTAATTTTTCTAATGGACGGCACATTGGATTTTTGCACAGATGAACAGATTTTTTGATTTTGATTTCAAAAATATAAATGCCATACATGGACATTGCCAAATCGTCACTATTAAAAAAAAAATGAATTTCCTAGGTAGGCCTTGAAATTATCAGATAGTCATTTGTTTCGTATACCGGATTTATTGAAAAATGGTTGTTAATTTTCTGGTTTCAATTGAAATGGGATTTGAAAATAAATTGCGTATTAGCATTCCACTCTTTTTTCTCTACAAGAGGGAGCAGTCAGATTCTCGGTTAGACGTTTCTGCTTCTGATCTCCATCCTCAACTTTGTTTTTTTTTTCTTTGGGCCCATATTGAACCTTTGCGCAATCGAACACAATTTTTGATTCAGCTTTAGGTATGAATATAATATACTCGGTGACGTTAGACGTGTTACACCCAGAAAAAATAATTTCTTCATCTTGACCTTGAGTGACCCTCTGATCCTTGATTAGCCTCTGATCTTGCGCCGACCCTGATTTTTCTTCCTACCGACTTCTGTATCCCAGAGCCGAGGTCAAACCCATTTTTGTTGAAAATGAACTTAGGGTGGATTTCACAATTTAACAAACCATTATTCTGCACCAATAGGGTACGAGTACCAAACAGTCCGTTAAATATACCCAATCAGCCTCAAGATCTCTCCGTCAAATTTTTGGCAACAAATAGCATCAAGGTATTCAAAACAAAACACTGTAAAATATGAAGTGACAGCTTGCCATTGAAATCTTTTCAGTTTATTAAATCTGATGAAATTATGTAAAACTGAGCCAAAATTTTTAAAAATGCTTGATGTCTAGGTAAAATCTATTTTTTCAGATTAGCTGAAGGTTTTTCCATGTTTATTGCAACTTTTGTAATCCATATGTGATTTTATCACCTACTGTGTGCTTATAGTTTATCATACATTTGCAAACTTGCACTGGCCCGAAACTGTTCAACAGTTTCAACATTCATACATACAATTGCAGTTGCAGTTTTTTGTTTTAATTTCAGTGCATAATCAGTCGCACCATCGGTGATGGTACATGGTACATTCAACATAACCACGTATTTAGGGGTTAGTGCAGATTTAACGTGTACACGACAGTGTAATATGTATTTCTTCACAAAAAAATCTTGGAGCACTTTTATACGGAAATTTGTTGTTAAAAAATTCCATTGTCCACACTTAACAAAACAAGTGATCACAAAACATAGAATACAGTGACGTTAGAGAAGGAGAATAGACCAAAGGAGATCGGAATTGACATTTGAAATTAGTGTCTCATAATGTTAGTGATGGGAGAATACATTTGCGATCAGTGAAACGGTTAAAAAATATGAATTGTATCGTTTTTACGTTATCTCGGTCATATTTATATTAGACATTATTTGAATCCAGCTGATTATTGCATTTCAAGGAGTGACACATGTGTGGGATCTGTCAACTCTTGGTACAAGTCACAAAACATATTATACTCTGAAGGTTTAATTCCGTGCTATTCAATGACAACGCGTGACTTGTGTGGTTATCAGCAGCCATTTTGTGAGGGTGCGACATGGTTGCCAGATTGTGCATTAATATCCCGTTTCACGCTCCTGGTCCCCGTGGAGTAAGTTCCGCCAACTGTTGAAATATACTCTTCTATGCTTTATAGGACTATTCGTGACATTTTTCCCAAAATTTTATATTCTATTTTCTTGCAAAATACAGACAAATCCACACTATTCAACAGGTACGTAATGATAACGGTATATTGAACTTAAGTTCGAGATTGCCATGCATTAACAAACGTCCGAATCCACTGCCAAATTTAACAGCTAGAAAATCGACCTATTTTTTGCCGCATTCCCATTGGCTGTTGGGGATAACTGATTGTTAAATGTAAATTTAAACACAAATCAAAATACATGAAAGTTGTCCTGTTTTCTCTGTACAAAAGCATCATGTTGGAATCAAGAAGTGGTCTTGTTTATAATACAGTCGAATTTTCACGATTTTATTCAATATTTTAATAGAAATCACTGATATTCAGAGACCTTTGACAGCTTCTGTCAAATTGCATTTCGATAAGGTATTTTCCCATTGGTCCATAACATTAATGTCGGTGAAATCGGCCCTTAATATGTTAAACTTGAGACGATATTGTGAATTTTCATTTGCTACATGCAGCGTCCATCGATCTGTAATAATAAGGAAGTTACGACTCATGTCAAGTCGCATACGATACAATGCAAGAAAAATACTTCAAATACAATTATGTGTTCATTCAGATCACTGATGTTTTTCTATTTTCTTTTTTTTTGTTATTATTTTCTGATTCATTGTCTATATATATATATATATGTGTGTATACATGTGTATATATGGTACCATTTTATTTTGATTTCACTAATTTCCTGTGATTGGATGTATACCTGTTGGAAATAAATATATTATTATTATTATTATTATTATTATTATTATTATTATTATTATTATTATTATTATCTCAAAACTACTTATTTGGACTTCACCTAGTCTGGCTCTGAGGTACAAAATTGCAATGACTCTATCAACCGATTTCGTGTATTGGAAACTAAAATGACCGGGCTATAGGATCCTCGCACACATTCTCTTTCGCGACCTTTTTTCGCCCGCCCGAACCGCGACCGCCGAACGACACTTAAATGCTTCTTCCGTTTTCTTTTATCCGCTCAGCGGATAAACATAGTTAAGCGCAAGTGTGAATGTGTGTGACGCTAAGTCATTATTTTAACTCGCTCCGTAATTGCGTAATCGCTATAAGTGGCACGCTATGACACGACTGGAAATGAATATGTTGCTATACAGCAGGCCGCGATAAATCTGAAACAATGTTTCGCGTAGGTACGCTACAGGGTGTCCCTTAAGAGCGACGATGTATTTATGATTTTATTTCCTAGAAAATGTATCAGGTATGCGTTTTAACGGGTGATTTTTTAAAAAAACACAAAAAACGATTAAATCTTTATTTGAGTCGATAGAACGGTCGATATAATTTAATGTTTAAAGATTATTTCATGTAAATGTTGGCCCCGGCTCCGCTTTAGATGGCCCATGCGCAAGGTCCAATTTTGGCACACTCTCTCCAACATATCGGCCGGTATCTCACGAATAAATGCTTCAATATTGGCTTACAGTGCGTCAATCGTTGCTGGTTTATCCCTGTAGACATTAGCCTCAACATGGCCCCACAAGAAATAGTTCAACGGCGTTAAATCACACGATCTAGGCGGCCAGTTGACGGGCCCCAAACGCGAGAAACTGTTCACCGAACTCGCCTCTCAATAGGGCCATTGTTTCGTGTGCGGTGTGGCATGTGGCACCGTCTTGTTGAAACCACATTCCAGCCAAGTCCAGCTCTTCCATTTTGGGCAAAAAAAAGTTTGTTATCATCGCACGGTAACGCTCGCCATTCACAGTTACGTTCCGGCCATTGTCGTCTTTGAAGAAGTACGGCCCGATGATGCCACCGGCCCATAATCCACACCAAACAGTGATTTTTTCGGGATGCATTGGTAGCTCTTGCAATGCTTCTGGCTGGTCTTCACTCCAGATGCGGCAATTTTGCTGGTTAACGTACCCATTCAACTATAAATGAGCTTCGTCGCTGAACACAATTTTCCGATAAAAATGTGGATCTTCCTCCAGCTTTGCCAGCGCCCATTCACCAAATTGGAAACGTTGTGGGAGGTCGTGGGGCTTCAATTCTTGCACCAGCTGTATCTTATAAGGTTTTACACCCAAATCCTGTCGCAAAATTTTCCACGTAGTGGAGTAACAGAGGCCCAATTGCTGCGAACGGTGGCGAATCGACATTTCACGGTCATCACTAACACTGGCGGATACAGCCGCAATATTTTCTTCAGTCCTCACTCTTCGTCTGCGTGTTGGTGGTTTAATGTCCAATAATGTAAACTGGGTTCGATATTTAGTCACAAGCTTCCGAATAGCTCCCTCAGTAGGCCGACCAAATTGCCCATAAATTGGAAGCAGTGCTCGATGCACTCTCTTAACCGAGCATGAATTTTGATAGTAAAATTCAATAATTTGCAAGCGTTGTTCGTTCGTAAGTCGATTCATGGTTAAATCATAGATGAAACTGAACAAGTTTGACAATGACACAAGACACGATTCACGCGTCATCTGTCAAAAACAGTGTTGCCAAAAATATACTAGCAAAAAAATCACCCAATAGTTAACAATGCAAAATAAAGTGAAAAGAGAGTCGAGATGCTTTCGATGCGTCGACGGGGAAAGACAACTGAGTAGCCACTCGGTAACCAACATCCAGGCGGTTCGCATGGTTTGACCCGTTGGAGATTTCTAATTATTGAAATTCCTTATAAGTTTATAGATGGAATGTTCCTCTCCAGGGACAAGTGCGTTTGACATAACAAAACTAATGTAAAGTAAACAACAGCGAAAACGTAAAAGAATTGAAAAAAGATCGCTACTTCAGGGTCTTAGCTACTGCCTTGTCAGCCGTACAAATAATTTTTCTAAGCTTTTTGAAATAATTCATAATAACCTTATTTACCTTTTTACTCACAATCATATCTATGTTCCTAGGTGATATTTTGTATTTTTTGTATTTCAGCGATTTTTAAAGAAAGTGTATATATATATATATATATATCGTGACATGTACAACATAGATGTGTGTATACAGGGTGTTTCAGTTTATTGTTGCCAGCTATTCACATGATACAATGGATTCGAGTTTTATCGTTATCCAGCCTCTTCAGGGGTACCACAGGGTTCGATTTTGGGACCATTGCTTTTTTGCTCTTTGTTTACGGTATCTTGTAAAAAATTAATGTTTGCCGACGACATGAACTCGTTCGTTGAAATCGAAAGCATCCCTGATTTGCAGTGTCAATTATCTAAGTTGGGAGATTGGTGCCCATTCAATAAACTGCACACAAAAACAAACTGAAGGACGATCTGAAATCTACTTTAATTTTTACTGCGCTGCTATTAAGACAATTTTCAAAATTAAGAAGTATGGCCTACTGTGACCAAAACATCGATTTAGACATCGAAAAATAAAAAAATATTTATTCGAGTTTCAAAAATTCTCATAGATGATAATAAAATTTAATATAGTGCCAAAAACGGAAAAGATTTAGACAAGGATAAAGTGGCAGTCCCCAAATTTCGTATTGCTTAGTTTCTCAATGCGCAAAAAAATTTCCCCATACAAAAATCTATATCCGCCTCTGGATCATGCATCGGATGGACGCCGTCGCGATTGCGCCGAAAAATAATTAAACTATTCAAATTAGCCATCAATCTTCCTGTGGCACACCGACGATTAATAATTCCGGACTTTGCCATCGACGCGCGTCAATGTTCAACGTCGGGCCTACCTTTATTTTTTCAACCCTCCGATTTCACCTCTTCCACCTCGAACGAAAAAATCATTTGGCAATCATCAATCTTCCTGTGAACGATGATGTTGGAATGGGCGATCAGACTCATGAGCCAGATCGCGGATAATGGCCTAATCGACTGTCCCTTTTATGCCAAACACCACCAAACAGGACCGGTAGAGAATCTTTGACGTCCCATATTCAACACGAGAGAAATGGAGAGAAAAACACGTATGCTAGAACGAGATTCGTGACAAAAGAAAAGGCACTTCTCGCTCTCGCTGTAACATACTTGTTGCTCTTTGTTTCTTTTCCTTTCTATTTCTTTTTCCTTCTTTCTCTTTCTTTCTCTGGTCTTCTTTCTCTTACTCTCTCTCTCCTTCTCTTTTTCCCTCTGTCTCCCTCTCCCTCGTTCTCTGTCTCTTTCCCTCTTTCTCCCTCTACCTCATTCTCTCTCTTTTCCTCTTTCTCTCTTCTGTATGTCTCTCTTTCTTTCCTTCTTTCCTTCTCTCTTTCTCTATTCTCTCTTTCTCTCTTTCTCTCTTTCTCTCTTCTCTCTTTCTCTCTTTCTGTCTTACCCTCTTTCTCTCTTTCTCTATTTCTCTCTTTCTCTCTCTTTATCTCTTTAACTCTTTCTCTCTTTCTCTCTTTCTCTTTTTCTCTCTGTCTCTCTTTCTCTCATTCTCTCTTTCTCTCTTTCTCTCTTTCTCTCTTTCTCTCTTTCTCTCTTTCTCTGTTTCTCTCTTTCTCTCTTTCTCTCTTTCTCTCTT
The DNA here is from genome assembly GCA_963669975.1 of Acanthoscelides obtectus. Lineage (NCBI taxonomy): Eukaryota > Metazoa > Arthropoda > Insecta > Coleoptera > Chrysomelidae > Acanthoscelides > Acanthoscelides obtectus. The sequence goes on along the minus strand of CAVLJG010000004.1, from coordinate 4,883,194 downwards.
TCCCTCTTTCTCTCTTTCTCACTTTCTCTCTTTCTCATTTTATCCCTTTCTCTCTTTATCTTTCTCTCTTTCCCTCTTTCACCGTCTCCCTCTCTGTACATCTTTCTCTCTTTCTCTATGTCTCTGTTTCTTTCTCTCTTTGTCTCATTCTCTCTTTCTCTCTTTCTCTCTTCCACACTTTCTCTCTTTCTCATTCTCTCTCTCTTTCTCTCTTTCATGGAAAGATCTAGATGTAAACAAAGCTGGCAACTGTCAGAATTTGACAACTAACCGTCAATATACCTAACCTACAATCTGACAACATAAGAGACAGAGCTCAGAAATACCAAAACTTACATCTAGCAGAGTAATTACCGAGTTATGACTTGTAATTCGAACAATTGTTTGACAACCAAGGATTTTTTATCGCTCTCATTTTCCAAATCCAGTAATTTTGCATTTGTAATTTTTCAGGATTAATAAGAAAAAGTGGATGCGCAACTGATTTCTTGCTACACAGCGTCAGCCACCAGTCGCGGTTAAGCAGGGCAGTTACGCTGCTATTAGATGCGCTGTGGTTACAGTTACGAACATATCTATTCTTTTTGATATTATTCGTGGATCTGGTTCAGTTCGACTGGTGAATATAGGAGGCCGGGCTCAAAATAGTTTAATTATTTTTCGTGTTGTCGGCCGTACAGCGAAAAAAAAAATGTGCACCATAAACCATCCCGGGGGCCAGTAATTTCCAGACGAAACACAATCCGGCGGCGCATCTCCACATATTGTCGGCATTTTTGACAGTTCGTTATGATGAATGTTCGACATTACATCGGCTTCGATGTTATTGGCCGGAAGGGGTGCGAACTGAAAGGGAGGGGGCTAGTTACCAACCCAAAAAATTATAACAGGACGTGTTTTATATAGGATCCTATCCTGAATTAATACATATAAAACCAAACATATCCTTTATTACAAACAAAGGCACACACAATAAGTCACTAGATAGAGTATGTAGCCAAAAATCTTAATTCAGCATTTTTTTATCTGACGAACTTAAAATACGTAATGGATAAGAAACGCTTATTGAACGCGTATCATTGTATCAAATGTTTAGTGCCTTCATGCGAAGCGATATCCTTCCAAATTCGCTTACCTAAAAGAGTCTCAGGAATCTAATTTAAGGAATAAATAGCAATGTTACATTAAACGTACAGCAAATACCGTAATAGTCCTGACTATCTATGTGGATCTATCTCCAATAATTTGCACTCCGAGTTAAAAGCCATTAACGACTTAAAGATGTTGAAAACACATCTTGTACCCTAAGTGTTTTCACTCTCTACAAGGTTTTATAATTTTTAGCAATTACGTATTTATCTATTTTAATGGTTATTTTACATATTATGCTGCATACTTTTTATGTTTTTCTATTTAACTATTTATACATCTGAACAACATTTATATGTTTGCTGCTTATAACGCGTTATCTGTACTAAGTGACATATAAATCCGAACACCCAGTTTAAATGGTTTTATTTTAATAAAAATTGGTGAATGTATTTATCTTACTGTAAATAACAAATGAAAAAATTTTCAGCCTTCAGTTGGACATTCCGGTTTTTATACTGCTTTTTTTTAATTCACCAACGCTCTAAAAATGAATATTTCAGCCGCAGTAAAGAATCAACGTTGGCGGATTTTGGTTCTTGACATCCTTTACGATCGGTTACGATGCCTAGAGTACGGAGACCTGTACGATTTCGTCAACTTAGTGAGTTTGATAGGGACCGTATAGTGAGACTTCGGGAAGCTGGACTTTCTTTTCGGGCAATTGCAGTTAGAGTGCAAAGAAGTGTAGACACTGTGGTTAGGTGTTGTCAGGCAGGGCTTCGAGAAGGCCGTACGCAAAGAGCAAGGGGCACTGAACGTCGCCGTAGAACAGCAGACCGTGAAGATCGCCGCCTAAGATTATTGGCCTTAAGGGACCGTTTCTCCACTACCAGGTCCATTGCAAATGAATGGTTTGCAGAACACGGAAGACCTATTGGCATGTGAAGTGTTTACCACTAGGTCCTCCCTTTAACTCGAGAACACCGACGTAATCGCCTTGAGTGGTGCAGACAACGGTCACTCTGGGATCAGAAATGAAACAGTATTGTCTTTAGTGACGAGTCTCGATTTTGTTTAGGCATGCACGATGGTCGTGCCAGGGTTAGAAGGCGACGTGGTGAAAGGAGGAATCCACAGTTTTTTGTTGAAAGACATGTTCATCATCTGTCGGAGTTATGGTTTGGGGTGCTATAGCTTATGGTTCCAGGTCACCTTTAATCTTCATCAGAGGTAACATGAACGCGCAGCGTTATATCCACGAAGTTCTAGAACCCCATTTTTTACCCTATCTTGACACCCTGGCAGATCCAACTTTCCAACAAGATAATGCCCGACCACATGTTGCAAGAGTCACAATAGACTTCTTTCAACATAATGATGTCACATTGTTACCATGGCCATCAAGATCTCCCGACTTATCCCCAATTGAGCACGTGTGGGATATGATGGGTAGGAGATTGCTCAATTTGCAACGTCCTCCTCAGACTCTAGAAGCACTTCGAGAGGAGTTGGTGGTTGCCTGGAATGAGATACCACTGGAGGACATTGACCACCTGATCAGAAGCATGCCTAGGCGCGTTGGAGAATGCGTAGCACATCAGGGTGCATCCACACATTATTAAAGGTCAAAGGGCTTTAAAGCAGTGCAATCATTTTGAAATTTTTATCATTTACTTATTATGCTTCATTAAGTAGTTATACAAAATTTTATTAAAATAAAACCATTTAAACTGGGTGTTCGGATTTATATGTAACTTGGTATATTTTGTTCTGATTTAATCATGTATATTTTTCTTTAGCTTATGTAAATCTGACCTTCTCTTGTTGCTGTTTCATATCCGCAAAGCAATTTAGATAAAAGTTATTATTTTGTTAACATAAAATGTGCTGTTTGTGGCTATATATGGGCCCTAACCTCAATCTGTCAACGAAATCGGTATCTTTTGACTTTTGTTAGATACGAGCGTTCTCTCTGATCACAGTTCGCAAGGTTTAATACTTGCCTGGAAAGGAATGACATTTTACCCTAAAACTAAGAAACTAAATGCCCTTAGATGCCGTAGAACAAAGATGGTTCCTAAAAAACCTAAAAAACACCATCATGTAGTGCATAAAAGTGTCATTGGAACAGTTTCATTAGCTTTAAGCATTACAAGTCCAAAAATTGAAGTACCATTTGAATGATATTTTAGTTAAAAAAATGTAATACTTCTTGATAGACTTTATCTCCATCTAGTCTTATTTATTTATAGATTTTACGTCCATTTTTAATGTGTGATATTTATTTATATTCTATTTATACTAGTTTTTATGTTTTGTAAGAGTAGATTAGCTTTGTTTTTAGTGTGTAATCATGTTTTATTTATTTCATCTCTTTGTCCTCGTGTATGTCTTTACTGTGAATGTGTTGATATATTTTATTTATACAGATCCCTTTATGTACAAATGACGCATTACGTATACAAATGCGGTTCGTCTGATGGGTAATAAATAATATATTGTATTGTATATTGATTAAATTCGTCAAAAATAATCATATAAATCAACTCATGTTTTCTTGCATGTTAAGTTGAAACAAGAATATTTTTCAAAGTTATTATTTCATACAGAGAATAAAGCAGTATAGTTTGAAAACTACTGCTTTTTTAGTTTGATAAATTGCTCTATTGCTTATATGCCTAGGCAAGGTATTCAATAAAAAAAATATCTGGCAAAGTAAAAAACAAACTATTTTTGTTCAATAACGTGACCAATTTTGTAATCGTAATGAAAAAATAAAAGTTTTGGCATCAAAATGAAAAAAGCAGTAACTGAACCTTACCGTCTTTTACCTAAGTAATATATACTCGTAAATGTTTTGATCGAGATCGTAGATACCGAAGGATTATTGAAAATTCTCTTGCATACGCTCCCTGAAAAAATAAATCGCAATTTAATGTAAGGAACTGCAACCTGACACTTGCAGTTGCATTCGTATAATGCGAATTTCTCTGCCAAGCCTTCTGTCGATATGAAATATAGCGACACCGACGGACGAAGCGATATGATTTTCGAATGAATTACAATTCTATCATTGGTTGGCCCTCTCGTCTCGTGAATGCGTATTCACATATTATCGACGCATATATTCGACAGCGGATGTATCAGGAGATGAGTGTCATATATTGCGAGGTATTATACTACTCGAAAATTTGTGACAGATGTATATCACCTTAATACAATCGCAAAAATTAAATCCGTGTCCGAACTACCAATGGGCGCAATACTCGAAGCTCGCTGCAATATCTATGTCTGTGCACGCTTACGAGGGACACCGGATAGTTTCCATGTGTAATAAGGTACAGTTGGAATTTGTAGAAATGACGTCAACGGGGTTGACACAACGCTGTCAATAGTTTGTTCTCCGATGCATGACAAACATGCCTATACAATCAGTCCCATATTGCAACGTTGCAGTCTTGAACTTTTCCCTTGTCCTACTGACAGTATTAACCATCTGGCAACGTTGCTATGACTAACCGTGATTCTCAACAAACACCGCAGCCACGCATTCGTCACACCTCGGCGCAGGTAAATCCAGAAACGGGTAAAAATATTTCTTTATCGTTCAAGTTGTAAGTAAATATTTCTGGTTGGCGCGCAGAATTACTGGGGCTGGAGGGGAATGCATACAGGGTGGCGCATCGAAAACGAAACAGACACATTTACTGGCAGCTCAGTTTTTTTTTTAACACAAGTTTGGCAAAAAACGACGTTAGCACGTGCAGCCCCCTAAGCGGGGGTGACACCACCCCCGAAATCTTAAATGGAAAGGGGGGTCGAGTGATACCTTATTTTGAAGGTCTTTCAATTACCTTTATAATGATATCAAATTAATGTACTTCAGTTCAGCAGTTTTGAAGATTTATTGATTTAAAGCTTAAATAAAACTACGAGTAATACATCATCATTAGTGGAGATCAATACATTTGGCAACAAAGTAATTTAAAATAAATAGAATTTGAAAGGTAATGCAATACCTTTACTTCATTTGGTGAAATTGTCAAGGGCTGAAAATGGCTGAATATGGTGAAAATTATAAAATTAATTTCTTTGAAACGGTACCAATACACAGTTTTTTTATTGTTACCTACCCATGAAAAGGAATAAAAAACCATGCAGAAACAATATTTGTTTAAAGCTTATGACGCCATATACAGGGTGATTCTCCAAGGCGGCTCACCCCTATAACTTCTTTATTATTGAAGATAGAAAAACGAAATTTGGGGGTTGCATATTATAGATGAATATACATTTTTTGGCATATTCACTTGCTTTGACTTACTTCCGGTTTGACCGGAAACGACTCCAAATTTCGATTTTTAAATGGGACATCCTATATATTTTTTATAATGGAAAGGGGATGACTCGTCGGCTTTTTCTAAGAAACCATTGTCTTGCTAATAATTTGACACTACACACTCTTATTTTATTTTAACTATTTTTCGGAACAATTGTAAGAAACGATCATACCTAACAAATAACACGTATCTGCATTCGGTATACTTAAGTGCTATTAATCTAGTTATCCGTGACAAAAAATTGAAGGTGCTGCTAGGGTTACTTAAAAAAATATCTAACCTAGGCTAGTAAAAATACAACAAAAAAGTAGAAAAAGAAATGGCGTATGTTAAAGTAAATGTACAGCGTCAATTCGGCTAATTGTTTTAGAATGTGACATACGTTATTCATCCGTTTGGAGAATTCCTCACAAATATTAGTAAACGACGCCATAAGAGGTGGCTATCTAAGCGCAAGCCTGATATCTTTCTTATAAATTCATCATCGTTGTTAGAATTTTTCAATGAAATCCATGGTCTGAGTTGAAGCTTCGTTTAGGAAAAGACTATTAGCAGCAAACCAAATGTTCATTTGTGCATCATTATGATCAGCAGTGGTACCACTTTCTAGTGTACTAGTATCATTTGTATAGAAGACACTACTCTGAGGAGCGTTACAGATAGGGTCTCCAATCAGGAATCCCGGGATGCCGAAGTCCGGTTGGTTTTTAGTCCCGAAACTCCCGGGATTGGGATATACCACTTAAAATCCGTAATTGCTCATTTCTTAGCTTCAAAACCTTTTTTATTCTATCAAAGGAGAAGTACAGAATATAAAGCATCTAGGGTCTGTAATGATAATATTAAGATACCAAGCGATCAAGGCTAGAACCCGCTTAAGTGACTTAAGTTTGTAAAACATTGGTATTTTTAAGAGCATATTTTATTTTACTAAGCAAAACCTAAGTGTTTAATAAGAATTGTTCTTGGGCTTTTTAAATATACTAAGTGACATATAAATCCGAACACCCAGTTTAAATGGTTTTAATTTAATAAAATTTTGTATAAGTACTTAATGAAGCTTAAGTGACTTAAGTTTGTAAAACATTGGTATTTTTAAGAGCATATTTTATTTTACTAAGCAAAACCTAAGTGTTTAATAAGAATTGTTCTTGGGCTTTTTAAATATACTAAGTGACATATAAATCCGAACACCCAGTTTAAATGGTTTTAATTTAATAAAATTTTGTATAAGTACTTAATGAAGCATAATAAGTAAATGATAAAAATTCCAAAATGATTGCACTGCTTTAAAGCCCTTTGACCTTTAATAATGTGTGGATGCACCCTGATGTGCTACGCGTTCTCCAACGCGCCTAGGCAGGCTTCTGATCAGGTGGTCAATGTCCTCCTGTGGTATCTCATTCCAGGCAACCACCAACCCCTCTCGAAGTGCTTCTAGAGTCTGAGGAGGACGTTGCAAATTGAGCAATCTCCTACCCATCATATCCCACACGTGCTCAATTGGGGATAAGTCGGAAGATCTTGGTGGCCATGGTAACAATGTGACATCATTATGTTGAAAGAAGTCTATTGTGACTCTTGCAACATGTGGTCGGGCATTATCTTGTTGGAAAGTGTCAAGATGGGGTAAAAGATGGGGTTCTAGAACTTCGTGGATATAACGCTGCGCGTTCATGTTACCTCTGATGAAGATTAAAGGTGACCTGGAACCATAAGCTATAGCACCCCAAACCATAACTCCAACAGTGTGATGAACATGTCTTTCAACAAAAAACTGTGGATTCCTCCTTTCACCACGTCGCCTTCTAACCCTGCCACGACCATCGTGCATGCCTAAACAAAATCGAGACTCGTCACTAAAGACAATACTGTTCCATTCCTGATCCCAGAGTGACCGTTGTCTGCACCACTCAAGGCGATTACGTTGGTGTTCTCGAGTTAAAGGGAGGACCCAGTGTGGCCGGTATGAAAACAAGCCAAAACTTCTCATTCGTCGGTAAACACTTTGCATGCCAATAGGTGGCGATCTTCACGGTCTGTTGTTCACGGCGGCGTCCAGTGCCCGTTGCTCTTTGCGTACGGCCTTCTCGAAGCCATGCCTGACAACACCTAACCACTGTGTCTACACTTCTTTGCACTCTAACTGCAATTGCCCGAAAAGAAAGTCCAGCTTCCCGAAGTCCCACTATACGGTCCCTATCAAACTCACTAAGTTGACGAAATCGTACAGGTCTCCGTACCCTAGGCATCGTAACCGATCGTAAAGGATGTCAAGAACCAAAATCCGCCAACGTTGATTCTTTACTGCGGCTGAAATATTCATTTTTAGAGCGTTAGTGAATTAAAAAAAAAGCAGTATAAAATCGGAATGTCCAACTGATAAGGCTGAAAATTTTTTCACTTGTTATTTACAGTAAGATAAATACATTCACCAACTTTTATTAAAATAAAACCATTTAAACTGTGTGTTCGGATTTATATGTCACTTAGTATAGTTTTAAGGGTATATTGTTACATTATTTTTTACTTATGTAAAATATGTAAATAAAGAAAAACATCTTTCATTTTTTTCAGTTTTCAGTTTTCAGTCTGTGCCTGAATTTGTATTTACTACTAGATGCTAACGCTAGGTGTAAAAAAAATTATTGGGATCGATCCCGGTATAACGGGATTTGTTTTTTATCACGGGATCCCGATCCCGAAAATTGGAAACCCTAGTTACAGAGGGCCAGGTCATTTATGGATATAAAAAACGTGGGACCTATAACTGAACCCTGTGGGACGCCCTGGTTCATCTCCAGGACCTCAGATCTATTCCCCTGTTAGCCGACGTACTGCTTTATGTCATTGAGATATACAAGTAATGGGGGTTCAAGTCTCGCTATGTTTTATAGCTCTTCACAGATCCATCTTTAATACTCTGAGTTATAGGTGACTGTCGACTACGAGTATATCACAACCTTTTCATACTGAGGAGCACAACAATGATATTCCCGTAGCGCGGGAAGTGAAAGCCTTCGATGTCGCTATCGGAAAAAAGTATCGATACAAGAGGTAGTCGAAGAGAAAAGTGAATAGGCTTAATTCATTAGGAGATTTCCCGGCGATGATCAAAACTAATTTTCATGAGCGGCCCAACGTCAGTGCCTGCTGTGTGTGTGCACGATGCTAATTAGAAAAAAGAGGATGTATAGCTCGCGGGCAGCGAAAGAGAGCATTCACAGTGTTTAGTACTTTTTTTATACAAAACAAGCCAAGGGTCAGTCAGTATATATATTCACAGCGGCTGGGAAAAAAGTTTAGCGCTCTTGCATCGTTTGATGTGTTGTAGCTGGTTAGGCTAGGCTGCCAGGCTTGCTTCTCTGCGTCTTTCTATGCGTATTCGCTTTGGAAATTCCAATGAAGACATACATTTTTCCATGATTTAATGACTGTTCAGATTAATCTTGAGCGAAGGTGTCGATATGCTGCTAAAACACGACTCAAGGTTGTTTCTCGATTTTTGGCGGTCATTTTACGGCCCCTGTGACGTGATGTCCGCTCAACCTCAGACACTGTTGGCCAGTCTTTCACTACGACGCCATTACGTTTCACGTCTATGGTGTGGTAGTTGTAGTACTTTTTTTGCTGCCATGTTACTCAGTCAATCAGCCGATTGTGGTGTGCGCTCTGTATTTCGGCTTCTATTGCAGGATCGTAAACTCTTTTTTTTGTTTTTTTTTTTTTATATCGAAACAGCCGCGCAGGCAGAAGCCTAAATGCCGGAACACCGCGGCTGCTATGATGATCCCAAAGAAATTTTGTTAATACGATTTTTGAACTGCCTAAGGTTAGTAGAACTGGGAAAAGCTTCCTCCCGTAGTTTGTTCCACAATCTAGACACCCTCGGGACAAATGAGCGGTCGTATCGGCCAGTTCTGGATGTACGAAGTTTGACACGGTTAGGATGGGACGCCGAAGTCAGGCGGGTCTGTCTGGCAGGCACATCGCGCGGCGGCATCATGGAAGAGAGCTCTGAGGAGCAAAGCCCGTTGGTGTAGCGATAGAAAAGAGCTAGATCGCCGACGGCCCGCCAGTGCGAAAGAGTCCCGAGACTGTCTGTTAGAGAAGAGTCATCGATCAGCCGGACCGCCCTCCTCTGGACAGCATCGAGCATGGACAATGTAGTCGGGGCGGCAGCACCCCAAATGTGTGAGCAATACTCGAGGCTAGGCCTTATCTGGGCCTTGTATAGAGTGAGAAGGTCATGCGGAGAAAAGTACTTCTTAGCCCTAAACAAATAGCCTAGCTTTTTCCCAGCAGCTGCAGCTATTGAAAAGATGTGTTCGTGCCAGATCAGGTCCTCGGTGATCTGGACTCCGACCAGCCGAAATGAATGGCTCTTTGGTAGAAGTCGACCGTCCATCGAAACTGTATGAGCGCTAGGACGCTTTTTGTTCGTCAAAGTACAGTACTGTGTTTTGGAAGCATTGAACTGTACAAGATTGTTGCGTCCCCAAGCAGTGATAGCGTCCAGGTCTCTTGTCAGAGAAGAAGTCGTCACCAGTCTTCTTTTTTCCAGCTCAGCGGCAGAGATCGGCTTGTCACTCTGAATTCCTGCATGTAGAGTGCTGTCATCAGCGAAGCTGTGGATTGGGTTGATCATGCAGAAAAGGAGGTCGTTGATATGTAAGAGAAACAGTGTTGGAGCCAAGGCCGATCCCTGGGGAACACCCGCGTTGACGTTGTGGGATGAAGAGGAGAATCCGTCAATTACGACGGATATCTTGCGGCCAGAGATAAAGTCAGCCACCCATCTGCAAAGCTTTTCTGGGAGGCCGTAGGATGGAAGTTTGCTCAAGAGGGCAGCGTGCCACAGCTGATCGAACGCTTTCGTGATGTCAAGAGCAACGACATGAGCCTCACCATGAGACTGGATGAGTTTACTCCACAGTTGCGTGACGTAAGCTAGGAGGTCCCCTGTGGAGCGTTGGTGCCGGAAACCGTACTGCCTGTCGCTAATCAAGCTGTGACGTTCGAGGTAGTCCAGAAGCTCGCGATTTATGCACTTCTCCATCACTTTACTGATAACAGAAAGCAGAGCTATAGGCCTGTAGTTGTAAGGGTCGGTTTTAGATCATTTTTTTGGGATGGGCTGTACATGAGCAAATTTCCAGTTTTCTGGGAAGGTGCCGGATTCATAAGATATCTGGAAGAGACGCGAAAGAACTGGAGCAAGCTCAGCTGCACATCTCTTCAGTACAATGGCAGGAATCAAGTCCGGGCCAGAAGCTTTGTTGATGTCGAGCGACAAGAGCACTCGTCTTACGGTCTTATGCCTGAATGTTACCTCCCGCATAGTGTGGGGAACCCTTTGAATTGACGGCACTTGGGCGTTGGTGGGGACGTCCTTTGCTTTATATAATTTTCCACTTTTCAGTTCGAATTGCTAGTAAAGCGTGTATTTGCAATAATTTAGACTGTAATTTATTTTCTGAATTTTTATTCTCAAAACGACAACAAAATTACTTTTTCTTCAATTTTTATTCCAAATTTTTAAATCCAAATTTCATTCCAACTTTCTAATTTAAATTTTTTTTTCAAAATTTCTAAATTTTCAAACCATTTTCTGTATATCCGAATTTTTCAATTTTCCAAATCCACTTTTTCCAAATTTCGATACTTTTTCAAAATTTTCAATGTATTTCAAATTTCCAAATTACTGATTTTTTCAAAGTTTTCAAATTATTTTCTAAATTTTCAAATCTTCCATAATTTTGCAAATTTTTTCAAACTCCAAATTCCAATTTCTCCAATTACTGTCCATTTTTTTCCAATTATCAAAATTTCCAACATTTTTAAGATGCTTTCAAAATTCACAAATTTTACTATTATTTATTTTTTAAATTTCCGAATTTTCCAATTCTGCAAAAAAAGTTTTTTCCAAATTCGAAAATTCACATTTTTTCAAAATTAACATGTTTTTCAATTTCTTCTTGGCATCTTCAGCCTGTACGTGAGCATTGGACTCAGAACCGTACTTTGAGGAACACTATTTGACAGAACATGTTACGGATTCCTCACAAAGGTTACATTTTATTATTTAATGTAATCAATGTCCTAGCTTCGCCTTGAACAAGTACTTGTAAGAAAGACCCGGTACATCAACAGATTCCATTTTTCCGAACTATCTCGTTCCCTCTGCCTGTGGCAACAATCAAAGCTGGAAAACAAAAGATATCATCTTCGTTTTACCTACTCAATGCATCCACATATAGAACGAGCATTGTGCCCATCAAAAGAAAAGAAACATCACATATTGCATACGACTGCGTATTGTTGATTCAACCGACACTTGAGTAGGCTAAATAGGTAATATCGCGAGAATCGATAACTTAAGAGACTTCTGTGTAATCCTCGTGCATAACGTATACGATATTACACAGTAGCGCCACTAGCTAGGAATTGCGATAATTCTTAGGGCGAATCGAACCTCTAGAAATATTTTCTGAATTTTTCGTCTCAAAACGACAACAAATCTAAAATTACTTTTTTTAAAATTTCAATTTTCTCCAAATTAATAAATACAATTTCGTTCCAAATTCCAAATTTCCAGATTTTATTCACAATTTCCATTTTTTCATAAATTCAAAATTGTTAAATTATTTACTAAATTTCCGAGCCTTTAAATTTTTCTCCAAATTTCCAAATCCAATTTTTTCCAATTTTTTTTTTCAAAATTTACAATTTGTTCCAAACTTTGAGATTCTGATCTATTTTCAAATTTTTAAATGATTTTCTAAATTCCCGAATCTCCCAATTATTTTCCAAATTTTCAAATACACATTTTTTCCAAACTCAAAATCATTTTCCAATACTCCAAATGTCCAAATTCTCCAATTATTTTCCAAATTTACAAATACAATTTTTTTGAATTTTTTTTACAATTTATTCCAAACTTTGAAGTTCATAATTTTTTTCCAATTTCTCAATGTATTCCCTAAATCTCTGAATCTCCCAATTATTTTCCAAATTTTCAAATACACATTTTGTCCAAACTTAAAATTATTTTCCAATTCTCCAAATTTCCAAATTCTCCAATTATTACAAAAAATACAAAATTCTTTAGAAATTTATTTTTTTTAAATTCACAATTTATTCCAAACTTTGAAGTTCATAATTTTTTTCCAATTTCTCAATTTATTCCCTAAATCTCCGAATCACCTAATTATTTTCCAAATCTTTTCCAAATTCCAAATTATTTTCCAAATTTCAAAATTATCCAATTATTATCCAAATTTACAAATACAATTTTTAGAAATTTATTTTTTTTAACTTTACAATTTATTCCAAACTTTGAAGTTCATAATTTTTTTCCAATTTCTCAATTTATTCCCTAAATCTCCGAATCACCTAATTATTTTCCAAATATTTTCCAAATTCCAAATTATTTTCCAAATTTCAAAATTATCCAATTATTATCCAAATTTACAAATACAATTTTTTAGAAATTTATTTTTTTAAATTTACAATTTATTCCAAACTTTGAAGTTCATATTTTTTTTCCAGTTTCTCAATTTATTCCCTAAATCTCCGAATCTCCCAATTATTTTCCAAATTTTCAAATACACATTTTTTCCAAATTCCGAATTATTTTACAATTTTCCAAATTTCAAAATTCTCCAATTAGTATCCAGATTTACAAATACAATTTTTTAGAAATTTATTTTTTTTAAATTTACAATTTATTCCAAACTTTGAAAACCATTTATTTTTTCCAATTTTTCAAATTATTTCCTAGATTTTCGAATCTCCCAACTATTTTCTAAATTTCCAAATTATCCAACTATTATCCATTTTTTTTCGAAATTCCAGAATTTCCAACATTTTTTTTCAAAATTACAATTTTTTCTAAAATGCTCTCAAAATTTACAAATCTCCATATTAATTTATTAATTTACATTTAATAAATTTTTACATTTTCAAAGTTTTAATTTTAGTCAAAATTTACAAACTTACAAATCCAAATATTTTTCCAGATTCCAAAATTTCCAATATATCCTCAAAATATAAGATTAGAAACTTTGGAATGTCTAATTTTACATTTTATCAAAATTTAAAAATGTATATCTCTTAGAAATCTTCAAAATCGATTTTTCCAAGGTTTTCGAGTTAGTCAGACTTTTTGAAATTGATAAAAATTGGGTTGAAAAAAAATTCCAAATGAAATCTTCCTTGCGCGAATCTTTCACATCGTCAGGAATGTCCTTGCTGTGTAGTTTTGCATATACCGTCCCTCTATGTATGTGTAAGCAAATATCCGGGGCCTCCCGTTTTTTCCATAGTTTCTGTTCCCTCATTGTCCTGGAATAAGCTGGCTGTTTGTCTTTTTCCTTATTAGGGAGGCAACGTGGAGACAGGAGACATGGGGAAAATTAACGGATTATGTTAGTTCGTACGCAGTCAGCTACGGAGGATTTAAGATTATTAAAACTCTGCAGTTTTGGAACACACATACGTGCATATACCGTAACACTTGAAAGAGCATGAAATGGCACACTACAAGATCTTCCTCAAGAAGTTTAAAGGTGATAGCTATTTAGTGAAACAGCCCATACACGGTAACTAAAAAATGTATTTTGGGTTGCGGAGCCCGTGAGAAGTCCTAAAGTATCAAGACACCGAAGTTGAGGTAAAAAGGATGGCTTCATGTAGGTTCAGCACAAGTTGTACCCTCTGAGAAAAAAATAGTTACGAACAAGTAGTCCATAGACCTTCTTTCCCTGCTCTACCAGTAGTCACCATCCATCTGGCAACGTTGTCTCTCCCGATATCGACAGACGTGGCAGCCGTGTTGCCAGATCTACCGAAAAATCGCTCAACAACTTTAATAGCGTGCACTCCTTCCCCATCTTTTGATTTTGAGCAACACTGCGCTCCACAAATTTTTAAATAGCACTATTTGATGCTAATCTCCTCCCTTTTTTGCTTTACGTCTACCGGAATCTGCTGAAAAAATTTGCACGAATCTACCGAAAATAGATCGACTACACCTGGCAACACTGCGTGGCTACACCAACCGCGGTACCGCTGCGGTACAAGCATATCAGTCAACCGCACCGGTACGCCGGGCGGTGATTCCAGATAGCAGAAGGCGCGTATCAAAAACATTTATTTATCCTTGTAAGTTTTAAAGACAAATATACTGGGAAATGTGTGATGTGGAAATATGGCTAATAGGTGCGGAGACTTACCGGGGAAGGAAGCATATAAATATACTAACTTCAAAAACTTACAACTCTCAACCCCTTAATTTTTTTTTAAATTTCGAGCAGTTTTTATTTTATTCAGCGTGTGTCACCCCTAGGTCTGCCGCCTCTGGCGAGATTTCCGAAACCTACAAAGCTTTTTCTTCTTTGCAGTAGTAGTACAAAATTGTCGCCTTGTAGCAATTCCAGCTACATATTGACAACGGATTCGGAATCTGTTATTATGTCTGTCAATTTGTCTATCTTTCTTGTAGCGTCGTTACAACGTCGAACAATGCATACTATAGATAGATCCTTTTGTTGCCATAACAATTCTTAGCGATAAAAAAGCCCATTTGCAACTTTTTTTAATGAGCCGTTGCTCAAATATAAACATAAGAGCCGTTTATTATGTCTTACCTTGCAGCATAGTTGCGTCTGATTCATATCGATTATTGCACTATTTACTTTTTAAATTATATAAATATCTTTTCAATTTGAAACAATACTGTTAAGACTGATAGTCTGGCTCGCCGAAGGAATGCATAACAATAGATAATAAAGCAAAGGAAACTGTTATCACATTCTCTGTTCTTGATATGGATATTAAGATGTATTATTTGAACCTCTGGATGTATGTTGGAGAGAAAAGAATGCAATCTTGTGTTTGTCGAAGAAATTCAATAAGACCCAGAGTCACATTTAAGGGGAATGGGGCGCTTTGGGGTTGAAACCACCCTAGAACCAGAGTTTCCTCATCTAATACCACTTCGCGGGAATTAGCGAACGGTGTGCCACAAGGGTCAATTTTGGCTCGGTTTTATGGCACTTACATATGTCAACAATCTATATTGTCGAAACTATCTGTTTTCAGTAAACAGAGTATGGTTTATCTGAAGTCACTTGAAATAGCATAAAAACCTTTGGTCAGCGCGTCCTTTGTAATTTCATGACGTATCATAGGCGTGCGGTTATTTATTTAGAACGATAATAATAATGTTTTTATATCACAATAAATGGATTTTACTATCTTCTTATTTTTTTGATTTTGGATAAAAAATACTTATATTGGGAGTTTAATTTATGTTGACTGAAAGTTAAGAAATGGAAAAATTACAGAATTCCAACGTTTGACATAGGCAAATATTTACATAGCAGGTAGGTATATAAAAAGGTATATGAAGACATACATTATAGGTATTTATATATCATCCTCGCCTTCGGAGCTGTCGCTAGAGTCATCTTGTAGAGGAATTACAACGGGATTTACAGGAGGCAAAACACAATATTCATTTTCTTTTTCAATAATATGCCTAGAACACTGCTTCCATAGGTCTGTGGCAGCAATATGAGATACTGCATCTCTTATTGTGGCCAATAGCGATTCACTTAATTGAGGGGTCTGATTATGTTTTCTTACTTTATTTTTTTAAAGCAGCCCAGACCAACTCAATCGGGTTAAAAATGGAGTAATAGGGAGGTAGACGTAATACTTCATGGCCATTTTGCTGAAGCAGATTGTCAACAACATACTCTTTTTCAAATTTTTGTCTTTTAATAAGATCCAATAATAAGGCTTTGGTTGATTTTTGTGGTATTTCCATTCCCTTATCCTTCATAAAATCAATAATGTCTTGTTTTTTTGTGCCTGTATTCGGAATTTTGTTTTTCTGTCGGGAATGGTATGGCGCATTGTCCATAATAATCACTGAATTTGGGGAAATGTTTGGTATTAACTGCTGCTCTATCTCAAATAAGTCGGAGGTCATGTCCTCATGATAGTCGGCACATGATTCTTTGATATTTTTGGCAGATAACAGCAAGGCATTAGGTATAAATCCATTTTCACTGCCAGCATGGAGAATAATGATTCGTTTTCCACGGTTGCATGGTGCATTTAAAATGCACTTGTTGCTGTCGTCAACCCAGCCGTACTGCACAACATCATGGGTATCATACCACGTTTCATCCAGGTAAATCAGATTTCTTTTCTGCTCTCTATAGATTTTAACTTTGTGCAAAAATTCTTGGCGCAATTCAACGATTCGAGACGACTTCGTAATCACCATTCTTTTATCTAATTTTTTGTATTGAAAACCACACAGTTTTACAATACAGTGCAGTGAGTCTAAGCATTTGTAATTATAAAAATCTTCAGGATAATCTTTTAATTTATCCCGTATCATTTCCAACGTGGGCACCAAATTTTCTTTATAAAATCCGTATATTATACGACGAATATCTTCCTGAAAACCCACGTCTATTCTTTTTAATTTTTGCCCTATGCGCTTTCTGTGGAAGGAATGGTTGACTACATCTCCCCTTTTTATAACCCGATAAATGGTAGACCGACTGATTTTTGTCAGGATACAAATTCTGTTTAAAATTTGATTTTGCGAGGATAGACAATCATACATATTTAGGATTATTCTTTGGGTCTGTTCCTCTAAATCTTTATGAAAGAATTCTGCCTGCACAGGTTCATCAACCATCTCCTCGTGGCTTGGAGCATTTTCCCAAGGTCTCCAAAGAGCCATATTTAGGACACACAAGAACAATCAACACAACAATTAAATCAACAAGTAAACTGAGTATTCAAAAGTCAAAAACACACAAACTAATAAAATCTATGAAAAAACACGGACAGACTAAAGAAAACACGTTTATTCACCGCTACACGGCACTGGCTAAACTGTTTCAATTTTCAGTAGCCACTTGCACTTGTTCGGAGCTCTGAAATACACGCTTTCTCATTGGCTATGTCCACGCATAGGCGTGCTTTACTCCACGTGGACCGGTGAAACTGCCTTTGATCTTATACGGGGGGTATTTGCTGCGAAATTTGGCGATTTTTGCAGTAACAGAGCGTGTTAAATATAGATATATAAAACGCACCCGGTATTTCACAGTGTGACACAGGTGACTTCAGATAAAGTATACTTGTGTGTGTTAAGTCATTCGTCAAATCCAGATCGACAGAATGGACCCCCGAAGAACTTTTTTTTGTCCTGGTTACGCCAAGCCTTTTCTCTTGCAAGTTTGAGACACGAAATCGACATACCAAAGCTCTTAAGTCAATACTAGCACAATGATTGCAGCATTTCGTCTTGATGGGTAGCATTGTTCTAAATTCGGTATTATTGAAACTTGGTAAACATGTTAAGCGTATCATCAGTCCAAGAAACCTGGACAGAGGCAGGAAACCGATTCCAAATGAACCAATTACACTTCGCTTCATTGGCGAACGCATTAGTCAAGATGCCGAGTCACCCTTTTTGTTCCTTTTGATGAGTTAAGGGTGACTTTGCGTATTACGAGACCCATCCTGCGTTTATTTCCTTCCTAGGACATCTGTGCTAATACAGCGGTGAGTGTTTGATCGGGAATATTGAGTTACACGAGACGTCTTTCTTTTTTAGTCATGCACACGTGCTGGGTCCTCCTGGATTTACGTCTTGAGGTGCACAGCTGTTCACTTTTTCGATACTATTTAATGCTAGGGCCTGAAAGACAGTTTCAAGTTTACGTTTGGTTTTTGCTAAAAAAATTGTTTCCTGTGTAAATTGGGTGCGTGGGTTCTTAATGTTTTTGCTTTCGGTGCCAAAACTGGCGAGGAGGTATTGAAATCGCGAACAATTTCGATTCTGGAGATATTTTTGGATCATAGCTTATAAAGCAAACTAACATTATTTTTCATTTAGATTTACACCCTTAAATAAGGAACACCCTGTATATGATTGTCATGACTTATCCAATATCGATTCACTTAAAATCTATTCGGATTGATAAACGAATTGAAACTCAATTAACCAAGGTGAACAAAGCGTTATAAGCACAATTCTGAAGGCAGGAAGAGCTTATGAAATAACAAAGTAACCACACCTTCAACTGGATACCAAGGTATGTTAAACGATGAAACTCGCCTACCATAACCTACTAGCACCATCCACAGTCAGCAATTAAAGCGATTATACCGAAGTTATTTCTGTTTTAAACGGTTTATCAAAGGCTGAATCCTACAAATAGAATCGCATGTCTGAAGAAGCTTACCCGCTGCATCGTCTGTCTGGTTGTCTGTCAGTTGTCCAAGAATGATCGTTGCGCTTATTAGGTAGCGACTTGAGGAACGGTAGATGAGTTATGATCGCCTAAATGGTCCGTCATTATAGATCAGTAAAATTCGTCGGTTCATTCTTCCTACAAGCCCAAGATGAAATATAGTATCTAATGTATACTAACTAACAACGAGGCTAAAAAACGACAAAATGTCATCTTGCAGACTAGGTAGTTTTTAGTGTGCTAATAGTTCATTCCATGTTTACTCGCTGTGATCGCTGCGAGCGTCATCAAAACCGTCCATCTATGACTCAACGACACGGCACGCCGAAGCATGCATTGTTGGTTGCTGAATGCCAAGAGTGTTTATTTCCGAGAAGATGTGCAGGAAAGAAAGTGTCATAATGTCAATTTGACACGTCACTGTCGGCCTGCTGAGCAAGCGTTGAACATGTGGAGCTCCCAAAAAGATGTGATGTAGCATTTTCAAAAATTAATCAACGTTCAATTCTTTTAAATCCGTTAGTGTGTTTTTTTCAAAGCATTGCTGTGGTTTTTAGTAATTTTGTGGTTTCATCCACTTCCTTCTAAGAACAATTCAGCGACAATGTCGCCGACTTAATAAGTAATGAACTATCAGTTAATTGTTAATATACTAAGTGACAGAGTTTAAATGGTTTTATTTTAATAAAATTTTGTATAAGTACTTAATGAAGCATAATGAGTAAATGATAAAAATTTCAAAATGATTGCACTGCTTTAAAGCCCTTTGACCTTTAATAATGTGTGGATGCACCCTGATGTGCTACGCATTCTCCAACGCGCCTAGGCATGCTTCTGTTCAGGTGGTCAATGTCCTCCTGTGGTATCTCATTCCAGGCAACCACCAACTCCTCTCGAAGTGCTCCTAGAGTCTGAGGAGGACGTTACAAACTGAGCAATCTCCTACCCATCATATCCCACACGTGCTCAATTGGGGATAAGTCGGGAGATCTTGGTGGCCATGGTAACAATGTGACATCATTATGTTGAAAGAAGTCTATTGTGACTCTTGCAACATGTGGTCGGGCATTATCTTGTTGGAAAGTTGGATCTGCCAGGGTGTCAAGATAGGGTAAAAAATGGGGTTCTAGAACTTCGTGGATATAACGCTGCGCGTTCATGTTACCTTTAATGAAGATTAAAGGTGACCTGGAACCATAAGCTATAGCACCCCAAACCATAACTCCAACAGTGTGATGAACATGTCTTTCAACAAAAAACTGTGGATTCCTCCTTTCACCACGTCGCCTTCTAACCCTGGCACGACCATCGTGCATGCCTAAACAAACTCAAGACTCATCACTAAAGACAATACTGTTCCATTCCTGATCCCAGAGTGACCGTTGTCTGCACCACTCAAGGCGATTACGTCGGTGTTCTCGAGTTAAAGGGAGGACCCAGTGTGGCCGGTATGAAAACAAGCCAAAACTTCTCATTCGTCGGTAAACACTTCGCATGCCAATAGGTCTTCCGTGTTCTGCAAACCATTCATTTGCAATGGACCTGGTAGTGGAGAAACGGTCCCTTAAGGCCAATAATCTTAGGCGGCGATCTTCACGGTCTGTTGTTCTACGGCGGCGTTCAGTGCACCTTGCTCTTTGCGTACGGCCTTCTCGAAGCCATGCCTGACAACACCTAACCACAGTGTCTACACTTCTTTGCACTCTAACTGCAATTGCCCGAAAAGAATGTCCAGCTTCCCGAAGTCCCATTATACGGCCTCTATCAAACTCACTAAGTTGGCGAAATCGTACAGGTCTCCGTACTCTAGGCATCGTAACCGATCGTAAAGGATGTCAAGAACCAAAATCCGCCAACGTTGATTCTTTACTGCGGCTGAAATATTCATTTTTAGAGCGTTAGTGATTTAAAAAAAAAGCAGTATAAAAACCGGAATGTCCAACTGATAAGGCTGAACATTTTTTTACTTGTTATTTACAGTAAGATAAATACATTCACCAGCTTTTATTAAAATAAAACCATTTAAACTGGGGGTTCGGATTTATATGTCACTTAGTATAGTTGCTATTTTCTAAATTAGTTTTTAGCTCCTGATGATGATGGTATAGGTCATCGAAAGCTTGAGTTTCAAAGTTTTCCGATTATGTATACATATATAATCTAATGTTAAAATCATTTAACCCCACAACAAAATTGAGACAAATCGCAAAGCCTTAAAATGCAGTATTACATTTCTGATTGCAAAATTCGTACAAAACACTATGTTATTCACAAAATCCGCATAACGTAAGCGCCATCTATGGATGAAGGGCATAACGGCCGGTTTGCTGATATTTGCCTAAATTCCTGCAACCCGCATTACGCCAGGATGGTTTGTGCGTTACATGCTCGTAAGGCAATGTATGTAATATAATTTTGGAACAAGATGTGACTGAGGAACATTACCGAATATTAAGATCGCATTTATATGCTCGTCCGCTTAACAACAGATACGTGTAAAACCAGGCTAAGTACTTTTTGATCATTCATTCTCACTCAGGGGAGGTACGTGGTGTCTGTAAACTGGCCGAGTCAGAAAGGATCGGTACAGAAAGTGAAATCGTTAACAGAGGAGTGTCCTGGGAGTCCAGACTACCCCGAAAAATATCAAATATGCTTTTCAATTTGCAGACGACTCTCACAATTCCGAATCTCAGACACCTCCACCCCATCTTCATTTTTGAATCGCCGATGCGTTTTCCTGGAGATGGACATCAACCCCAGAGCTTATTTGATAGTATCATTTCAAATTCATCATATGAACCCTCTTCTCTGAAGCAGGGTCGGAGTCTCAAATCAGGCTGCACAAAGAGTTAGTGCAAGATATTGACATCAAGTACACAAAATCATTTTTCAAAAATCGCAATAAGTATATCGTCTGAGCGATAATAGTGAAATTAAGTTTTATGCCTACTTTCCCTTGCCTATAATTAACTTCGTAACCGACCGTAAAAAACGAATGACATATGGATGGCAGAATTGTTTCTTTGATGAGGGTTGGCAATTTTTAAATGGGGACGAAACAAGATAATAAAAGACATGTGACGATTAGTCGAGGAAGCGATTATTTAGTAAAAGGCTGAGTGCCACTTCAAAATAGTTGTAAGAGCTTACAGTTAACCTACATGAAATTTTTTTATCTATTAATTGGTTTTTCTTTTTTGCAGGTAAGAGTTGCGATGTCTACAACCTATACTGTCTAGGTAAGGATTTGTAAACTACAGTCAAGGGCAGGTTGAAAATAAGAACCTGTATGTGCTGCTTTCCAGTGGTTTTCGATTTGATTATTTTTGTGTTTCATCTCGAATACCAATAAAACGCCAACTCAAATCGCACGCCCATGCCAAGCAAGTTACCACACTGGCTGTGAGAAGCGTAAATGTGGAAGACGCTACGCTGACGAGAAAATCGGTGAGACAAAATGAAGATGTATGTTTCTGAGATTATACGAACAAACTGCAGCTCTCCAAAAAGCAGTACAGTACAAGCTATCAAGTCGCAGAATAACTGAGCTATTTGGGATTTTTCTAACTTTAACCAGCTACTTTAGAAGCTCAAGTGCACCTGAGTATTGCAGCAGTTTTGAAGATTTATTGATCAATAAATCTTCAAAACTACTGACCCTAAGTACATTAATTTTATATCGTTATAAAGGGAATTGAAAGACCTTTAAAATAAGGTAACCCTTGACCCCCTTTCCATTCAAGATTTTGGGGGTGGTGTCACCCCCGCTTAGAGGGCTGCACGTGCTAACGTGATTTTTTGCCAAACTTGTGTCCGCCTCGAAAACCAAATCGACGTGTCAGAGCGTTTTTCAAAAAAAAAACTGAGCTGCCAGTAAATGCGTCTGTTTCGTTTTGGATGCGCCACCCCGTATAAAAATGTCAACCGAGTAGTAAAAAGTGTAAACATTCGCTGTCAACAAACGCAAATCAATGCTATAATAGCCTCGTATACCAACGATCCACCTAAAATACAAAATAATTAGCCTAAAATTCCCAACGCTGATTATGATAATGATCCGTGTACGAGTTAATAAAATATTTACATCAAATAAATTTTTGGCAACAAATACAGTTTAAATATTTGGAACTGTGTAATTGTATTTTCTAGCGTACGCACGTTTTTGCGGTTTGGTTTCTTGTGTCGGTAGCCGGACTGCAAATTCTGAATAATTTCCCTAATAAACGTTAATTTGCCAGACCGCAATATATTTTGAACCGTAATTCGTTGTGATTGATATATTAATCATAGCAGGGCAGTATAATTGTTAATATTACATTTTATGGGGCCGACTGGTACACAGCCGTTAATAGTCGGTAAGGAGTTACGAGCTTTACGCGTGAGCTGTTTGTGTTACGTCATAACGAGTTATTCGTTTGCTATAGGGATAAAAACCTGGCTAGGCAACGTAAAGCCTTATGCGAGGTAGAAATAAATAAAAAAATCCGTTTTAAAAAACAAGCTTCTAATAAAAGGAATCAAAATATAAAGAGACTGGAAATATGCCGTTTTATACTTCTTAACCTCTATCTCCTGAAGCTCCCTCAGCTCAGATTTTCAAATAAAAGCATCTTATGTCCATTTTACGTCTTGCTGTTAAAACGTAATGTAACTAGTTTGGTAATTTCTATACAAATTCAACAATAATAATTTATTGATATACTAAGTGATATATAAATCCGAACACCCAGTTTAAATGGTTTTATTTTAATAAAAGTTGGTGAATGTATTTATCTTACTGTAAACAACAAGTGAAAAAATTTTCAGCCTTATCAGTTGGACATTCCGGTTTTTATACTGCTTTTTTTTAATTCACTAACGCTCTAAAAATGAATATTTCAGCCGCAGTAAAGAATCAACGTTGGCGGATTTTGGTTCTTGACATCCTTTACGATCGGTTACGATGCCTAGAGTACGGAGACCTGTACGATTTCGTCAACTTAGTGAGTTTGATAGGGGCCGTATAGTGGGACTTCGGGAAGCTGGACTTTCTTTTCGGGCAATTGCAGTTAGAGTGCAAAGAAGTGTAGACACTGTGGTTAGGTGTTGTCAGGCATGGCTTCGAGAAGGCCGTACGCAAAGAGCAAGGGGCACTGGACGCCGCCGTAGAACAACAGACCGTGAAGATCGCCGCCTAAGATTATTGGCCTTAAGGGACCGTTTCTCCACTACCAGGTCCATTGCAAATGAATGATTTGCAGAACACGGAAGACCTATTGGCATGCGAAGTGTTTACCGACGAATGAGAAGTTTTGGCTTGTTTTCATACCGGCCACACTGGGTCCTCCCTTTAACTCGAGAACACCGACGTAATCGCCTTGAGTGGTGCAGACAACGGTCACTCTGGGATCAGGAATGGAACAGTATTGTCTTCAGTGACGAGTCTCGATTTTGTTTAGGCATGCACGATGGTCGTGCCAGGGTTAGAAGGCGACGTGGTGAAAGGAGGAATCCACAGTTTTTTGTTGAAAGACATGTTCATCACACTGTTGGAGTTATGGTTTGGGGTGCTATAGCTTATGGTTCCAGGTTATCTTTAATCTTCATCAGAGGTAACATGAACGCACAGCGTTATATCCACGAAGTTCTAGAACCCCATCTTTTACCCTATCTTGACACCCTGGCAGATCCAACTTTCCAACAAGATAATGCCCGACCACATGTTGCAAGAGTCACAATAGACTTCTTTCAACATAATGATGTCACATTGTTACCATGACCACCAAGATCTCCCGACTTATCCCCAATTGAGCACGTGTGGGATATGATGGGTAGGAGATTGCTCAATTTGCAACGCCCTCCTCAGACTCTAGAAGCACTTCGAGAGGAGTTGGTGGTTGCCTGGAATGAGATACCACAGGAGGACATTGACCACCTGATCAGAAGCACGCCTAGGCGCGTTGGAGAATGCGTAGCACATCAGGGTGCATCCACACATTATTAAAGGTCAAAGGGCTTTTAAGCAGTGCAATCATTTTGAAATTTTTATCATTTACTTATTATGCTTCACTAAGTACTTATACAAAATTTTATTAAAATAAACCATTTAAACTGGGTGTTCGGATTTATATGTCACTTAGTATATATAGGTACATACAAACAAAAAAACAAAGTAAAACACACAAATAAGCATTTAAGGTATATCGCTGAAGTTGTTTGCCAAATATTCGTCCGGCCTTTCGTATTAAATAATCGTTGAGTTTCCTTTAGAAAACGTCAATATCTAATGACTGTTTTGTTAACCAGCGAAATAAAAATTTAAATGCCATAAAAGTTTACGCCATCTGTTGAATTTTCTAGGCGGTTCGTTTATATTTTAAAATTTCGATAGATATAAATCATATAATCATAAATATAGAATGGCGTCACTGTGTTTATTGTGTTTCTCTCATCAAGCTCTTTCATTTAAATATAAATTTTGATGTAAAACCACAAGGCTGTCTCTTTTTCATATTATTTCATTTTGCAAAAGGACGAGTATTTACTGCAAGGTTGGAACGTGATACTTAGTAAGAATATCCACAGTTTCTGTCTAGCTCTACCTTAAAAATGTCTCCTTACGGTCCACGTACCAGTCGGAATCATTAACGTACATAACACAGATAAATTAAGGAACAAATGTGGATTTCAATGCTTAACCATACCCCGTTTGAACAAATTTAAAGCAGTCCCAGAATTATTCGGATAAGTGAACACCTTATTCGTTTTATAAATGCATTAATAAACTATTTTATATCCATCAAACATTTTTTCTTATTTTATAATTCTGATATGAGTATACTTTATCTGATGTCACTTGAAACACTGTGAAATACCGGGTGCGTTTTATATATCTAAAAAATCGTCAAATTTCGCTGCAAATATCCCCCGTATAAGAGATCAAAGGCAGTTTCACCGGTCCACGTGGAGTAAAGCACGCCTATGCGTGGACATAGCCAATGAGAAAGCGTGTATTTCAGAGCTCGGAACAAGTGCAGGTGGGTACTGAAAATTGAAACAGTTTAGCCAGTGCCGTGTAGCGGTGAATAAACGTGTTTTCTTTAGTCTGCCCGTGTTTTTTCATAGATTTTATTAGTTTGTGTGTTTTTGACTTTTGAATACTCAGTTTACTTGTTGATTTAATTGTTGTGTTGATTGTTCTTGTGTGTCCTAAATATGGCTCTTTGGAGACCTTGGGAAAATGCTCCAAGCCACGAGGAGATGGTTGATGAACCTGTGCAGGCAGAATTCTTTCATAAAGATTTGGAGGAACAGACCCAAAGAGTAATCCTAAATATGTATGATTGTCTGAAAATCGAAAATCCAGATTCCTCGCAAAATCAAATTTTAAACAGAATTTGTATCCTGACAAAAATCAGTCGATCTACCATTTATCGGGTTATAAAAAGGGGAGATGTAGTCAACCATTCCTTCCACAGAAAGCGCATAGGGCAAAAATTAAAAAGAATAGACGTGGGTTTTCAGGAAGATATTCGTCGTATAATATACGGATTTTATAAAGAAAATTTGGTGCCCACGTTGGAAATGATACGGGATAAATTAAAAGATTAACCTGAAGATTTGTATTGTAAAACTGTGTGGTTTTCAATACAAAAAGTTAGGTAAAAGAATGATGATTATGGAGTCGTCTCGAATCGTTGAATTGCGCCAAGAATTTTTCCACAAAGTTAAAATCTATAGAGAGCAGAAAAGAAATCTGATTTACCTGGATGAAACGTGGTATGATACCCATGATGTTGTGCAGTACGGCTGGGTTGACGACAGCAACAAGTGCATTTTAAATGCACCATGCAACCGTGGAAAACGAATCATTATTCTCCATGCTGGCAGTGAAAATGGATTTATACCTAATGTCTTGCTGTTATCTGCCAAAAATATCAAAGAATCATGTGCCGACTATCATGAGGACATGACCTCCGACTTATTTGAAAAGTGGATAGAGCAGCAGTTAATACCAAACATTTCCCCAAATTCAGTGATTATTATGGACAATGCGCCATACCATTCCCGACAGAAAAACAAAATTCCGAATACAGGCACAAAAAAACAAGACATTATTGATTTTATGAAGGATAAGGGAATGGAAATACCACAAAAATCAACCAAAGCCAAATTATTGGATCTTATTAAAAGACAAAAATTTGAAAAAGAGTATGTTGTTGACAATTTGCTTCAGCAAAATGGCCATGAAGTATTACGTCTACCTCCCTATTACTGCATTTTTAACCCGATTGAGTTGGTCTGGGCTGCTTTAAAAAAAAAGTAAGAAAACATAATCAGACCCCTCAATTAAGTGAATCGCTATTGGCCACAATAAGAGATGCAGTATCTCATATTGCTGCCACAGACCTATGGAAGCAGTGTTCTAGGCATATTATTGAAAAAGAAAATGAATATTGTGTTTTGCTTCCTGTAAATCCCGTTGTAATTCCTCTACAAGATGACTCTAGCGACAGCTCCGAAGGCGAGGATGATATATAAATACCTATAATGTAAGTCTTTATATACCTTTTTATATACCTACCTGCTATGTAAATGTTTGCCTATGTCAAACGTTGGAATTCTGTAATTTTTCCATTTCTTAACTTTCAGTCAACATAAATTAAACTCCCAATATAAGTATTTTTTATCCCAAATCAAAAAAATAAGAAGATAGTAAAATCCATTTATTGTGATATAAAAACATTATTATTATCGTTCTGAATAAATGCCGCACGCCTATGATACGTCATGAAATTACAAAGGACGCGCCGACCAAAGGTTTTTATGCTATTTCAAGTGACTTCAGATACACCATACATAGTTTTATTATGACTGTGCTGTATAATAATTTTTTGAAGGTACCATTTGTGTGTAACATCAGAAAAAAATATTGATAAATTATTGGTCTCTCCAAACACCACGCTGACTCGTGGGCACACACCACACACTGTATACGATTTTACTGATGAGCGCGAGTATGTTGGGTAAACGACAACTTGAGAGATATTTCAAGTAACAGTTCAGGTTAAATAAAAGCTTTTTACGATACATAAGTCGTTTCCAAAAAAAAGAAAACGCCGCGTTTCAAACCTACCAGTCAGACGAAAAAATCGATCCGTGTACAGCGTACCGCAAACACCCTGTGTATATATCATTGTCCTCTATCCTCTGGTGCTTTATGCAATTAGGCTCCGCTCTGAATTTTAATGCAAATGGGTCTCGCGCCACACGTAACTTTATCTGCGTAAACAATGCCGTGTCGGGTTTCTTGAAAGATTTATCTGTCGGTCTCCACGTAAGTGACATGCCGGAGGCTGCTCGAGCATTATCGTGAACGCCAGACACTTAGGAAGGAAATGAATCCTTAACAAGATTCGATACGACAACACGTTACAGGCCAAGCCGTTTAGGCGTTGATTGACGCGTGTTTTGAGACAAAATAAGGAAATAACGAAATTTCATTAGAAGCTTAATACTAATGGTTAAATATAAATGTCTGGATGATACGAAAAAGAAACTGCAAAACTTGTAGCGGACCGTGATTCCCAACAAAAAGAGGTGGAGGTGAGAATGCACTACCATGAAAAAGTATACTATAAGTGACATATAAATCCGAACACCCAGTTTATTGGCCTTAAGGGACCGTTTCTCCACTATCAGGTCCATTGCAACTGAATGGTTTGCAGAACACGGAAGACCTATTGGCATGCGAAGTGTTTACCGACGAATGAGAAGTTTTGGCTTGTTTTCATACCGGCCACACTGGGTCCTCCCTTTAACTCGAGAACACCGACGTAATCGCCTTGAGTGTTGCAGACAACGGTCACTCTGGGATCAGGAATGGAACAGTATTGTCTTTAGTGACGAGTCTTGATTTTGTTTAGGCATGCACGATGGTCGTGCCAGGGTTAGAAGGCGACGTGGTGAAAGGAGGAATCCACAGTTTTTTGTTGAAGGACATGTTCATCACACTGTTGGAGTTATGGTTTGGGGTGCTATAGCTTATGGTTCCAGGTCACCTTTAATCTTCAGCAGAGGTAACATGAACGCGCAGCGTTATATACACGAAGTTCTAGAACCCCATCTTGACACCCTGGCAGATCCAACTTTCCAACAAGATAATGCCCGACCACATGTTGCAAGAGTCACAATAGACTTCTTTCAACATAATGATGCCACATTGTTACCATGGCAACCAAGATCTCCCGACTTATCCCCAATTGAGCACGTGTGGGATATGATGGGTAGGAGATTACTCAATTTGCAACGTCCTCCTCAGACTCTAGAAGCACTTCGAGAGGAGTTGGTGGTTGCCTGGAATGAGATACCACAGGAGTACATTGACCACCTGATCAGAAGCATGCCTAGGCGCGTTGGAGAATGCGTAGCACATCAGGGTGCACATTTAAAGCAGTGCAATCATTTTGAAATTTTTATCATTTACTTATTATGCTTCATTAAGTACTTATACAAAATTTTATTAAAATAAAACCATTTGAACTGGGTGTTCGGATTTATATGTCACTTAGTATATCTAACTCCGTTATTCTGTGCCTCCGTTTTTTGATATCGCTTGTCCTGAGACAGTATTTCAACGGTAAGTAGTTTTTTCTTGATATTGTTTTAGTGTATCATCTTCCGTTGGACAATATTCATACCCACATCCCGAATTACTCTCAAAATTCTCGTCCGCAATAGTTGTTTATTTTGAGAGTTTCCAAAACTTAATGAGTGTAAAGAGGTATACACCGCCCGCTCCAGAATGAAAAATATATTTATTCTATACGGTAAATAGTACGACAAAAAAAACAGAGACGATAGGCGAAGGGCAGATCTACAACATACCAAAAAATGACACTGATAAGAGTTTCACTGATTTTGAAATATTTATTTTTTGTCTATCTTTTTTTAATCTATCTTTGGTTGCCGTGCCCAGAAATAACAGGATATCTGTTTGTTTTTCTTGCAAAGTATTCTCAGATAGTTGGTCTGTCATTTGAAATATCATTTTCGACAAATACGATCTGGTAAACTTGACAAATTAATTTCTTCTTCGTAATTTTTATTTCAGAAAACTATTTTACTCAACATTAGTATTCAGAAATGAAATGAAAATGTACTAGACTGCTACTGTAAAGTACTGCGATGAATTACCTGCTTAATAAGCAACAAAAGTTGGGTCAAACGAGGAAATTTTTCGAAAAAGACATTAAAGAATAATATCTCAAAAACAGTGAAACTTTTACTAGGGTCATTTTTTGGAACGTATTAGATCTTCTCCATTTTTTTGTCGTACTATTTATTGGTATGTGTATTTCACAATAGATCCATTTGGGTCGCAGTAACTTTGAAGTTAGCAGTCAACCCCTGTCTTTTCTTTTGTAATTCTATAGATCCAGATTTCTTTATCTAGTCTGTACGGACTATGAGGAAGGAAATTAGTTCTTCACAGGATTCGATATGACACCAGTTAATCTGGGGTAAGTTTATTGTCCTTGTCTCCAAGGCATCTTCGTTCTACAAATTTGTCCGATTGTGTTTGCGTCATGTGAATAATACATATTTTGGTGGTGTTATTCCCTGGTCTACACACTGTAAACATTTCAGTAGCCTTTATTTAACCTGGCGGGTGTCAGCTGAGAGCTGCCGTCCAAACCAACCAACATCCAAAGGAAAAACAAATAAGCTAGGTAAAAGCATGGCACATTGATATTGAAAATTTGGCACTTGCGTTTCATATTGTGTTAGGTATGTTTCAATTAATTTTATACTGAACCAGCTTGAATACCGAGCAGTGTGGGGAACGCTATTACTCAGTGACGGCAGAGCTACTGGGTGCGCCATCTATTACTTTTTTTACACATAAGTTTATGTGTTACCATGTAAGTCAAAAGTCGTGTGGTGTGCATAAATAAACTGTCAAAGGTATGCCATTTATAGTCATGGATTCGTTTACAACACAACAACGCATTTTGGTTATCCAAACTTATTACGAAGACGGTCGAAATATAAAAAATACTTTTCGCAAACTTCGCACTAGCCTGGAATTCGTTGGATTGTTAATCGTTTCGAGGAAACTGGTTCAGCTGAAGGTCGTAGACCATACCACCATGCTCGTCCAGATCGTACTCGTGAAAACGTAGCCGCAGTGAGTGAAAGTGTGCGA
Source organism: Acanthoscelides obtectus (assembly GCA_963669975.1). Taxonomy (NCBI): domain Eukaryota; kingdom Metazoa; phylum Arthropoda; class Insecta; order Coleoptera; family Chrysomelidae; genus Acanthoscelides; species Acanthoscelides obtectus. Next base: position 4,852,283 of record CAVLJG010000004.1, on the reverse strand, counting down.
GAAGATCCAACCACCTCGACTAGCCACCCTTCGCAACAATTGGGAATTAGTGAGACCACTTTACGCCGGATTTTACACATTGATTTACACCTCCATCCATACAAAATCCAACTAACACAAGAATTGAAGTCGGCAAACCATCAACAGCGGCGTGTTTTTGTCAATTGGATGCTGGAAAGATAAGACGGATTTTCGGCCAAAGCGATCTTTTCTGATGAGGCTCATTTCCACCTCAATGGGTACGTAAATGAGCAAAATTGCAGGTTCTGGGAGGCTGAAAATCCACACCAATATCATGAACAGCCTCTCCATCCTGAAAAAGTGACTGTTTGGTGCGGATTATGGGCTGGTGGCATCGTTGGACCATTCTTCTTTGAACATGCCAAAAGTCCTGGGTTCGATGATATTAAAAGCGAGCATTTGAAAATTATAGCCGAGGACATAACAGAACCACTCACTTACCTAATCAACAAATGCTTTGAATCTGGCATATATCCCTCAATTTTAAAAAAGGTAATATAATACCGATACATAAATCAGGAACAAAAACAGATGTTAACAACTATAGACCAATATCAATAATATCCAGTGTATCAAAGGTTTTTGAAAAAGTTTTATCTACTAGAATGATTCGATACCTCACAAAATTCAAAATTTTAAGTGAAAATCAATATGGATTTACAGAAGGGAAGGCTACATCGGACGCAATAACTACAATTGTAAATCAAATACATCAAAATATTGATAACAGAATCCCTTCAATCTGCATTTTGTTGATTTAAAGAAAGCTTTCGACACAGTTAATCACAAATTATTATTAGAAGCATTGGAGAGAATTGGTTTCAGAGGAAACGCGTACTCACTGATCGAAAGTTATTTGTCAAATCGCCCACAATCTGTGCAGATATCAGGATCATTAAGTAAAGAAATGTATACTAAATGTGGTGTCCCACAAGGAACTGTCTTAGGTCCGCTGTTATTCAATATATATTTAAATGATATTTTCCAAATTAATTGTGTTGGCAAAATAACTAGTTTTGCAGATGATACTGCAATATTATATGAAGGCACTGACTGGTCTGATCTGAAAAATGTAATTGAAAATGATTTTATCAAAATTATTCAGTGGTTTAACAGTAGAAAATTAAGCATTAACTACTCTAAAACACATTTTTTACCATTTGGATCTTATGCTAGACATCTGCCAAATTACACAAATTTCTCCTTCAATATTAATGATCAAAAAATGCAAATTAATAGAGTGCCCAACATAAAATACCTTGGAGTGATCTTGGATCCTCACTTACGATGGGACATCTATGTCAATTATATTTTAAAGAAAGTTAGATTTGTATCCTACAAAATTAAATACCTTGGGAATATATTGACAGAAAAATATCTTCGAACATTATACCATGCACTGATTGAGCCTCATCTCACATATGGTATATTAGCATGGGGAGCTGCATGTTCCTCACATATCTATAATTTAGATGTTTTTCAAAAAAGTATTCTAAAAATGATATTTAAAAAACCGAAACTTTATCCCACTGAAAAATTATACACAGATGTTCGAATGTATGATATAAGACAGCTTTATTTCTTACACAGTATCACTCACTACCATAAATTTGTAAACACCGACCAAAAAATTAAACATAATCATTATACCAGGTACAAAATTCGTGGTACAGTAGTTCCTCAACAGCATAAATCTATAATGCAGCGATCATATCTCTATTTAGCGCCTAAATTTTATGAAATTATACCTAAAGACTTAAAAGATTTACGTTTCGGAAATTGTTTCAAAAGAAATTTAAAAAAGTGGCTACATTCTATATCTAGGACTGAAATTCATAAACTCATAAATACGAACATCAACTAAATACATAATCTACTGTAGCTAATTTTTGTCCTTTTTTGTCATTTGCATTCTACAGTTTCAAGTTAAATTATTGGTCCATGTACAGGCGATGCCTTCTATTGGGCCTGTTTTGATTTTATATTTATTTACTCATATTGTTTGTTATCTTTGTACATTGAGTGAATAAATATTATTATTATTATTATTATTAAGCCAACCTTCATGTATCAATAAAAAAAATCGATTTCATCTCGTAAAAAGCGTGTTGATTTTTCAAATAGAAAAAAAAGTAATAGATGACGCACCCTGTATAATCGAAAACGAAAATTTCATGTTTCCAAACTTCGCTTTTGACGTTTTTCAACATCCTGCCACATTTTGAAGGGGTCACTTCGAGGCTAGAACCAGAAAGGGTCTCAAACATCCATGTCAAATTTTTGTTTTGTATTGAACATGAAAATACAGTACGCACTAAACTGCTTTGATTCACTGGACGTAGCAAACATGTTGCCGTCCATTCTAATGCGTTCCCAACCGCCAGCAAACTGAATTCTGTAGGCACAAAGCGGATAATTTCGTTACATTCGCCCTATCTATCATCGACTGTTGCGTCGCAATTTTCAATCGCGCGATTTTTTTTTTTCGAATATGGCTCCACCGGCCAGAATAATTTTATTAAAAATCCGTAACTCGACCGTCGGACATGTGTACGTGTACACACTCGATGCTGGATTACAAATAACCGCTGATAGGGGAAGTTTCAAACTAAATTAGCCGTGTTCGTGATTCGATCAATCAAGGTTAAAATGTAGAACTCTAGTTTACTTTAATAAACGGACGCAATGCCACGCATTCGACCTGGCAGACTTGCGCGATAAGACTTTGCTTTCCATTCGCATTGAGAAGTGGCCGGTACGATCACTCATTTGTTCGTAGGGTGTCGAGGCAAAGTTCGGTCAATGAAAGTCGCCGATGCATGGCATCGTCCCGACCGACCGCGTGTCTCATTTACAGGGTGACCCATCCATGTGTGGACGAAACAAATATATTTTAGAAAAATCTATTAACGGCATGTTACACATGACATTTGAGGGCACATTTATAAAATATTGGCTATTATACAGGATGTCCCAATTTCGACCTACATATCAAAGTTGTGATTTTTCAAATAGAATGACTCAAATTTTATTGAGTATTGCATAAAAATTGATATAACATACTATGGGGCTTTGGGTATTAGCTACGAGTTTTTTCTAGAAACACCCCCCACTTCGGCAACCCGTTAGTCCGCCATTTTGAAATTTGGAGTGTTGAATTTTATTTTTACTCATACAGGGTGGTCCAAAACGCAAATTGTAGTTTTTCTCAAAAATTTCAAATGCATCACCCTGTATATTTGTGCAAGTTTGGATTCACTTTCTTATAATCCTCTTTTTGTTACTAGACACATAATGGTTTTTGCGGCTATTTTTTCGGTTATTAGCACGTCTTTTATGGAACGGCTTGATTCCTTAAAATATCGCATCATCCTTGGAAACAAGTAAATTGTTGTTGATTAGTTACAAACTGTTAAAATTAGCTTTGTGAGCATTATAATAAAAACGTATTTGAAAATAAATTTTTCTGAAGAAGAAATGGTGAATATGGTGTTCGTTTTGGGCGAAGCCAAAAGAAATAATTTCCTAGCATCTCGCATTTATAAACAAACCCTAATATGCGACATCCAAGGCCGGAAACATTTTCCACACTACGAGAACGTTTAGAATCAAGTGGAGCAGTGGAATATAGTAAGAAATGTATAAATAATCCAAGTGTTACCAATGAGGCGAATCAGTTGGAGGTTCCATTAAAGTTACAGGAAAATCCAGCAAGTGCACGGCAAATTGTAGCAAAATCTGATATATGCAGAACTTCTGTCAAATCTGTACTCTTAGTGGCAATAAGGAACTAGCCCACTGTTTGTCTTTTGTTTTCATGGATGATGTGATTTTTTCCTTAAGTTTGGTGTGTTGTTCTATTAAAGGCCTAATGACTCAAAATCTAGTGGTTTTATCTGAATCAAACCTCATACCAAAAAAAAGCTCATAAAAAATTGAATCCGAACTTGTACGAATATACAGGGTGATGTATTTGAAATTTTTGAGAAAAAGGACAATTCGCGTTTTTGACCACCCTGTACGATCAAAGATGAAAATTCGAAAATGTAACAAATAAGATAAAAGCTGAGGTGTATAAGTTTTTTTTTGATACAAAACTCAGCTCTCCAAATTTCAAAATGGCGGATTGAGAGGTTGCCGAAGTGGACGGTTTTTCTGAACAAAACACCTTACATCTCAGTAGCTAATTACCAAAACCCCATAGTATGTCATATCAGTCTTCTTCTTTTGAATTAGTTTATCCAAATATGCAATAAAATTTAAGGCATTTCGTTTAAAAAATCACAACTTTGATATGTAGGTCAAAATTGGGACACCTTGTATAATTGCCAATATTTTAGAAATGTGCCCTCAAATGTCACATGGATGGGCCACCCTGTATAAATATTTCTGTTATAAGAACAAGTGTACGGGGAAATCTTTGATGTGTGAAATATGTAAAATTACTGGGGTTGGAAGCGTATAAATAAACTGCCACCTCCTACAACCCCCAATCCTCGATTTGCGATCACTACAATTTTTTTCTGAAATTGATCAGGAATCTATGAAACGTCAAAGAACAAAGTTTTAGCCTTCTTTATTTTTTTCGTATTTTTGCCTCTAGCTATAAAGCATTTTCATTATTGTCTTAGTAGTAACCTTAGTTTTTATGCAATCCTCCTGCTATTTTATTTTCTTCACGTCCTGCACTGATCAATATCATCGCGATCGAGAGCAATTGTTCGTATATTTTTTCGAAACATAATTGAATGAACCTATGAATTGAATTGTTGTTTAGCAGTGACTAGTTTCGTACGCGTTAACAGCGTTGCCATTTTGGGTGATTTGCCTTTAGCTTGGGGATGTTTGTATTTTCTGGGACTCTCTGGGGGGTATAACTTACTGGCGGATTTATTTCGAGGTAATGAAGACCTTTTTCTATTTCTTGGGTATCTGATTTTCTCAATATACTTCGGTCCATCTGGCAACCCTGTACGGCAGCAATCATCGTGTAACCGCGGCCTTAGCATGCCGTGGAGCAGCAGTGCGTGCCACCAGTAATGTCTGCAATTTAACTGGCAATTAGCAATACCCTATCCCCTCTTATTATGGCCTGTAGTTAATAATCTTGTACTGCATCCTGTCTTCGTCATGCTCACCTCTATTTCCATTATCGCCTTAACTCTCTCCCTGCATGTTGCATATAGCTCGGTCAACATGTTAATCACCGCTCCCGCACTTCGGGCGACAAAGCCGCCTTCCTGTCTTATAAAGGATAAGGCATAGCCTCGAGTACTGCTCACTTGTTTGGGGTGCTGCAGCTCCGGCTACATCATCCATGCTCAGAGGAGTGTTGTCTGACTGATCGATGGCTTTTGTCTAACGGACAGTCTCGGGATCGGACGCGATGCGCTTTCGGCAATCTAGCTCTCTTTTACCGCTATGTCTGGGTATTTGGGCTTCTGTCTAGGCGGCTGCTTCCGTGTGAAAAATAGAAGACATACGAATCTTGATAAAAACTTTATGTAAAGGTTCACGCGGCTTATAAAAATTATGTTTTAATTAAGACTAATCCGAAACTTCAGCTTTACCGATCTAGAGCGAGAAAGTAGCAGAAACGCTCGTAAAATGCCCCTTGATCGGGTATTGCTAGTGTAACCTGGCTCTTTAGGACGCTCGCAAAAAAAGTGATTTAAGGAAGGATGGCAAATACGAAATTGCTGTAGCACGTTACCCTAGTAGTGCAAAGAACTGTGCCGCTTTCCAATTACTTTTCGAGCGACAAAGTACTATTTTGCGCTTTTGATATATATATATATATATATATATATATATTCCGCCTTTTGTTGGGTACTTCGACAAAATGTAAGCAAGGAAGACTCTTTATACTTTTTTAATCTCTCTAGCTTTCAATCGTCTTTGCCATCATCATCAGGAGCTGCAATTACCTTGAGAAAAGCAGCAATACGAAATAATTTGTTCTTGTCATACAGCTGTGTGTAGTTTTTATAATTTTGACCAATGTACCATGTATCCAGCTTTCACCATGTTACTGGGTGTTTTCCTCATCCTTAACGTAAATAATATTTAGCAGCATCCCCACATACTCTGGTAAGTTAATTTAAATTCATTTTGCACAATTTTTGCTACTTTTCTCAATGTAATTGCAGCTCCTGCTGATGATGGCAAAGACCATTGAAAGCTAGAGAGATTAAAAAAGTATAAAGAGTCCTCTTTGCTTAAATTTTGTCGAAGTACCCAACAAAATTTTTCACCTATATACTATATATATATATATATATAATTTATTTATTCAAGCCAGGTTACTGGTGAGTCAGATGGGAGTACAATTATATATTTTGTACATATAAAGCATATAATATCAATTAATAAAACATATATATATATATATATATATATATATATATATATGCACAGGCATGTAGTGAAAAAACACGATCATTCTCAAGACTCATCTTTGTCTGCAACTTTTACAAAACAATTTAAAATCTTCGAAGCTGCTTGGAGCTGAATCCATTTTTAACCTTCCAAATTACACGTGTTATTACTTTGTTCTTTTATGGAAAGTACTCAAAAATTCCTCCTTTTAAATATGATAATATCCGAAAATCTCAACCTTCTCTGTACGTTCTTCAGTTGACTGTACTACGGACTTGCTGGTTGCAGCTTCCTCATTAGCAGCACTTCCTTTATACGGATTTTTCTCAGCAAGGGTTTACTTTGATTTGTTCCTTTCTCATACGCGCAGACCCAGGATATTAGATAATTACCTTTTACGATTGGTTAATTGATCTTTTGTTCACTGTCGGCATATAATTGCTCAATCTCAAACTTAAAAAGGAAAAGTCTTACGATCAAAACAAATGATTAAACGACTTGTGGAACTCATCACCTAAGTGCTATAATTCTTCTAGATTTTTTAGATGTTCTATCAATTTTGCACTAGCTAGATGTTGATAAAACTCTTTTTCTCATCATCACGCATCTACCTTATAGTATGCACAGCCGTTTCATGCTTTTCGGCAATCGTCAGAACGAGCTTGGTCTCAAGTAGGGCCAGATTAAAGTAACCTTTATCGGAGGTATAATGCAATAGCAAAAAATATTATATCGATGGCATCAAGCGTTCACAGATAGCTACTATCCACTCTCCCAGTGGCCGATTCACATAATGGAAGACATTACCTTTCCTCCCAAGTTAAAGTAGTATTTGATGCGATTTAATTTTGAGAAGGAGGGGTAGATGAGGCAAAATGCTACCTGTAGAACTTGACAGCAAGCTGGTATGAATACAGAACTAACAGCGTCTCACTCATTTCCTCTAGAATTAAATAATCAAGAGTTGGCTGTTCGCAGAAAGAACTGTAACACATCATGAACAGATCCATCCTATTTCAGCACGTATGATATGTAAAAAGGTCCTCTCGTCCTGAAAAATTCCGTATGCGGTCTGGCAAAGTCAAGATAGCTGCCTACATACACAGGCATACCCTAGTTCCTGGAGCACAAACGCGATGAAAGAACGGAACTTCCGACTCTGTTGAATGATTTATCGCGATTCCATTCTCTTGAAGCTGAAATTATATGCTACACCTACTCCTTAAATGGATAAAACCCAGCAAAGCAGAATAGCTACTTCTGTGGTCATTTACTCCAGTTGGTCAGCGGCGTAACGTAAAGCTGCGTTCTTACGGGGCAAAAGGCACGCTTTCGATTTTGCGTTCGTACAATGAAGAGTGAAACGTGAACAGGAGTGGACGTTCACACGGTCACGATCCGCGGTTCAGTTCAGCCATTGAAGCCGACCAGCCCTATCCTGGAAGGAACCGAGGCAACACGTAATCGTATGTGTAATGTAATAAGTAATACCTCTGATGTATACACATACATTTGAAAGATACCAACATAATCTGCCGTATGCTTTATTTTGACCTTATTACATCATGTAGCTGATGCTTTGTTAATGTATTAACCAACATAACTGCTTGCAACTCGTTTGGACTGTCAAAAATGGTCTACATTTTACGTTCACGATGGAATATTAAACAGCGGAAAAAAGACCACATGCGCAGAACTAGTAAATAGCCTGCCTTTCTCGACGCTTTTCTCTTCCCTTTCCAGTATTATTGACGCTATCGAAAACCGCGTAGTGATTATGATATACCTAGCTCCTGACAGTCAAATTGACGCCTGAAAATCAAACGTGCTCGATACTGAGCATGTCTCACGAAACCTCGTTCAGATGGAGACAATTCCAAGATTATAATTATAATAATAATTATAATATAATTATAATTATAATGAATTTATTTTCCATTAGACATGCATGAACATGCATAGGTTTCGTCAAAAAGATACAATAAGTAAATATTTACAAAGTAAATAAATAAATAAAAAAACAAACAAATAACATCCAACAACAAACAAGTTAAAATTAGTGATAAAAAACGATATTTAAAAACTGACAAAGTCGCTAATTGCATAAAAACAGTTACTTATAAAGTAGCTTTTCAGCTCAGATTTGAATTGGCCTATTGAGGTGATCCTTTTTATGAAGTTAGGCAGGTTGTTAAAAATTTTAGGACCTAAAATACATGGTGATCTGCTGCCTAACTTATAACGCGCAAAAGGTATATGGATGTCGTTTTGTCTGCGAGTGCCCATTTGCGATATATGGCTATTCAAGGTGAAATCATCTTTGTTTAAAAAAGTATAGTGTCATTATTTTTAATCTCTTGAATAATTCTCTGCAACTATAAGTGCTGCTTGCTCCCACCATACACCTCACCAGCCGTTTTTGACTTAGGAACACCTTAGAAGCGTTCACCGATGAACCCCAGAAGCACAAAGCATACAGCATGCGAGACTCAACCTGACCATGATACAACATCAATAGCTGATTCTCTGTGAAAAGAGATCTCAGGTTCTTGAATAAATATGCTTGTGAATTTATTTTTGATGATAGATAATCGCAATGTCCTTTAAAGTTGAGACATTGGTCTAAGTGGAGCCCTAAAAACTTAGTGCTTTTATCACTCTGCAGTGCTAAACCGTTCAGAACAAGCTGAATCGCTGGTATCGACTTTTGAATGTTATGGAACCTTATAACTGTGGTCTTCTCGCTATTAAGAAGTAACTGATTTTCTTCAAACCAGCTATTGATGTTGTACACTAAGATGTTACATTTATTTATTAAATCAGCCTCGTCTTTATTTGATATAATGATGGAGGCATCGTCTGCATACAACGTGAAATGTGCTTCAGGGAAACATTGCTCCAGGTTATTTATATAAAGGGAAAACAACACCGGCCCCAATATAGACCCTTGTGGTACGCCTATATTTATGCTGATTTGACTTGCCTCAGTTGACCAGCGTTGTTGTGTGTTATTGCCACATATTGTGACCTATTCTGTAAGTACGATATTATCCACCAATTCCATGGTCTGTTCGTTTAGCTAATAGTATGTCATGACTGACACAGTCGAACGCCCTACTGAGGTCACAAAATATCCCAACCGGGCATTCTCCTGCCTCAGTACAGTAGACTAACCTCTTGATAAATGAATGACATGCGGTCATGGTTGAATTTCCAATACGGAAACCATGTTGATTGGATGATAGAGTGTCATTGCTTTCCAAGAACAGCAGAAGTCGATCTAAAAAACAATACTCAAGAATCTTGGAAAAACAGCATGGAACAGTCACCGGTCTGTAATTGCTAACCAAAGAAGTATCCCCTTTCTTATGAATTGGAGTTACTTTTCCTGTTTTCAGGTTGTTTGGAAATACACCAGTGCAGAATGATAAGATGCCCATGTAGAGTCCACGACAAACTTATAGTGTCCGTTTACATCCTTTTCTGCTTCTTGCTGGTACTGATACGTGTATAGCATGATCGTTATATGATATACGTCTAAATAAATATAGGTTAGACACTTGAGCAATGTACAGGGTGTCCCATTTTCGATGATATTACGGAGTATCTCGCTAGTAAAAATAAGGAGTTGCGGATATCGCAATAACTTGCTACTTTTTTGCGGAAAGAAAGACGGTATGAACAGAATTTTCCTGGCCCGCTTCGTTTCTCAGATACAGAGAGAATTTGAAAATATTGCGTTTTGCGTATCTAAAAAACTTTTCACGTAGAATTCAGTGACGAAGTCAGATTTTTCTGAGAGACGTCAATTTTTAACTTTTTTTAACTTTGTATATTTTTCCTTCTTTGATTGAAAATTTTATCAGCTTTACAAAAATATGTAACACTTGGTATTTCAAATAATAAATCTAAAATTGATAATTCCACAAAATGTGTCCCTAAACGACACTCTGGGTAAGTATTGTATAAAAGCATTAGTAGGCCGTGATTAGTACGTTTTAAATCACTTTATTGTTTTTCGAAGTATTCTCCACGAAGATTAATACACATCTGCATGCGCTCAAACCAATTTTCAAAGCAGTTATTTCTCTCGTTTGCTGGCAGGTCCAGAACGGCATTTTTGAATGCGTCAACTGCTTCTTCTGGTGACTGGAACCTTTGACCACCCAAACAGCCGACTGTCGTTTATTTTCTGGTTCATAACAGTAAATCCACGGTTCATCTTGGTGACACTTAAACATCCACTGTAGTGAGAACACTGCACGTATTGTTGTGAAACTTTGAATTTAAGTTTACTGTCATATTATATTTTTTACGGTGGCTGAAAATGAAAATTATCAACGTTTTGAAAAATATGACGTGCTAAGCCGTTTTATACGGAGCAGAACTCCTGCGTGTTGGTGGTTTAATGTCCAATAATGTAAACTGGGTTCGAAACTTAGTCACAAGCTTCCGAATAGCTCCCTCAGTAGGCCGACCAAATTGCCCATAAATTGGAAGCAGTGGTCGATGTACTCTCTCAACCGAGCATGAATATTGATAGTAAAATTCAATAATTTGCAAGCGTTGTTCGTTCGTAAGTCGATTCATGGTTAAATTATAGACCAAACTGAACAAGTTTGACAATGACACAAGACACGATTCACGCATCATCTGTCAAAAACAGTGTTGCCAAGAAGATAATAGCAAAAAAATCACCCATTACATAAGCGAAAATTTTATTTACCAGTAAATCATCGAAAATGGGATACCCTGTACAATTACGTTTCTAATAGTTCCATATGATTATTAATAATATTTATTATTGCGTTATTTGCACTGTTTTTACACTGGAATAGCATAATTTGACTGCGCAGCCCCTAGTTTCCACGTCCTCCCCGTATCCCGCAACCCCACAAGCTAGCCAGTGACCATTATTAATTCTTAAAAGTTTGGATAAAAATTATTGCTTATAAGGTTGCCAGGCGTCTGAATTGAAGTTCAAACCATCCTCCGTTAGACACTGATAAGTACATTAGGCTTATTTCACTTTCAAGCATCATTATTTAATTGTTTAATAACTATGCTATGTACCACATAGATATTTTTCATTTTATAATTATCTTCAGTTCAGTCTTGTAATAGTCACTTTTTTTGAGAGTAACTTTCTGGCTTCCGGCATACGGAAGAAACGCACGTAAGAAACGCTGAATCGAGCCTTTATCTAAAATAATAAGTTCCACGCCTATGGTGACAATTCACTTAGACTCATACGAGGACATCTAGTGTTATTTCTAAAGTATGTAATCCAGTGGTAGCGTCCTCATCTTGAATATTTAAAATAGAAAAATGACATATTTTTTCGGGGCATCGCATACGAGGCGATGAATAAAAGATGACAAGTCAACGACGTGACTGATTTAGCGATGCATTTGATGCGTTTTTATTACAGTTGGCAACAGGGTAATCGATTTGATGATACCCGGGGCATTGCAAGGTGGAGAAAAGATAAACGTCACTGATTTGCGGTATTCCGTATGCAAAGTATAGTGGAATTGGATAGGAAGGGTGGGCGTTGGGAAAAGCATTTTTCCTTACGTTCCATGCGAATAGGGGGTGACCTGAACGGCTAAAAGTTGGCAGTTAGGTATGTCAAATGACAAGGTCAATGTGAAAATTACAGGTACTTGCATATCATGGCTGAAGAAGGCGATCTTGTGGGGACTTAATAACCCGCAAGAGAAAAGAGGCTATAGAGTGCGTCCATCGTGTAGAGCATTGATTCCCAAAGCGGTCTATATGGACCCCTAGGGGTCTATGACAACCTGCAAGGGGTCTACGTCAGCGAAAAAAAATTTGGGGGTCCATGAAATGAATATGGGGGTCCACGATAGTGGATCTCAACACATACACTGATAGTACCTATTTACTTACATCATACTATCTTATAATATCAAAACATATACATTATTTATAAAAGTACCTATGAAGTAAAAAAAATATTATATATGTTTATAAAATTGTGTAAGTTGTAGGATGTTGGTATTCGCTTTGTGGTCGCGATACATTTTGAACTTGTAAAAACCTGAGAGTCGCAGTCTCAGAGCTTTGCTACCTTGCACCGACTTGTTCAATTCGTCACTCTATAAATACGAATGTGGGACAAATACGTTTATTCGTTTCCTGAATCTTGAAAAGGAAAGTGCTAAGAAAATATTTTATAAAATATAAACAGATAGTATATCACACAAATTATAGTGAGTCAGTGTTATTTTGTTTGAGAGTGCTGGAGAAAAGTAAGTACATTATTTTTTATTAAATTTTAGTTTTGTACTCGTAGTTAGCAAAGATAGATAAATTACGCCAATCATGACTTTAGTTATTAGTAGTTAAATATTCAATCATGCAAAATTACACGAGTACTCCTCAATAGTTTCTTTTTGAAAGTTCTAGCAATCGGTAATATAATTACAGTGCAATCTCCGTAATTCGAGCTAATTGTTGCAAGACGATGTTCGAATTATGGAATGTTTTCGGAACAATCAAAAAATATTTTTAATATACAGCTGCTGGATTTTCTGTCTTATTTAAATAATTTAATTTTGCCCACTGATGCCATGTCCGAATCTAAAAAGAAATGTAGACAGTACAGTGTTGGTTATTTGAAATTTGGCTTCATTCCATCATTGCCGGACAAACAATGGCCTATGTGCCTTTTATGCAACAAAGTTTTGGGCAATGCCGCTATGAAACCATCTAAACTGCAAGATCATCTGAGAAGATGCCACCCTGATAAAACAGAGAAAGATTTGAAATATTTTCAAACACTCAAAGATAAATTTCAGAAGAGACCTACACTGGACAGAATGTTCGCTTCGACGTCACAAAGAAATGATGATGGTTTACGGGCGTCTTACAATATCTCGTTACTTATAGCAAAATCCGGAAAACCGCATATTATCGGAGAGGAGTCAATTTTGCCAGCCGTTGAAGAGGTTTTAAAAACTGTTTTACACAAATCTGCATCTGATATCATTAAAAGAATTCCCTTAAGCAACAATACTGTTGAAAGACGTATTGATGAAATGAGTTCTGAGATTGAAAGCTTCTTATGTAATTATTTGCAAACGACCCATTTCTCTATACAACTGGACGAGTCAACTTTACCTGATAATGCAGCATTATTATTGGTATATGTTCGTTTTATTATGAATCAAGAAATCTACGAAGAACTGCTCTTCGCAAGAACTTTGATAACCGACACTAAAGGTGAATCAATATTTCATGTTTTGAAGGATTATTTCATTGAAAAAGCAATTCCTTTATCAAATATAATATCAGTAGCTACAGATGGAGCACCTGCCATGGTGGATTTATAAGCTATTTAAAACAAAATGTGTCAGGGGTGTTAGCAATACATTGCGTCATCCATCGACAACAATTAGTTGCTAAAAATTTGAGTGTTAGATAGCATGAATCACTTCATTTAGTCATTGATGCAGTAAACCAAATCCGAAGCAACGCATTGAATACGCGGTTATTTGCGCAGTTGTGTGAAGAAAATGACGAACACAAGATTTTTTGCACTTTTTGAGACTATTTTAGAATTTCTGGATACTAAAGATAAAATTTTAAAAGAAAATTTAATGAAGAGGAAAACAGGCATCGCCTATTTAACAGATTTGTTTACAAAATTTAATATGGTTAATTTGCAATTACAAGGCGACAATTTGAATATGATTAAAACAAAGTCCATCTTATCAGCGTTTCTTGCCAGAGTTAAACTAATGAAGCAAAATATTGGACGGGGCGAATTTTCTCATTTCCCCAATTTGTCACAAACAAGCTGCCAGGAAGACGACGTTTCAACTTACGTTCAACATTTAAATGCCCTCTATTCAGATTTTGAATCTAGGTTTGAGGATATTTCGACTATGGTAATACCACCGTGGATAATTAATCCATATGGTGACATAACATAGAAGAAACGAATGTCATAATACAAGAGGAACTGACTGAACTAAGTACAAACGAAGAACTTAAGGTTCAGTTTAAAAACGGATATCAGCAATTCTGGCTGCAAAACAACATACCCGTTACTTATCCCGTATTATGGAATATAGCGAGGAAATTTTTAATTTCCTTTCCATCGTCATACCTAGTGGAAAGGGGGTTCAGCGCTGTTACCAATCTCCTAATGAAAAAAAGAAACAGACTGGACATCATTAGCCGAGGAGATTTAAGATTAACACTTACAAAATTGACGCCAAATGTTGATAATTTATTATTAAAGCATCAGGTTCATCCTTCTCACTAAAAATATTGACTTATTGCTTATGTTATTTTATTTATAGTTTATTTTATGTTTATTGGTGTCTGACCAATAAATGCCCGCATTGGGAATAAGTGCCCGCATTGATTTTTTTAAAGAACCCCCCTTTATAGAAAATATTTTTTTTTAAATTATTCTGAAAATTCAAGGATAGGTACACACTAAAATTCGTTAATTTTTTGCCTATTTTTAGATAACTTAAACGTATAAGAAGCGGAATTTAATCAAACTAACAGTGAAATTATTGTAGAACATACGTTTATGTTATAATTAATAAACGAACTCGCTTGTTGTACTATTTTAAGTAAAAAACTTTTATTTTATTATTTTTCACTTTTTTTTTATTTTATGCCTCTTATTTTTTTTCAATGCGGGCACTTATTCCCAATGCGGGCACTTGTTGGTCAGACACCTGTTTATTTAATGTTACGTATGTTTTACATAACAGATACAAAATTTTATTATGAGTAGTTTTAATTTAAATTCAATTAATAAATGTATAAATTAACATGTGTTTTTAATTTAAGTTTTTAACACTAAACTTCACTACAGTTAGAAATTTACAGGAAATCAATATCAGGTAAGTAGGGGGTCTACCCAACACGGAAAAACATGGCAAGGGGTCTACGACACAAAAAAGTTTGGGGAACTTTGGTTTAGACACACTTGATTTTGAAAAGTCGGCACACGCTTCGAGACGCTACCGCGCGTACTTATATCGCGTACTGACGCTGTGTAGTCGTTTGACGCCACCGTTTGCATACGAATCTTTCTTTTTCGACGCACATTTCTTGACGACTTCCCTTCTCGCGTGCACAGTGCACACGTAGCAAGAAAGTAATGACATATATTCAGATATTAATAAGGGGGGAACAGCGGAGGGCTTTCAAACGCGTCTCGCTCTTGAGCAGTCTGCCCTTTTGTCTTTGCCCTCTAAGATCCGCGATGCCTTCAATGGCGGTGGAGATTTCCGTCGCAGCGCGAAAAATCCCCGTCGGAGGTTTGCTCCAGTGAAGTTAGAAAAAGAACATCTTCAGAATTACTACTTACTTGCTCAAAAATGAACTTGAGGAAACGTTTGACACTTTTCGTAGCGTCTTCTGGGTGTTTTTCGTGCTTTAGCAGCCGCGTAGGATGAAGTCTAAATACCAGGGCACCGCGGCCGCTACGCTAGTTTGAAGAACCTTGAGTCCCGTTCTATGAGGGCAAACATTTGATTCTAACAACTCAACAAATATACTAAGTGACATATAAATCCGAACACCCAGTTTAAATGGTTTTATTTTAATAAAAGTTGGTGAATGTATTTATCTTACTGTAAATAACAAGTGAAAAAATTTTCAGCCTTATCAGTTGGACATTCCGGTTTTTATGCTGCTTTTTTTTAATTCACTAACGCTCTAAAAATGAATATTTCAGCCGCAGTAAAGAATCAACGTTGGCGGATTTTGGTTCTTGACATCCTTTACGATCGGTTACGATGCCTATAGTACGGAGACCTGTACGATTTCGTCAACTTAGTGAGTTTGATAGGGGCCGTATAGTGGGACTTCGGGAAGCTGGACTTTCTTTTCGGGCAATTGCAGTTAGAGTGCAAAGAAGTGACACTGTGGTTAGGTGTTGTCAGGCATGGCTTCGAGAAGGCCGTACGCAAAGAGCAAGGGGCACTGGACGCCGCCGTAGAACAACAGACCGTGAAGATCGCCGCCTAAGATTATTGGCCTTAAGGGACCGTTTCTCCACTACCAGGTCCATTGCAAATGAATGGTTTGCAGAACACGGAAGACCTATTGGCATGCGAAGTGTTTACCGACGAATGAGAAGTTTTGGCTTGTTTTCATACCGGCCACACTGGGTCCTCCCTTTAACTCGAGAACACCGACGTGATCGCCTTGAGTGGTGCAGACAACGGTCACTCTGGGATCAGCAATGGAACAGTATTGTCTTTAGTGACGAGTCTCGATTTTGTTTAGGCATGCACGATGGTCGTGCCAGGGTTAGATGGCGACGTGGTGAAAGGAGGAATCCACAGTTTTTTGTTGAAAGACATGTTCATCACACTGTTGGAGTTATGGTCTGGGGTGCTATAGCTTATGGTTCCAGGTCACCTTTAATCTTCATCAGAGGTAACATGAACGCGCAGCGTTATATCCACGAAGTTCTAGAACCCTATCTTTTACCCTATCTTGACACCCTGGCAGATCCAACTTTCCAACAAGATAACGCCCGACCACATGTTGCAAGATTCACAATAGACTTTTTTCAACATAATGATGTCACATTGTTACCATGGCCACCAAGATCTCCCGACTTATCCCCAATTGGGCACGTGTGGGATATGATTTGCAACGTCCTCCTTAGACTCTAGAAGCACTTCGAGAGGAGTTGGTGGTTGCCTGGAATGAGATACCACAGGAGGACATTGACCACCTGATCAGAAGCATGCCTAGGCGCGTTGGAGAATGCGTAGCACATCAGGGTGCATCCACACATTATTAAAGGTCAAAGGGCTTTAAAGCAGCGCAATCATTTTGAAATTTTTATAATTTACTTATTATGCTTCATTAAGTACTTATACAAAATTTTATTAAAATAAAACCATTTAAACTGGGTGTTCGGATTTATATGTCACTTAGTATAAATATTATTGAATTTAAAGGTTAATTCGACAAATAAAAGACTCATTTATTTGTATCTTATATTTCTAGATGTTTCATTATATTCAAAACTTTCTTCTCAAAGTTTTCTTTTTACAGTCAGGATATACTTGCATGTGCTCTTGTATGCAAGTAATAAATATTGTTTTTGTTCCTAATCAACAGTGGTTAAGCATTAACTTGTCTGCTCTTTCTGCCGGATCATTAACTGCTCTCAGTGTTTTCACCTTATTGCTAGCGTCCAAAATTGTTGATATAAAATATCTAACTTGACCGTACTACTTATGTTCCTAAGAATACGAATACGTGAGTTCAGCTAGACGCTGAGCTTCAGCTTAGCGTGTGTGTGCACTTGCTTCGCAGAGTTCATTATTTCCTTTTTTAATTAATACCGGGTTCACTCTGGGGAGGCTACTTAGCTTATTAATAGTTAAAAGAGATGTGTCGGTTTCCACTACTTTTCGCTCGGTTTTTCTGCTTTCTGCGATTGTGCGGTTCGCATCTTTGTACCGAGATGGAAGGCTTAAGGATAAGATTCTCTCGATGTTTTAGAAATGTGTCACTGGGTCTACAAGCGAAGAAAATGTATACTAAAACATACAGTTAGTTCATAGTCCCAGCTCAGCATTACCAGAAAAGCAGAAATGAGAATATACGCCATTGGAAGGAACATCCTGATCTGAGGATCTGATAATAAGCTAATGCATTATTTACTTGTACGCACTGTTTTCTGTTGGAAGGTCTCTGATTCCTGAGTCGTGCAAGGTTTGTAAGAGGTGTAAGTGGTCTACTATGTCGAAGGCTTTTGCTAGATCACAGGGTATATTTGCCTTGGTCTACTAATTTGTATAATTTTGATGTCAAAAATGAAATTGCGTCTTGGGAAGACTTGCTTTTTGGAATCCAAATTGTTTTTCATTTATCAGATTGCTTATCAAGTCATGTTTTTATAATTTTCTCAATAATTTTTGCAAAGGTGGATATTAGAGCTATAGGCTGCAATTGTTAGTATATGTTTTTCCTCCGGATTTATGGATGGGTTTTACTACTCCTACTTTATAATTATCTGCAAGTTGTCCCGATTCAATTATCAAGTTCGCTATATATGTCAAGCGCTTACTAACTCTGTTCTTATATCATCAAGACCTGGGCTTTTTTATTCTTCAGACTGCATATATGGCATTTCTTATTTCATTTTCAGACACAGATTCTAAAAAATTGATTGTTGCATATATTTTCTGTGCGGAATGTTTTTGATCGGCTTGTTTATTTTCATTGTTAATATCTATAAAGGCATTATTGAATGCATCAGAAATATTTTTACTCTTGTTACGTGTTGTATTATTAACGTTTATTTC
This sequence comes from Acanthoscelides obtectus, assembly GCA_963669975.1. Taxonomy (NCBI): domain Eukaryota; kingdom Metazoa; phylum Arthropoda; class Insecta; order Coleoptera; family Chrysomelidae; genus Acanthoscelides; species Acanthoscelides obtectus. The sequence goes on along the minus strand of CAVLJG010000004.1, from coordinate 4,833,558 downwards.
TTCAATCTTTGTTTCAGGTTTGTAGAAATACAGATACGGTTTATGGTATTCCATATTATCTTAGAGTCATATCTTATAGTTTGTCTCTGCAATATTTTTGTTTTGAAATGTTAAGCAAGTCACAGAGTATAGATTTGATTGATTCAATTAGTCCGGAAGTTACCCAGTTTTTTCTTGGACTGTGTTTACGATTTATCTTTATATTTTGATATTTTTTTGAGATACTCTCAATCATTATTGTAGTAAGATATTTAGCTGTTTCGTGAACCATTCTTTCCAGGTTTCAGATTTTATGTCTATTACTAATTTTTCACAGTTTATTCGGAAAGGTAATTCTGGTGGCTCACAATATATTTTAAAAATGTGTAAAAACCATAGAAGCTTCCGTAAATTTTGAAAATTCTCATAATAAACACAAACAGCGGTGAACGATCTGTTCGAGAACGATCTCGATTACTTTGAACGGGATAAATACGCAAGGCGCGGTGAGAGTGAGTTCATTTTAAAACTAATCGGCACAACAAAACCTTGGCCGATGTTTACTGTCAATAAGGGGAACTACTTCTTCTGGCTCAATGTTTATTCAAACTTATCAAAGTAGCTCAACACACTGAAAAGCTTGGCGGCCACTCTTTTATATATTCTTTATACTTTGTCGAATATATAGATGATAAAAGACTAATCTAGCTAAACATAATAACAGAGAAGAGGCCAAGTAGGGTAGTACCTATGTCAGGTTCCTGATGACGACATCAGATTTACTGTCATGGTGCGAAAGCTTATTTTAAACAAAAAGCACCTTTCGGTCAGACTAATACTGAAATCAGAATCGGTATCCACGGACCCAATTTACCTACGAAATGGATTTTGGTCGAAACAACATCCTGAAGGATCTAATTATGGTATGTCTGTTAACTTATACATATTTTGCAGAACGAAGTTTCTTTTTCCACCTTTGACAGGCTACATTTCAACAAAAGTACTCGGGTAATTTAGGATGCTGTTTTGAGGCCTCGCAACAATCTTAGCGAACAACTGACACCAGACTCCTGATCTCTGTACCCGATGATGTACTCCAAAAACAAGTTTTAGCCGAGATCGCAGATAGTCGTTGCCTTATATTTAAAGTTCCAATGTCATCATTACAATAATTAATGATGCATATTTTTTATAAGCTGCCTATTACGGAGTCACACAGATACCCATCATTTTCCCATAGGTATTCGTCATGCATCAGAAGTGGGATATTAGCCTAATTATAGCGGCACATCTGCATGATAATATTGTTCTCCTGCCCCCATAAGCCACCACCTGATGTACGTTTTTCTTATACTGGGAAAACAATGCGTTTCTACTGGGTGGTGGTCACAAAGCGTGACCGTACGTCAGGCACCGGAAATAGGTCCACGTACTCGCGATTTACCGGACCGGAAGTGCATCTCGTACGCCCATATGGCACGCTAGATACGCCTGTAGATTAACTTCCGAATAAGAGGGAGACTTTTTCGACGGATAAGGGAACACCTGTGGTAGCTAGACGAGGTCAACTGTTGCTATACGATGTTTAAGGCTTGATATTACAGTCTGATGCTCACAATTGACAGGAGGAATTTTTGAAATATATAATACTTCTTATGAATATAATAATAACAATAATAATAAGAGTTCTTAGAGAAAGGCCTTTGCATGGAATCTTCTTCAGACGCATGTCTTTTCTAAGCAATTGACCTTATCATTTCTAAGGTCTAGTGAGTTAAAGCCTGAGACTTTATGGCTATAAATGGTTGAGATTGGAGAGTGTAGACAAAAACAGGAAAACAGTGACCGAGGATTTTGCTTCTGCCATATGAATTGTTGAAGGTTCATGTCTTCTGTAATAACTCTCCATCTAGAACTAGACAAACACTATACGATGGGCCGGACGCCCATGCCGTGGGATTTAAATTAAGTGAACATTTGAAGTACCACATCAGTTTCTTTTAATATTCATTTAAATGTTATTCCTCATTCCATACTGCGATCACAGTAAAAACGAAAGTTAAGACAAATCAATACACATTCCACATTTACAATGAGACAATCTTTGTTCTTAATGTGAGAGAGGAGGATCAACATTTTCATTTTTATATATGTTTTGTCATCTGGTGTGTTTCAATATAGATTTGAAGTAGAAAGTGTACGACCAGTGCTCAGATAAATAATAAGTTAAATATTCGAAAATGGGTAAATTTTGGACGCAAATGCCGAAACTGCAAATTTGAAGAACAACCAGATACTAAGATAAGAAAAAAAACAAATAAACACTTTTTTGTGTCTTTTTATTCTGGTATCGTCGTCCCTTAAGCGTTGTTTGATGTTTGTACGTTGTACCAGTTCTTATTTCTTTTTCTTATGTCGCATTCCATGTCATCGCTTCGTTGACTAAAGAAATATTATTATTTTTACTATCATTAACCCGCTTATTGACCCTGATCCCTTTGCTAGAAATAGGTAAGTAATATAACGTAGGAGGCACGTTGTATATTCTTATATCCAAAGACAAAGGTATAAGAAGGGCCACTCAAGGATGCTCCTTCTCCACAATACACTTCCATAGGTGCTTCCAGTATGCGATCGCCGTGAGATATCAAAGTTTCCAACCACCATGTCTCCCGCTTTAGAGACGGATAGGGTTTCCTTCCTTCCTATACGCCCCACGCTTATTGTTAGGCACCGAAATTTACATATCTTCGTGGGATACGTGGAACAATTTCTATCGCCGTTTGGACATTTCGGGTATTTGTGGTCGTTGTTGCCTCTTTCATAGATCTCGAGCTACCCTTTACAGAATGTTACCGGAAAGATTTAAGGTGCACACACATTAAGGAGAAATGTCACTCGACAATACTTGACACACGACTGTTTTTTCTGACTTCATTGTTGAATATTCTTGATTGACGTTTTCACGCGACACGAATCGCTTTCGTTTCCTCAAACGCTGTAATTTGAAAAGGTGAAAATAGCCATCTCGAATACAAATAATGCGGGTGGGTAAAATTTCATATTTTTTATCGAGAAGTATATTGTGACAACTGATGCCGCCATTTTCAACCAATACCAATAATTTATCGTATCTATACTAAGTGACATATAAATCCGAACACCCAGTTTAAATGGTTTTATTTTAATAAAATTTTGTATAAGTACTTAATGAAGCATAATAAGTAAATGGTGAAAATTTCAAAATGATTGCACTGCTTTAAAGCCCTTTGACCTTTAATAATGTGTGGATGCACCCTGATGTGCATTCTCCAACGCGCCTAGGCATGCTTCTGATCAGGTGGTCAATGTCCTCTTGTGGTATCTCATTCCAGGCAACCACCAACTCCTCTCGAAGTGCTTCTAGAGTCTTAAGAGGACGTTGCAAATTGAGCAATCTCCTACCCATCATATCCCACACGTGCTCAATTGGGGATAAGTCGGGAGATATTGGTGGCCATGGTAACAATGTGACATCATTATGTTGAAAGAAGTCTATTGTGACTCTTGCAACATGTGGTCGGGCATTATCTTGTTGGAAAGTTGGATCTGCCAGGGTGTCAAGATAGGGTAAAAGATGGGGTTCTACTACTTCGTGGATATAGCGCTGCGCGTTCATGTTACCTCTGATGAAGATTAAAGGTGACCTGGAACCATAAGCTATAGCACCCCAAACCATAACTCCAACAGTGTGATGAACATGTCTTTCAACAAAAAACTGTGGATTCCTCCTTTCACCACGTCGCCTTCTAACCCTGGCACGACCATCGTGCATGCCTAAACAAAATCGAGACTCGTCACTAAAGACAATACTGTTCCATTCCTGATCCCAGAGTGACCGTTGTCTGCACCACTCAAGGCGATTACGTCGGTGTTCTCGAGTTAAAGGGAGGACCCAGTGTGGCCGGTATGAAAACAAGCCAAAACTTCTCATTCGTCGGTAAACACTTCGCATGCCAATAGGTCTTCCGTGTTCTGCAAACCATTCATTTGCAATGGACCTGGTAGTGGAGAAACGGTCCCTTAAGGCCAATAATCTTAGGCGGCGATCTTCACGGTCTGTTGTTCTACGGCTGCGTCCAGTGCCCCTTGCTCTTTGCGTACGGCCTTCTCGAAGTCATGCCTGACAACACCTAACCACAGTGTCTACACTTCTTTGCACTCTAACTGCAATTGCCCGGAAAGAAAGTCCAGCTTCACACAAACTCACTAAGTTGACGAAATCGTACAGGTCTCCGTACTCTAGGCATCGTAACCGATCGTAAAGGATGTCAAGAACCAAAATCCGCCAACGTTGATTCTTTACTGCGGCTGAAATATTCATTTTTAGAACGTTAGTGAATTAAAAAAAAGCAGTATAAAAACCGGAATGTCCAACTGATAAGGCTGAAAATTTTTTCACTTGTTATTTACAGTAAGATAAATACATTCACCAACTTTTATTAAAATAAAACCATTTAAACTGGGTGTTCGGATTTATATGTCACTTAGTATATTTTTATTGCCCACTTTGTTTTCGCACGTACCGCGATCAATATGCCTGAGCAAACAGCTCATGTGCTACGCCTAGCCGATTTCTAGATAAGATACATTACTGTGACAGATGGCTGAATATTGTGAGAAATACGGTAAAGTGCCAGTTCAAACGCCATATGGCACATCGAGGCCCGCCACGAAGGAGTGTGGTAGAACGGAGAGGCAGAAACAACAATGACAGACGCGCCAAGGGGTGTCCCTGAGATAATCACCCCGAAAACGTTAGGACATCGTTACCTTTAAGTTAATCGGTAGACGTATGTACTTTAACAATCCTTTTGGCTAATGATTCTGTCACTAGGGTAGTTAGTTTGTGGGAAACTGAGTGAAAATTGTCATTAGCAACAACGTTTTGCTTGCTTCCCACGCAAAGAATTATGTGGTCAACCGATCGCCGCTTCGATTCGCTTGTCGTTACCTGCCCAGGCATTTACGGACCATTGATAACATTTTAATTCGTTCAAGCGCGGAGTACAAAACTGATAGATAGAATATAATAATACTCAGAAATCGCATAAATTCTCAATTTGAAATATACGTAAATATGAAATTAATCATGATCATTTATTATTTATTACGAGCGATGTCTTTTAAGTTTTGCATATAGAAACATAGTAGGCCGCGAGGATCGAACGTCAGTACTGAATCTTAACTTCACTCTTTAGTACACTTCAAAGTTTCACAACAATACAGTGAATTTTCAAGTGTCACCAAGTCATAAAAAAAATTAAAATTTGATAAAACCTGACCATATAGTGGCGAATAAAATAATATTTTGATACGGGTTGTATCGCAGTAGAAAGCAAGAGACCTCCGATGCCTTAATTGTAGAGACGTAGCGAAATGAATTTTTTGGATATACATCGTACATTTTCTAAAATATTTATATAATGTGCATAGAAGAGATTCCTTATTAAAGTATCGTACTCAAGGTTTGGTCGTACCAGCAAAATAAAAACCGTATTATAAAACCTAGAATCTGTGTTTCTTCCCAAGTGGAGCGTAGTACGTGGAGAGCACAGTCCAGCCTGCAGGAAAATGTAACACAAAATCCTTAATCTCTGCTGTTCTCTGCAAAACCTCATTATTCATGGCATAATCATTATCAGGTTCATTTTGCGACTAGAGACTAACATATTTATTAGGCACACTAAGCTTGAAGTTTCCTTACAAACCGGCTGCGTTTTTGTCTGGAAACTTGACAGGATTTAATAGAAAAAACCGCATCCTTCCTGTCGCACCCCAAGCGCGTGCTACAAATTAGCCTCTCGAACCATAACACCGAAATTAACTAGAAAAAAACCTAAGTTAACACATGAAAAACCACCAAATGCCCAGTCACTTCCGAGTTCGGCGAGTGTCCACCCTGCTTAAGGCGACATCAGACACAAAGGTGAAAAAAAAGTAATAAGTAGGCTCTGACCGGAAGGCACCGTGACGTCACGAGGTGTGATTCTCTACCGGAGATGAACCGTCGATTGTTTTATTTCCGGTTCCGCTGTTCTGTTTTGCTACCTTTCATTTTCGGCGCTTCGGATTTTCAAGCTGGTAGCATTTTATAGGGGTATTGGGTTCATTGGTATGTTGATTATTGCGGGTTTGTTATATGATATAAAAATATATTTTCGTGGCAACCCTGATATGTTACTAGTGCTTTTAGAGCTTTTAGAAACAAGAAGTTTTATATAACATAAATAGCTTACAGTGTCAATTGTTTAGATATTTAGAAAGATGTCTGAAAATAATGCTCAACTTGTAGTTCCGCCAGTTTTGAAGATATTTAGATGAATTTTAGTTCAGAAAAATGTCATTTTGATCGACTTCCAGCCGATTTGAGAGAAATGTCGAAATATCTTTTTGTTTATACAGGGTATCTCAAAACGCAAAATGTACCTTTTAACATATAGTCAACGCCAAACAAAGTGGCGTGCACGTCATCACGATAAAAATTCCCCGACCTAATGCCTAGGTTTCTATCACAAACAATTGCTCTATTGCAGTTTCATATTAATGTGATATATAAATTGTAAAATGGTCATTACTCTCTTATTATGGTTAATAGTCATATAAACATTGTTATTAAAATATCACATAAGTTGCTTTCTGATAAATTTAGACGCATTATGCGAAATAAAATGTTTTGCAAACGCTCCAATCACTTATCGACATGTAAACGCACTAAACCGATTTCGCAGCGTTGACACATTGTCACCTTGAAACTTATTTAAACTGGGAACTGACATTTGTATTAATTTTGACACTGAATCAATTTGTGGCATTTCAAATCTTTATAAATCCTTTGGCCCCGCATACTGTAAATCAACAACTGTTTGTTTCAAAACAAAATTATTCATTTTACGAGTAGATAAAGGCAATTTTGGTATATAAAGATGCCCAAACAGTTAAATAGTCGGTGTAAGGAACTCGTGGCCTCGTTACTGCACTACTTTGAGCAAGAAAGGGACAACAACGGGCCTTTGTTGCCTTTAAATGCTGTTCAAGAGGTAGGTTACTAATAATTATATGTAATGTATATTAATAATAGTGAAATTTTATTTCATTTTTTGTAACGTGTTGCTGCTGCTTTAAAAATTAGTTTAAGGACAGTTAGTCGTATTTCCGAGGGTGTGAAAAGTGATGCAAATTTAGAATCGCCCAAGAAAAAGCGGAGTTATATTAAACGTGTAACCAACACAGCGACATTGGATACAAGTGCCATTCGAGAAGTGATCTATAATATGTATCACAAAAGTAAGATCTTATTATAATAACTTATCAGAAATTTGCATTAATTTGTTAACTAAATTATAATGTCATATTACACATGGTTTCAGAAGAACAAGTTACGATACAAACTTTATGGTCTCGATTAAGAGATAGGGCATTATTTGATGGTAGTGCCACGTCTTTAAGGCGGTTGCTTAGAGATCTTGGATTTAAGTGGCTTAAGGACAATCCGCGACGAGGGCTCATGGAACTACCAAGTATAGCTTTGAAAAGGTGGAATTTCTAAGGCAATACAATCAAGCCAAGGTTGAGGCCTTATACCAGTTTGTCTTCCTCGATGAAACTTGGATATTTCAAAATGGGACCATAGGTCGCTCTTGGCAAAATGGAAACCAAAAAAGCGTGAAAGCTATTAAAACAGATGGTAAAAGGTATGTACTTTTACACAATTTGCACTATAAAATTTAAAACTAATATATTTTAGATACATTATATTACATGCTGGAAATGAAAATGGGTTTATTGAGGGTAGTGAAGCGATATTTTCTTCGAAAACAAAATTGAGCGATTACCATGGAGAGATGAACCAGGACAATTTTTTGAAATGGTTTCAACATCAGTTATTAGAAAAATTGGAGAGTCCATCTATGATTATACTGGATAACGCCCCTTATCACAGCATGATATTGAACAAAGTGCCCAACAATGCATGGACAAAAAAAAATATCCAAGACTGGTTGACAAATCAAAACATACCATTTTTAAACACAATGTTTTAAACAGAGCTATTGAGTATTGTTGCTCGGTACATAATGCTTCTTAATTATATATATATTTTGGTCGACAGTTTATATTTCTTTTGTTTATTCCTATTCTTAAAATAACTGCTTTTTTAGAAACAAACCACCTAAAATATACGTGATTGATGAATTGGCGGAACAACATGGGCACAAAGTTCTTCGTCTGCCTTCTTACCATTGTATATTTAACCCTATTGAGTTAATTTGGGGCATAGCAAAAGGTTACTATAACAGACATATTGGTAGAGATGGTAACAGTGAAAAAGACTGTTTGGATATGTGGAACGAGGCTCTACAAACGGTTACCCCAGACATGTGGAAAAATAGTGTTCGACATACTGAACAAGAAATTTTTAAATGGTATGAAAGAGAACGAATTTTTGATCGACCAGACATCGAACCTTTAATAATCAACTTTGAGAGTGATGAAGATTCAGATTCAGACAGCGCTGAAGAAAGAAACTCCGACTAACTTTATTGTACAGAAAAAGCTTACACCAGTAGCTTACCTAATTTTAGAATGCATTCTTCTGTATGAATTCTGTAAAATAAATACCATGCATAAAATTTGGAGGACTCCATTTGGATTTTTATTCAGTACCTTTAAGCTATCAATTAAATATGGTAGTTTCATAGTGTCATCTGATCAATAATTGTCATACTTAATGATTATGCAAGTACAGATCTATAATTTTATTATACTATTATTTTTGTTCTCATTTGAGGTTAATATTGCTTATAAACCTAGATATGTAAATAATAAATTTTATTATTTTACAAAAAGTTTGGCAACAATGTAAATTTTTCAACACACCCACCTTGATGACGTGCACGCCACTTTGTTTGGCGTTGACTATACCTCAAATGGAACGTCCTGTATATTTCCCCATCATTAAATAGCTTTCAACTTTTTTTAAATGAGGTATATACTACTTTTTTCGAATAGTTCTCGAATTATTCCTATTAATTCCTAGAAAAAAAACATATTCCACATTTAGACTTGTTCTATTTTTCCAAAACTGGCGGAGCTGCAAGTAATCAAAGCTCGACATTTTTTTAGACATTTGACCAAATACCGAAGGAATTGATAATCAAAATCACGGGTTGTTTGATATCAAACTTCGTGCTTTTATAAATTCTATTCAAGTATGCCATAAAATTATAGGGTGCTCTATTTAAAGAAATACATGTTTGCTATGGCACGAGGTTACGAAATACCCTGTATATATTGAAATAATTTTTAAATATGCACTAGCAACATATCAAGGTTACCATAAGCAGATTTTTGATATCTTTTCTAGTTTGTTCGTAAAGGTACTTACCATTTCCGTTGACAGCAAAACATTGTATGGACAACTTTATTTACGAAAGCTTGTATAATATCTAGGAACCCTCATTTTCAAAACGTTCCTTCCTACCTGAACATCTGTGACCGATACACTTGCACGTATAATTGCAGAAGTTAATGATAGCGATGCCCTCATTTGGATTTTTCTTCCTTTTTCCTTCTTTGTGTGGTTAAAAAGACTTTTAATGATTCGCCTGTAAGAATCTCAAATGAAAATGTCCCTAGGGCATGAAATAATAGTAAGATGATCCTAGAGCCGGGTTGATTTCTTCATTTCTTGAGTTCAAACGATCCGTCTTTACATCAGGTAACGGACGGGTTACATTTACAGGGTGACACTACTAGGAATGCTTCGGAAAGCCTTACAGCTATAATCGGAATGAACACTGGTGGCTGAGTGTGGTCTGTGTATGAAGGGAGACTAAACGGTCAAGCATGTTTTGTGCACTTGGGGTAGCAATACTCTAAGTAGAAGACCTACAGGATATTTCTCCAAATAAGATGATCGGCGTTCTCAGCAGATCGGAATTACTGGTATCAGATTTGAGCCACAATAAACCAGTGAGTCGCAGCGGACGATCGCAATTGACTCACTCACAAAAACCTAACCTTGTCATTGTCACAACTTTTTGTATGTATGTTGAAAATCATCAATAGCATGATCTTGATATACCAGGATTAAAAAAAAACGTTCCCAGAGACCGCCAGCCACACTGAAAGGTACGAGGCGAAATCCAGCAACACCGCTGATCTCCTGCTCTCGATTAGCTCAGCAACCGTCCCATATGGAGTTTCTCATCCCGTCATACGATAGATTTTCAACATTCGCTTTTATGCCCGCCAAAGGGAGTATATCCGTGGATATTCAACGCCATTTGACAGGTGTATGGCGACAAGTGAATGTCGTTCAACACGTACAGAAAGTGCTGCAGGGAGTTATTAAGATTTTTCCAATTTTATATTTGAAACGCGAAACCGAAACATGATTAGGTACGAGATCAGGAGCTTCTTAATAATAGAAGGCAGAAGTCAAATGCAAGAACTACAACACCTTCGCGAAGAGCTTAGACGTCGTCAAACAACAGGCGAAAGTAATATTACTATAAAATACGTTCGTGGTAAATCTTCTATAGTACACACAGCTACCCAGGAGATCACACCTTCAAAAAACTGATAGACGGTTTGTTACACTAATATACAATCTCTCTTTTCTAAGCTACTTGAACTCCAAGCATTTGTTCGAGATAATAATCCAACATTCGTTTGCCTTACTGAAACATGGCTCCATTCCAACGTGTCCGACTCTTCGATCAATTTGCCTGGATACTATTTATACAGAATGGATTCACCACGCACTCCTGGTTTTGGTGGAGTATGCATTTATGTTCGCACGGAAATCGCGTCGGCTTTCTCGGTATCTCCCTCTTTCAGTCCTTTCGATGGCATTGACAATCTATTTTTGGAATTGAGGTGCCCTGTTTGGGAGACACACACCTGTGCAGTCGCATTTCAGATCTCTTAAATAAAAACACCAACCTTTTCATAGCTGGTGACTTCAATCTACGTGACATTAGCTGGCCTATGTCAACCATTCCTGAATGCAATTCTTCTTCTGCTGCTTACATCGACTTGCTACGCAACTCTAGCATATTTCAACTTGTTGATCGTCCAACGAGATTCAGGGAAGAACAGACGCCTAGGGCTCTGGATTTGGTATTCGTCAACGACGCCGACTTTGTTTCTAATTTAGATTATTTGCCACCTTTTGGCAAGTCTGACCACTGTTCACTTTTATCTTCTCTCCAGTTCAATATAAATAGTCGTTCTACAACCGATAAGTTTAAAACCATCAAAATTGTAAACCACGATGCTCTTAACCAAGCCCTGTCTGAAGTCAACTGGCCTGCTTTGCTTAACAACCGTAGAACCCAAGATATGTGGGACACTTTCGCTCAACGAATCCTAAGCGAAACGGCTGACAATACTGTTGAAAAGAAGGTATACTGTGACCCCTCAAAGCCCTGGATCAACTCCAACATATCGAGGATGCTTCGTCACAAGAGATCTTTTTGGCAACGGTTTAGGAGGAGTGGCCATTCACAAGATTACGTGTCTCATCGATCCTTTTCTAACCTCCTATCTAGAAAGTTACATAATGCCAAACATGCTTATGAACGAAAACTCGTTACCTCCAAAAATAAGAAGAAGCTGTTTCGGTATCTAAGAACAAACCTGAATTCTAAAGTTTCATCAAATCAGATCCGCGACGCTGACGGTCATCTTCATATGGATGCCACCGAATCTGCCAACTTACTGGCAGAGTCCTTTAGTGATGACTTCATCGATGAGCCTAATGGAGACCTTCTACCGACCACTATCTGCCACAGGTGTCCCAACAGCATTTGCGAAGTTGAGTTCCTGCCTGAAGATGTATTAATGCACCTGCGAAATCTGAAGACCTCTTCCTCCCCTGGTAAAGATGGGATGACGGCTGCTGTACTTAAAAACTGCGCTTCAGCACTGGCCCTACCATTAAGCTTGATATTCACATCGTCTTTTAGATCTCATACCCTACCCTCATGCTGGCTTAGTGCTTCAGTTACCCCTGTATTCAGAAAGGGCGACAAATCCTCCGCTAAAAATTATCGACCAATAAGTCTCGTTCCTATCGCCGCCAAAATAGCTGAAAGAATCATATTAGATAAGCTCCTGTCATTTGCTTTCAAAAATGACCTTATCCCTAAGAATCAGCATGGATTTCTCCCTGGTCGATCAATAATGACCAACCTTCTCCACTCTCTCAACGATTGGACTCAGTATCTGGACACAAAGAGTCCTGTTGATATAATCTACTTAGATTTTTCTAGGGCTTTCGATCGCGTACCACATAGAAGGCTTCTGTTTAAGTTGGAATGTATGGGAATAAGAGGCGAGTTGTTACTGTGGATTAAGGCTTTTCTCACCGGGAGGACTTTCTCTGTGCGCGTCAGTGATAGCCAGTCTCACCTTCATCATGTAGAAAGTGGAGTTCCTCAAGGCTCTGTCTTGGGGCCAGTGCTGTTCCTTCTGTATACAAGTGACCTGCTCGCATTGATTTCCTCCACATGTTCAGCTTATGCCGACGACACCAAGATTTACAATACTGTCGTAAATTCTGCTATGCTTCAACGAGATCTTGATATTGTTTGTCAATGGTCAGTCAGTTGGCTTTTACCCTTAAATCTAACTAAGTGTTGTGTCCTTCACCTCGGCAAGACAAATCCGCGATTTACATACAAGATCTGTGACCACAACATCGAAGCAGTTTCCAGCCACACTGATCTGGGCGTTGTAGTCAACGATCGTCTTTCCTGGTCAGAGCATATTCACCACGTTACATCAAAAGCCAAGAAACTTCTATACATGCTGGAGAGGTCTTTCAAAGGATCCGATGTCAATATTTGCGCCTACATTTACAAGGCATTCGTGAGGCCAATTCTTGAATTCGCTGGCCCGGTATGGGACACTGTGCTTCTGCGCGATAGAAATCTCGTCGAATCAGTACAGCGCCGGGCTACTCGTATCCCTTTTGGAGCAAGACCAAGCTATGAAGATCGCCTTGAATTATTCAACCTGACCTCATTCTCTGAGCGAAGACTTCGTGGCGATCTTATAGTTACGTTCAGGATACTTCATGGTTTGATGGGCACCAACCTCATGCATCTATACCGTCTGTCGCGCAGCAATCTACGCGGACACAGCTTCAAACTGCATAAGGGGCCATTTAAAACAACAGTCCGACAGTGGTTTCTTCCCAACCGCATATTCAACACCTGGAATAGTTTACCTGAAAGTGTGGTTGGTGCTACTTCAGTTAATAGCTTCAAAGTGCAGTATGATAGCTGGAGGAGTGTACAAACTTTATAACTATGAACTGTCTTTTTTATTTTTTTCTATTTGATGTATTTGTGTTACGTGTCCGTACACTATATTTACTGCATGAGCTTATAGTACTGTGTACTCTGCTCATCTCAATTATCATAATAATAATAATAATAATAATAAATATGCAGCAATTTATAACCATCTATCACATACTTCCAATTCACAATTTTCATCCTCTCCAAATAGTTTTTGAAAATGAGCAGGAATCTCTGGAACGTTGGAACACTCACTTTTCAAAATCTCGGTCCAGTTGAAGTCTGTTACATTGCACAGTCGGTAGTGACCTCCACGACTATGCACATTATACATCGGAATTTTATCATTTAATTTTCCAAAGCTTCTTTGACTAATACTAAAGACAATAATTACATTTACAAACGAAAAAACGAAGTTCAAGCAATTTTTCTTTTTTTTGCTTCTAGCTCCCTCGCCACTAGTGAGATTTTCAAAAACTACAAAGCTTTTTCATCTTTGATACATTAGTAACAAGTTATAGACAGTTATAAAATTAGCGGACAGACTGACAAGCAAACAGACCTACGGAAATGACTAATATGAGGTAAATAAACTCTCAATTTCGAGGTTTTTTGTTATTACAATACTTCCTTGCCAGTTTCTGCATAGGAAGTCAGATATTCTTGGTACGTGTCCCCTGTACAACCGAGTCCCCCATCCAAGAAATCTCCGTAATGAACGCTGCCTTGAGACTGACGAGTAAAAGGGGAGATCAATACCTACAAAGGGAGAATGTGGTGGCTCGCGCGCGGAGTCCCGGACTCGAAATGGAGTGAGGCAGGTTAGGAAGTCTACCGACTCCGGTTGTCGGACGGCCGTAGGCTCGACATGCCCTTCTTAGGATGCAATCTCCCCCTTTACTGCAGTTCTCGTTTCCTTCCGTTCCCCCTTTTTTTCGGCAGCGACGTCGATATTCCGGGGTTCTCTTTTCGCTCAGAAGCAGAATCAGGGTCATTCTTATTTTCACCGGCAAGAATAGAAAGTCAACTGAATTAGGATGTATCCTATTTTCCAGTATATATCTTAAATCATAGCCTGCTTAAATTGAATTACAGCACTGGAAACATTTTTCAAATAAACCAAAAAAATAAAAAAGTTTACCGTAGGTTAGTACCTACCATAAAGTGGTACAAGGCTCTTTTTAAGGCAACATTATGTTGAATAACGCTTTCTAGAGCATTGAGGAATATTTCAAATGTGCATTTGAATTCACATGGTACAACAACTTAATGAAGAAGATTTTGATCGGCGATTACAATTCTGTGAAGATATGAGTGAATGAATTATAAACGATAAACATTTTCTATTCAACACTTGCTTTTCCGACGAAAGTTCCTTTTTCTTAAATCGTCATAACTGCCGATATTGGTCCGATTCTAATCCCAGAATGCTAACGTGATTTTTTGCCAAACTTGTGTCCCCCTCTAAAACAAAACCGACGCGTCTAAGCGCTTTTCAAAAAAAAACTAAGCTGCTAGTAAATGGGTCTGTTTCGTTTTCGATGCGATACCCTGTATAGACGCATACAAAAGATACTCACAACTGGCCATTGCAACTTTCTGGTTATACCAGATTGCCAAGTGGACACGTGATCTTAATTTGACTTTCTCTTTTCTATACTTACGAGAATAATGAAATACCAAAACGGAAGCGAGTAGCATATTTTATCCTGGATCTCATCTACGTAATCAAAGTAATGTTGTTCTGTACCGCATGGAAAAATATTCAGGTGCGCCGCTGGGTTCCGGCCGAAGGCGTAGATAGATCCCGCTCTAAGGGGGGGCTAAGGTTAAGGGGGTACGGATATCGAGATTGGGGAGGAGAGCAGAAAAAATGAAAGACTTGAGAGCGTCGGGGGTGCAATTTCCTAAATTAATGATTTTGGTCCAGAGAAAAAGGATACGAAAGGCTGTTCTCGTTAATTAAGCCTTCTCTCAGTGGAGTACACTGTTTAAGAAAAGTTTATACGAGTGAAAAACATTTTTTTTTATTATTTCTGATCATATTGTATGTTGTATGTGTAAAATCCAGATTCAGGCCAAGAAATTGAAAATACAGTTGAAATAGAAGAAGTTTCTGAAGATTCTGTTGTCGATGAGGCTCCAGTACCAATTCCAAATAATGGCCAAGCAGCTTAAAAGTTTTTTAGAAAATCGGGGTGCATCTTTCTAAATTAGAAATACCATCTCATGACGCCATTTTTAATGAAAAAGAGACAAACGACAATATATGAATTTTCGTGTCCTTAAAGTGGCTTTTTATTTCATTGTTTTGTGTTAGTGCATATATGTCTGTCAGTCTGTTTGTTCGTTAATTCTTGAACCTATAACTTGAGACGTATTGTGCGGATTTTGGTTCTTGACATCCTTTACGATCGGTTACGATGCCTAGAGTACGGAGACCTGTACGATTTCGTCAACTTAGTGAGTTTGATAGGGGCCGTATAGTGGGACTTCGGGAAGCTGGACTTTCTTTTCGGGCAATTGCAGTTAGAGTGCAAAGAAGTGTAAGTAGACACTGTGGTTAGATGTTGTCAGGCATGGTTTCGAGAAGACCGTACGCAAAGAGCAAGGGGCACTGGACGCCGCCGTAGAACAACAGACCATGAAGATCGCCGCCTAAGATTATTGGCCTTAAGGGACCGTTTCTCCACTACCAGGTCCATTGCAAATGAATGGTTTGAAGAACACGGAAGACCTATTGGCATGCGAAGTGTTTACCGACGAATGAGAAGTTTTGACTTGTTTTCATACCGGCCACACTGGGTCCTCCCTTTAACTCGAGAACACCGACGTAATCGCCTTGAGTGGTACAGACAACGGTCACTCTGGGATCAGGAATGGAACAGTATTGTCTTTAGTGACGAGTCTCGATTTTGTTTAGGCATGCACGATGGTCGTGCCAGGGTTAGAAGGCGACGTGGTGAAAGGAGGAATCCACAGTTTTTTGTTGAAAGACATGTTCATCACACTGTTGGAGTTATGGTTTGGGGTGCTATAGCTTATGGTTTCAGGTCACCTTTAATCTTCATCAGAGGTAACATGAACGCGCAGCGTTATATCCACGAAGTTCTAGAACCCCATCTTTTACCCTATCTTGACACGCTGGCAGATCCAACTTTCCAACAAGATAATGCCCGACCACATGTTGCAAGAGTCACAATAGACTTCTTTTGAACATAATGATGTCATATTGTTACCATGGCCACCAAGATCTCCCGACTTATCCCCAATTGAGCACGTGTGGGATATGATGGGTAGGAGATTGCTCAATTTGCAACGTTCTCCTCAGACTCTAGAAGCACTTCGAGAGGAGTTGGTGGTTGCCTGGAATGAGATACCACAGGAGGACATTGACCACCTGATCAGAAGCATGCCTAGGCGCGTTGGAGAATGCGTAGCACATCAGGGCTTTAAAGCAGTGCAATCATTTTGAAATTTTTATCATTTACTT
The DNA here is from genome assembly GCA_963669975.1 of Acanthoscelides obtectus. NCBI lineage: Eukaryota > Metazoa > Arthropoda > Insecta > Coleoptera > Chrysomelidae > Acanthoscelides > Acanthoscelides obtectus. The sequence continues at coordinate 4,816,737 of CAVLJG010000004.1, read as the reverse complement.
ATTATGCTTCATTAAGTACTTACACAAAATTTTATTAAAATAAAACCATTTAAACTGGGTGTTCGGATTTATATGTCACTTAGTATATGTTGTATGTGTAAGATCCAGATTCAGGCCAAGAAATTGAAAATACAGTTGAAATACAAGAAGTTTCCGAAGATTATGTTGTCGATGAGGTTCCAGTACCAATGGAAGCTATTCCAAATTACGGTGAAGCAACTTAAAAGTTTTTTCGAAAATCATGAAGCTTCTTTCTAAATTAGAAATACCATCTCATGACGCCATTTTTAAAGAAAAAGAGACAAACGACAACATATGAATTTTCGTGTCCTTAGAGTGACTTTTTATTTCATTGTTTTGTGTTAGTGCATATATGTCTGTCAGTCTGTTTGTTCGTTAATTCTTGAACCTATAACTTGAGACGTATTGTTCGGATTTTGATGAACTTTTTACACAATGTTACTACCGTGTCAAGAACGAAAGAGCTTTACAGTTTTTCAAAAACCGGTCCAATGGCAAAGGGAAGAAAGGCCAAAAACAAAAAAGAAAAATTGCACAAACTTCGTTTTTTGACGTTTCAGGATCCTGGTAATTTAAAAAAAAATCGTAGGGGTAAAAAATCTGGGGACGTGGATTATAGTGGGGTGGGGAAGGCATTTCTCTTTTATTTATGTTAGTATACATATACTCCAACCTCGGTAAATCTACGACATATTTCACACATCATAGATTTCTCCGACCATAAGACTTAAAACAGCAGACGGGTCGGGAATCTTCCGGCTGCGTCTGCTTCTGCTCCCGGCGACGTGTCACCGGCCTTGCTGAGCCTTGGTGAGTGTTCTGGTAAGGGTTTCCATGATACTGTTTGACTGTCTTTTTCCCAGAGGATCTAGTTTGTGCAGAACGTAACCTTTTATTAACTGGTGAGTCAACCTATTTTTTGAAGCTGATTCAATTTTAACTAATCTACCCTATACCACTACCCCGCTTTCGGGTAACTTGTACGGCCGCCTTTACATTTCACCAGCATCCCGTGTACAATGCGCAAATGATCCCGGTTCCGGATATAAAGAAGCGAAAGATGCCGAGAATTTGCATCAGAAATAGAAAAAAATCCTTCCGAGGGATTGAAAAAGACGAGAATCAATCTTTCCCGCGCGGCGGTGTACGGTCTGCGCTACGTCTTGTTAAAGATACTCTTTACTAAAAACCTTGTAACTATTCATCGCGCATTCGCTGAATTATTCGAGGAGATGTGATTAAAAGCCCCAGAAGATGATGGCTGCATGAGCGTAGAGGAAAAGGGGGACTATACAGACCGCATGTTGCCCCTGATGATATACAGGGTGCCCAATATACAGGGTGTTTCAGTTTATTGTTGCATGACTTTAAGATTCGATAGAACTTTTAAAATTAATGCATAAAGTGTATAAACATGGGTCGAAAAATGCGTGGCTTCCGAAATACAGGGTGTTTAAATTTAAATAAATAGTTTTTTTAAATATTTCGAACAATATTTGATGTATAACAGTGAAAATTGGAATACAAGGGTTTTTTGGTACGACAAAACGAACCATGGGCATAGTTTTACTGTAGCCGCTAGAGGGCGCTCTCTACTGTACCTGTAGTGTATTAAAATGACCGAACAAAATTTCTTAGTGCAATTTTTTGCTTTTTGAATAAAAAAACTGATTTTTCGCACCTTTCAACATAAAAAAGCTCTCTTGTGAATTTTCGTTATAGTTAGCCGTTTTTGAGATATTTCGATTTTTAAGGTTCGATGCATTTTTAATTATTTATGATAAAATAACGTTAAAAAGTCAGAAACTCGATAATTTTTAGAAGTAGGCTGTGCCTGCAAATATTTTTGAAATTGAAAGCAGAATAAGGTTAAACGTCAATTAGTTGACAGTTAGTTTCGTTCTCTGTTGAAACCTGAAACGTTTTTTTGCAATTGTGAATGCACGAAATTTAGTTTCTTTTACTTGTTTTTTTTTGTAAGTTTTATAAAAATGCCATTTTTATTCTCCAATCAACAGTTAGCGAATATTCATTTTGTGTATGGCTTTGTAAATGGAAACGCAGCAGAAGCAGCCAGAGAATACGCACGAAGATTTCCAAACAGACGACATCCAACTCGCTCAGTATTTGTAAGAGTGCATCGCCAAATAATTGAAAAAGGTTTTGGAAATCTCCAAAGGGATCAAAACATAAATGTTCGTCAGCGCAGATTTACCCGTATGATTCTGCGTGAGTTTGATAGAGATCCGACCACAAGTGTTAGGAGAGTTTCTGGTGCCTTGGGAATTTTAGCAAGCCATGTTCACCGTGTTCTTATAAATGACCATAGACGTCCGTACCATTTGCAACTTGTGCAAGGACTACAGCCAGAGGACGGAGAACGAAGAATCACATTTTGTCAGTGGATTCTTGATAGAACTGATAATAATAGGGAGTTTTTAAGTAACGTTTTATGGACCGATGAGACATGCTTCACTAGACGTGCAGTGGTAAATTTTCATAATCAACAAATTTGGTCGCATGAAAATCCGCATGCAGTTCGGAAAAGAAATTTTCAGCATGAATTTAGTGTGAACGTGTGGATTGGTATCTACCGTAATCGACTATTTGGACCCTACCTTCTGCCTGCACGGTAAAATGCTGCGACCTTCTTGGAATTTTTAAAGGCTGAACATGCAAATATGTGGGATGATGTTATGTTAGATTTAAGACGATTGGCCTGGTTCCAGCTTGATGGTTGTCCAGCTCATTATTCGAGAATAGTTAGAAACTGGCTGGACGAAAATTATCCAGAAAGATGGATCGGCCGTGGAGGACCAGTCGACTGGCCTCCACGATCCACGATCCCCTGACCTAAATCCATTAGATTTCTTTGTGTGGGATTTCTAAAAGAAAAAGTGTACTAGACTCCTGTAACCACAAGAGATATGCTAATAGACAGAATCAGGAATGCATGTGATGAAATAAGGCCTTATTTGAATAATGTTATACCACGTTCGATCATTCGTATATGTGAATTGTGTATTGAACAATTGGGTTTACATTTCGAGCAACTACTTTAGATTTTGTATGTTTGTCCTAACTATCCAATAGCATTTTAGTTATAAATAATTAATTTAATTTGTTGAAAATAATATTGGAAAATTAAACAAATTAATATTCTGTTTTTTTTGTGTTTATTTGGAGTTAGGAATTATTGCTGTGTTCAAAAACACAATCTAAACGATCATCTTAATTACTTGTAATGCCCAAATCGAAAATGTAAAAAAAATATTACTTTCCCATAAATAATTAAAAATGCATCGAACCTTAAAAATCGAAATATCTCAAAAACCGCTAACTATAACGAAAACTCACAGGAGAGATTTTTTATGCAGAAAAGTGCGAAGAATCAGTTTTTTTATTCAAAAATCAAAAACTTGCACTAAGAAAAAATGTTCGGTCATTTTAATACACTACAGGTACAGTAGAGAGCGCCCTCTAGCTGCTACAGTAAAACTATGCCCATGGTTCGTTTTGTCGTACCAAAAAACCCTCGTATTCCAATTTTCACTGTTATACATCACATATTGTTCGAAATATTTAAAAAAAACTTTTTTCGAAAGTAAATTTAAACACCCTGTATTTCGGAAGCCACGCATCTTTCGACCCATGTTTACATAGACTTTATGCATTAATTTTAAAAGTTCTATCGAATCTTAAAGTTATGCAACAATAAACTGAAACAATCAAATATCTGACGAACGACTCATCTAATTTTTCTAAAAATTGGTAGATTTAGGTTGGAAACGACGGCGGATCCGTTGATGATATCCGCGATGTTGCCACATTTCAGAAACTGATAAGAACTTTTCTGTTTCTTATGGAATGCCATACATTGTATTTGATATTTGTATTCAGCGAGAAATTCTGAATACTTTTTGTTAAACATATTTTGACGTAGTACTCTGAAAATGCAAAAATCTATCGAGAACTGTCGTGCTATGCAGTCTTCGATTACAAATCTGCATGTACACTGTTTATGGATCTGAAATGAGATAAACGTTACTTCGACCCAAATAGCTCTACTCTGTTCGTCTTTTGAGGAAACAATGTAAGACACATGACCTTGAAATAGCGAAGTAAAACGTCGGCGGATTTGAGATCCAACAACAACTCACAAGACAAAACTCAGGCTCTATAAGTTTTATTTTACATGATAGATGCACTTTATCGATTTAATACGTAACAATTTTGCATGTCCTATCCGCAAAACACCTAGCGCGCTTATGCGACGCCATTAATTTTTTTCTGCGACGTCGGTGGGAGCGCCGGCAGATGAAGAAATCACATTTTCCACTCGAGATGCCTCCTTTCCGACCCTCTTTCTACCACCCCCCGCACGCCCGCATCCCTTTAGACCACTCACAACCCTTACACGCAGTCTTAACTGCATGATGCAAGGAGATGCATTGCACCCTTACTCCTTTCAGGTGGTTAGGAGGCTTTTATAGACCAGCAGACTAAGAAAAAATTGGATTTTAACCATAAAATATTATATTCAGATGCACTTCGAGTCATATTCGGCGTCAAAACTTAAGGATCCCTTAACGACTTTCCTAAGGAGACCTTAAAAGCCCTCTTGGGGTTCCTCAGATTATCCTTTGATAGCTCCTAAAGCCATAAAAGCCCTCTTGGGGTTCCTCAAATCATCCTTTGATAGCCCCCAAAAAACTGACTTGAGGATTCCTCAAAGTCATTTTTAAGAGTATATTAAACTACTGATTAAGGGTCCCTCAGACTTGTAACGCATCTCTTAAGGTACATAAAGCCTCCTTTCAGAGGTTTTTAGAGTGGTTTTCAAAGGTCTCTCAAACACCCTTTAAGAGCTTATTGAAGCTCCTCTTAAGTATCCCTTAAAATCTAGTTGAATAGCTTAAGGGCTACGTTGAATCCTTTTAAAGGATCCTTTAAAGTTTATACTTAGAAAAAGGTTATATTTGAATGCACTTGTATATATTCAGCATCCTTAAAAGCCCTATTGGGGTCCCTCAACTTATCCGTTGATAGCGTCTAAAAAACTGACTAGGGCATTCCCTTAAGTCATTTTTAAGAGTCCCTTAAACTACTTATTAAGGGTCCGTCAAAGAAAAAATTCAAGAATTAAGGCTTGTGATGCCTCTCTTAATGTACCTCAAGCTCCTATTGAGGGATTTTTAGGGTCTTCCTCAAAGGTCTCTTGAACCGCATTTAAAAGCTCATTGAAGTTAATCTTAGGTACCTAAAAGAGCTTTTTGATTAGTTTATCGCCTCTTTTAGGATTCGTTGAACCTTTTTTAAGGATCCTTTAAGGCTGATGCTAAGAAAAAAGTGGGATTTTACCCTCAAAATGTTATATTTGGATAAATCTGAAGTTACATTCAGTATCGAAACTTGAGGATCCCTTAATGACTTTCTTAAGGAATCCTTAAAAGCCCTCTTGGAGTCTCTCAAACCATCCTTTGATAGGCCCTAAAGAACTGACTTGAGGATTCTTTAAATTCATTTTTAAGCGGCCCTTAAACAACCTACTAAGGGATCCTCAAAGAATCCTTGGAAAATTAAGATTTGTCTTAAGGTACTTCAAGTCTCTATTAAGGGATTCTTAGGCTCTTTTCCAAAGGTTCCCTGTACTCCCCTTTAGAGCTCTTCTACATTCTTAGACATCCCTTAAAGTTTTCTTGAATGGTTTAACGCCTCTTTGAGGGATCCCTTAAACCTATTTCTAAGGGTTCCTTAAAGCTTATGCTATGGTTACCGTAGGAGTTTCCCAAGGGTAGTACAAATTTTACCAAAGTGTTCCTCAAAGTTATTGTTAGTCTTCCCTCAAAAGTTGCCTTCAAAGCTTCTCTTACGGATGCCTTAAAGCATCTGTTAAACGTATTTTAAGCAAGCAACAAGGGTCCCGTAGGGCGCCCTCTATAATTTCCTTGAAAGCCTTCTCAAAGCACTTAAGGGTTCCTTAAAAACTCTCTCAAAGGTCTCTAAAATATCTCTTAATGGTTGACTAAAGCTTTTCACCAGATTCCCTTAGACCTATCTCGAGGGTCCCTCAAGACCTTTTACAATTTCTCTCAAGCATCCCTTAAAAAAGACTCCACGGGCTTCAAGGGATACTTAAGAAAGGCTTTAAGAGAGCTTTGAACGACACCTAAAGGACTATTACGGTTGACACAAGTAACCCTTGATCTTAAGAGTGGTTTTAAAATACCCTTAAGAAATATCTTTTTGAAGGATCCTTTAAAGCTTATGTTAAGATTACTGTGGGCCTCTCTTAAGGATGGTACAAGGTTCCTTTAGAGTGTCCCTTGAATCTTCTGAATGGATGATTAAAGCCTCTCCAGGGTGCCTTTAGGCCTATTTCGAGGGTCCCTCAAGATCTTTTTCCACGACCATCCTCAATTGTCCCTTAAGTGCCCTTAAGAGCGCTTTAAGGAACACTTAAGGAAGTGAGCTTTGAGAGATACCTAAAGTACTCTTATAATAGACTTTGAGGAAAGCCTTGATCTTGTAGGAAATATCTTAAGGAGCACATAAAATCGCTTTCAAGGGTGAAAGTTGACCTGCCTATGACGTACGGATTCACACAGCGTTCACAAACCTTCAGTTCTTTTCAGCTGGGAGAGTTTCGGAGCAAGGAAAATGCTCGGGATTCTTATGAGAAATTTATTCATAATATGCAGGCTGCATTTTAAACAGAAAATCTTATAAATGCGGAGAGATAGAGCGCCAAAGCGACATCTTCTCTAGCGCTCAAGTGTTGTCTCTGGCGTTGGCTGTAGAGATGGAGTATGGATTTATCTTTTGATGTATTCTAGAAAAGGGGCGGAAGGTATTGATTGCATGATCTGGGACAGAACTACTGTAAAAGGAAGTCTTGATGTTAAGGAGTATGCAAGGCAAAAACCAGGCCTTAGATAATAATATTTTATTTTCGTTGGGCAAACAAAGTTTGTATAAGAATCGTCAATAAAGCACGCTGCTATACCCAGCTGATTTTCAGACAGAAACAAACTTAAGATTTTAAACAAATAAGAGAGAGTTGAGTTGCGATACCGGGTAGTTGCAATTTACCCTGAAATTGAAATTATCGTCTAGAAATATTCCCAAGAACTTAACAGCAGTTGTGAATAAAATGTTTAACGTCAAGGATATTTATCTTTTCTTGTGGACTGTGAAGCCTAATTAAATCAATGTCATCTTCTTCCGGAAGAACTAGGTATACTTGACAATTCTCCTGTCACTTCATGTGTCACAGCTGTCAAGTTAAGGAACAACTGTGTTTACGGTCCTCAAGTACCTTCGCAGATTGGATTAGTTTGAATTTTGATACAAACTTTTACGCTTGCTCCAAGTGGTTGTAGTTTCGGACCGCATAAATGTTTTACACAGTGGCCATCTTATCCGGGATACAGGACGTTCTACATCGCGTCAAATAAAAATCCAATAAATTAGGATAGCGACAATAAAAGCACACTCTTCTTTTACGTACCGAATTAACTATAAAAATCTTCATCGCAAAAATAGACGTAAATCCAACGCAGGGGATCGTGTGTTGTCGACCCATAACCGCAAGAATATAATAAACATGAAAATGTTTAGGGAGGTTTCTTTTTAAAAGTCATTCGCGTCCCTCGCGTCAGATTATAAAACGTCTAATAAAAGAGACACCTTCATACACAATAAAAAATATCGTTTCGCAGATATATTACCTGCTTGGCATTTGTCGTGTCTTTATAGCGCGTCGTATAACGCGTATGAGGGATGAGATTGTAGCGGCTGTGTCTAAAGAAATGGGGAAGTCAAGTAAAGAAAAAACAAGAGTAGGCGTAATAAACATGCTGCTTATTGACATCTGTTTTGTGCTATTTGGAGACCAAGCTGATGAGTTGACAAATAACATGTCTGTTGCCGGATGGATTAAAGCAGAATGTTTAGTTGTTCAATGGCGAGTAGACGTCTACCTAAACGCCAGAATCGTCAGCCTATAGCGGTCATAGCGGCGACCCGGCTATAAAACGCGAACTGAGATCTCTACAGTCCCTCAAAATAGCTTAAGTGGTTGATTCTGGTGTTAGATGGCGCCTTGTGCTTATTTCAAGGGTAGAAGAGTTTGAGACAATGTGGTGTTTCAGTTTCAGTGGCATCTCAGCATTATCGAATCTGAAGGATCCGAACTGGAATAGGCCTCACTCATAGGAAATGCATGTATAGCTATTGCTATTAACAGAGCACAAAAGAAAATTTCGAAATTCATAGTTTTTAAAATCGAAGAGGTTGTAGTTATCCTGAGCTGTCAATCTTTGGAAAAGCGTAGATATCAGTTATCTGTACTATTCTTGCATAATGGGAAAATCGATTGTCCAGTATTGTTAGCTCAGGTAGATATTCAGCTTCCTAGAATAATATCTAAGCATTTTAATAATTTCCTCTTCAAGAGGAGGCGTCGACTAATTTTCTCTGCCGAAGTGGTAACAACATTTCAAGAGTATATGAAATTTCTCACTTTAGTTTTTGTCAATTGAAGAATATAGGTTGATTCTCACTATACATTCCGTTTCCATTCCGTAACCGTTCCGTATGTTATTGAAATTAAATATTCGCCTTCACTTAAAGCAGGCTAAAAAAAAAAATGCTCAAACTTCGTAGTTTGACGTTAAAGAGGATCCTAATCATAGGAGAGATTCACTACCTAGGTCAGGGGAAGAATGTCTATGGACTGATCGTATGGACCTTTTTGACTGACTTTTTTCTCAGAGATTCTAGTTTGTGCTGAATACATTCCTTTATGTACTGATAAGGGTCACAGTCAGAGTCAACCTCCTTTACACCAATGGAAAGCCCTATTTTTGACACCGACAAGCAAGAGAACGGAAAATGAAGAGAAGTGTAGTAGTTTCATTGATGACCAAAATCAAGATCAGACCATTAGTATCTTTTAACAGGGATTTCGATATTGATCTCGGCCATGACTTTGAGCATCACCTTGAAGGTCATAATAGAACATAAGAACGTGAAATTATCCTTAGCTCAAAAAAATGACATTGAAATGACTCAAGTTACCATTGAAAGTCTTAAAAGCAACTGAAAGCATATCCTAAATGTATGTTTTCATCAATACTCCTACTAAACTGAGCATTTTCCCTAACCTCACACACTTCACCATAATTTGACCTTTATGGGTGACCTTGATCGTAGACTTTGACGATCCGCATTCGGACGTATAAAGGTTGATTCTCACTATACATTCCGTAACCGTTCCCTAAGTTATTGAAATTAAATATTCGCCTTCGCTTAAAGCAGGTTATTGCAACTGTATCCACATTATCCGTAAGGTATACTGTGTATACAATCACAATGTACGGAACGTTTACGAAACTGATATGTTTTGTTTATGGTACTTCTTCTGTTTTTTTTTTTTTTTTTTTATATATCGAAACAGCCGCGCAGGCAGAAGCCTAAATGCCGGAACACCGCGGCTGCTATGATGATCCCAAAGAAATTTTGTTAATACGATTTTTGAACTGCCTAAGGTTAGTAGAACTGGGAAAAGCTTCCTCCCGTAGTTTGTTCCACAATCTAGACACCCTCGGGACAAAGGAGCGGTCGTATCGGCCAGTTCTGGATGTACGAAGTTTGACACGGTTAGGATGGGACGCCGAAGTCAGGCGGGTCTGTCTGGCAGGCACATCGCGCGGCGGCATCATGGAAGAGAGCTCTGAGGAACAAAGCCCGTTGGTGTAGCGATAGAAAAGAGATAGATCGCCGACGGCCCGCCGGTGCGAAAGAGTCCCGAGACTGTCTGTTAGAGAAGAGTCATCGATCAGTCGGACCGCCCTCCTCTGGACAGCATCGAGCACGGACAATGTAGTCGGGGCGGCAGCACCCCAAATGTGTGAGCAATACTCGAGGCTAGGCCTTATCTAAGCCTTGTATAGAGTGAGAAGGTCATGCGGAGAAAAGTACTTCTTAGCCCTAAACAAATAGCCTAGCTTTTTCCCAGCAGCTGCAGCTATTGAAGAGATGTGTTCGTGCCAGATCAGGTCCTCGGTGATCTGGACTCCGACCAGCCGAAAAGAATGGCTCTTTGGTAGAACTCGACCGTCCATCGAAACTGTATGAGCGCTAGGACGCTTTTTGTTCGTCAAAGTACAGTACTGTGTTTTGGAAGCATTGAACTGTACAAAATTGTTGCGTCCCCAAGCAGTGATAGCCTCCAGGTCTCTTGTCAGAGAAGAAGTCGTCGCTAGTCTTCTTTTTTCCAGCTCAGCGGCAGAGATCGGCTTGTCACTCTGAATTCCTGCATGTAGAGTGCTGTCATCAGCGAAGCTGTGGATTGGGTTGATCGTGCAGGAAAGGAGGTCGTTGATATGTAAGAGAAACAGTGTTGGAGCCAAGACCGATCCCTGGGGAACACCCGCGTTGACGTTGTGGGATGAAGAGGAGAATCCGTCAATTACGACGGATATCTTGCGGCCAGAGATAAAGTCAGCCACCCATCTGCAAAGCTTTTCTGGGAGGCCGTAGGATGGAAGTTTGCTCAAGAGGGCAGCGTGCCACAGCTTTCGTGATGTCAAGAGCAACGACATGAGCCTCACCATGAGACTGGATGAGTTTACTCCACAGTTGCGTGACGTAAGCTAGGAGGTCCCCTGTGGATCGTTGGTGCCGGAAACTGTACTGCCTGTCGCTAATCAAGCTGTGACGTTCGAGGTAGTCCAGAAGCTCGCGATTTATGCACCTCTCCATCACTTTACTTATAACAGAAAGCAGAGCTATAGGCCTGTAGTTGTAAGGGTCGGTTTTAGATCCTTTTTTTGGGATGGGCTGTACATGAGCAAATTTCCAGTTTTCTGGGAAGGTGCCGGATTCATAAGATATCTGGAAGAGACGCGAAAGAACTGGAGCAAGCTCAGCTGCACATCTCTTCAGTACAATGGCAGGAATCAAGTCCGGACCAGAAGCTTTGTTGATGTCGAGCGACAAGAGCACTCGTCTTACGGTCTTATGCCTGAATGTTACCTCCCGCATAGTGTGGGGTACCCTTTGAATTGACGGCACTTGGGCGTTGGTGGAGACGTCCATGGTGGAGTTGGCAGCAAAGATCTTGGCTAGCACTTCCGCCTTGGCCTTTGAGTCGAATACAATAGTTCCATCCTGACACGTAAGTGGTGGAAGGCTACTGTGTGAGAAGTTCTTTTCAATCTGCTTGGCCAGCGTCCAGAAAGACCGACTGCCATTGCGCTGCGACATTACCCTGTGCCTAACTTTTATATCATGCTGGGTTTTGGCATTGCGAACGGCTTCGTTATATTTGTTTCTGGACTCGACGTCGGCTTGTCTGTTCTCTACAGTGGGGTTTTGTAAGTAGGTTCTGTGGGCCTTGATCTTCTGCTGGCGAGCAGTGTCACACGATTTGTTGAACCAGCCGTTGGACCCTGGTTTAGGAACTTTCGCTGTGTGAGGGATGTATTCCTCCATTCCGACGTGGATAATTTCGGTTATTGAAGAACAGACAGTCGACGCATCCGCGTCAGTGAAACAGACATCTCTCCAAGGAAAGCTAGAGAAGAAGTCTCTGAGCCCCTCCCAGTCGGCATGTCCGTAATGCCAAGTTTTGCGGAATGTGCGAGTTTCTGCTGCCACAGCGGCTTCTGACCGAAACCTAACCTCCACAACACCGTGATCTGAGTTACCCAGGGGGGACAGGACAGCAGTGCTGTAAGGGGCAGGATGCGTGGTCAGAAAGAGATCCAGCAGGCTACTGGCGTGTGACGAGACGCGGGGGAAAAAAGTAGGGCTCGTCACCAGCTGGGTCAGCCCTTGAGTAAGAGCGAACGCTTCGACTGCACGACCTGCTGCATCGGTCTTATTTGAGCCCAACCAAAGCTCATTATGGGCATTGAAATCACCGAGAAGAACTACCTCTGAAGCGGGGTGATTGATGTTCAGGAAGTCGATCTGGACGGCGAGGTACTCGAGTAGATCATCCCAGTTATGGTTCGAGGGAGAGCGATAAAGGCAGCAAATAAATTTGGGAGATGTTTTGGAGTTGAGGCGAAGCCACAGAATGTCCTTCCAGTCTGATTCCAAAGAAAGATCCCTGGAGCAGGAAAGACTGCTGCGGACAAAAGCCACAACTCCCCCGTTCTTTCTCAGATTGGAGTGCACCTCGTAGTTTGGGAAGTTGAGATGGTTAATCGGTGCAGCCTCTGAGATTTTTGTCTCCGCCAAGAAAAGCACGGCGGGACGATTGGATTGCAGGTAGTGATGAACAGCATCAATGTTGCTGTTGATCCCGCAGATGTTGGAAAAACAAATTTTATCTTCGATGTTGTTCCCTCTGTGTTCTTTTTTTGTTTTCATTTTTTGCTGTAACTGTCATGTAAGTTATACTACTGCTGTTTGCTCTAGAAATGGTATTTACTGTTGAGCAATAAATGCATTTTTATTATTATCATTATTGTTGTTATTATTTTTATTATTATTTAGAGGATTTGATGCTGTCTACTTCAAACTTTCCCTTAGCGATGTCACTGAACCGCTAAAGTTGCCAAAAATGGCATTGATCCTCTACACCAGAGTTCCCCAAACTTTTTTGTGTCGTAGACCCCTTGCCTGTTGCCTGTTTTTCCGTGTTGGGTAAACCCCCTACTTACCTGATATTGATTTCCTGTAAATTTCTAACTGTATTGAAGTTTAGTGTTAAAAACTTAAAGTAAAAACACATGTTAATTTATACATTTATTAATTGAATTTAAATTAAAACTACTCAAAATAAAATTTTGTATCTGTTATGTAAAATATGCGTAACATTAAATAAACAGGTGTCTGACCAATAAGTGCCCGCATTGGGAATAAGTGCCCGCATTGAAAAAAAAATAAGAGGGATAAAATAAAAAAAAGTGAAAAATAATAAAAAAAAAGTTTTTTACTTAAAATAGTACAATAAGCGAGCTCGTTTATTAATTATAACATAAACGTATATTCTACAATAATTTCACTGTTGGTTTGATTAAATTCCGCTTCTTATACGCTTAAGTTATCTAAAAATAGGCAAAAAATTAACGAATTTTAGTGTGTACCTATCCTTGAATTTTCAGAATAATTAAAAAAAAATATTTTCTATAAAGAGGGGTTCTTTAAAAAAATCAATGCGGGCATTTATTGGTCGGACACCAATAAACATAAAATAAACTATAAATAAAATAACATAAGCAATAAGTCAATATTATTAGTGAGAAGGATGAATAAATTATCAACATTTGGCGTCAAATTTGTTAGGGTTTATCCTAAATCTCCTCGGCTAATGATAATGATTCTGTTTCTTTTTTTCATTAGGAGATTGGTAACAGCGCTGAACCCCCTTTCCACTAGGTATGACGATGGAAAGGAAATTAAAAATTTCCTCGCTATATTCCATAATACGGGATAAGTAACGGATATGTTGTTTTGCAGCCAGAATTGCTGATATCCGTTTTTAAACTGAACCTTAAGTTCTTCGTTTGTACTTAATTCAGTCAGTTCCTCTTGTATTATGACATTCGTTTCTTCTATGTCACCATATGGTTTAATTATCCACGGTGGTATTACCGTAGTCAAAATATCCTCAAACCTAGATTCAAAATCTGAATAGAGGGCATTTAAATGTTGAACGTAAGTTGAAACGTCGTCTTCCTGGCAGCTTGTCTGTGACAAATTGGGGAACTGAGAAAATTCGCCCCGTCCAATATTTTGCTTCATTAGTTTAACTCTGGCAAGAAACGCTGATAAGATGGACTTTGTTTTAATCAAATTTAAACTGGCGCCTTGTAATTGCAAATTAAGCATATTAAATTTTGTAAACAAATCTGTTAAATAGGCGATGTCTGTTTTCCTCTTCATTAAATTTTCTTTTAAAATTTTATCTTTAGTATCCAGATATTCTAAAATAGTCTAAAAAAGTAGAAAAAATCTTTTCAAACATAAGCCTTTCGACAGCCAGAGTACTTCAGTGTAAAGGAGTAATTGATGAAAGTGTTCGTCATTTTCTTCACACAACTGCGCAAATAACCGCGTATTCAACGCGTTGCTTCGGATTCGGTTTACTGCATCAATGACTAAATGAAGTGATTCATGCAATCTAACACTTAAATGTTTAGCAACTAGATGTTGTCGATGGATGACGCAATGTATTGCTAACACCCCTGACATATTTTGTTTTAAATAGCTTATAAATCCACGATAACGTCCAACCATGGCAGGTGCTCCATCTGTAGCTACTGATATTATATTTGATAAAGGAGTTGCTTTTTCAATGAAGTAATCCTTCAAAACATGAAATATTGATTCACCTTTAGTGTCGGTTATCAAAGTTCTTGCGAAGAGCAGTTCTTCGTAGATTTCTTGATTCATAATAAAACGAACATATGCCAATAATAATGCTGCATTGTCAGGTAAAGTTGACTCGTCCAGTTGTATAGAGAAATGGGTCGTTTGCAAATAACTACATAAGAATCTTTGAATATCAGAACTCAATTCATCAATACGTCTTTCAACAGTATTGTTGCTTAAGGGAATTCTTTTAATGATATGAGATGCAGGTTTGTGTAAAACAGTTTTTAAAACCTCTTCAACGGCTGGCAAAATTAACTTATCTCCGATAGTATGCGGTTTTCCGGATTTTGTTATAAGTAACGAGATATTGTAAGACGCCCGCAAACCATCATCATTTCTTTGTGACGTCGAAGCGAACATTCTGTCCAGTGTAGGTCTCTTCTGAAATTTATCTTTGAGTGTTTGAAAGTATTTCAAATCTTTCTCTGTTTTATCAGGGTGGCATCTTCTCAGATGATCTTGCAGTTTAGATGGTTTCATAGCGTCATTGCTCAAAACTTTGTTGCATAAAAGGCACATAGGCGATTGTTTGTCCGGCAACGATGGAATGAAGCCAAATTTCAAATAATCAACACTGTACTGTCTACATTTCTTTTTAGATTCGGACATAGCATCAGTCATCTGTGGGCAAAATTAAATTATTTAAATAAGACAGAAAATCGTTTGATTTGTTGTTAATTTTAAATTAAAAGGTATTTTTATGATCTCATTGTATTATTGAAGATAGAAATTGTATTACTTGGGGCAAGACTCGGACATGTCCAAATTTTCAAAAATTTCCATAGCCTTTGTTTTTTGAAAAGAAGTCTTAAAATCTGAGTAGTAGTGTCCATAAGAACTATGAATATACATAAAAAATTACTCTGATCAATAATAACCTTACTGTGTTATACTGTGCAGTTTTTTTTAAATTTCTCAACAATTCTGTAATAGGGACTTGTTCGGTTTTTGCTTCAAGGTGGTCAATTATTCTACGATTTGGTTGAACATGCTTGACTATACCATGACGTAGAGCCGCGCATTGCATAAACGGTCAATTTTACGATACTTTTGTTGCTTTATGAATCACCCTGTATATCATTGCTTCTCATGAGCACCAAACGCTAGCAAAGTAACAATTAGAACGTTCTATGTATACAAAATCCACACACACTGGTTTCTTATGCCCTCCACCTGCCGACGTACTGTGCATTGTGCCAGTTTCTTTGAACCACCATGGGAACTTAATACCCTTAATCAACATTAGATTTCAGTTATTGTCAATGGTAAGGGCTACTTGGATTTGAAAGCGATCAAGGAAACCTTACGGTGGCGCATCTTTTAGGTAGACAGCTTGGAGTTAAATGGAAGATACTGATATTCTCGTGAGAACGATTTGGGTGCTTTTGGGTATATCGAGTTTTTCAATTTAACGGAAATACTTGTGGATGAGTGGGACAGAAGATACAGGAAATACTCAAATGAGGTTCATGAAAAATCCAAATCGAGGACTTTCAATATTGCATTTTACTTACTAAAATCATATGGAGATTGAGCACATATAAATAAATGATAAAATAAGCTAAATAGAAATAACAGAATATTCTTGATGTATACTGTATATATTTATTCAAAAGTAAATATACGTCTTCAATCACAAGATGATAATAATTGAAAATTTTGGAATTTGCTAAGCTGCGTGACCTTACGAAAAAACGCAGGAAGATTGAAGTATTCCATGATTTTGTATTTATGATCAATTCTATCGATCTACAACCAAAGAATGAAATCAATATCCTTGTTAAATCTTTGCTGAATAATGCCGATGCCACCTCTAAATCTTTACGTTGGAAACTACAATAAATTGCAGTATCATGCGATGCGCCATTTTTGAGTAAAAAAATAAAAACCGTTCTATTGTCTAACTTGCAAAATTATTATTAATTTGATTGGAAAAATTAAATACATTAGGGGTAATGAACAACAACAATCGACAACATAAACATGACATTAAAACCAACGAAATGATTACAAAAGTTGTTGAAAATGACCCCCTTCTCTTAGTATGCACGCTTCCACCCTCCTCGCGCACTCATTCAAATATCCCTGGAGTATTTTTTATTCTATCACAAGCGGCAACTATTATTTCTCTTCCTCTACGGTGTTAATGAGACTTGTGTACACTGGTGTCTTAAGATGTCTCCACAAAAAGAAAATCTAAGCTGTTGAGGTCTTGGGACCTTGGTGGCCATTCTTGGGGCCCACCGCGGCCAATCCAACGATTTGGATAAACAGTTTGTAAATAATTACATGGCTTGCTGAAATTCCCAAGGCACCAGAAACTCTCCTAACACTTGTAGTCGAATCTCTATCAAACTCACGCAGAATCATACGGGTAAATCTGCGCTGACGAACATTTATGTTTTGATCTCTTTGGAGATTTCCAAAACCATTTTCAATTATTTGGCGATGCACTCTTACAAATACTGAGCGAGTTGGATGTCGTCTGTTTGGAAATCTTCGTGCGTATTCTCTGGCTGCTTCTGCTGCGTTTCCATTTACAAAGCCATACACAAAATGAATATCCGCTAACTCTTGATTGGAGAATAAAAATGGCATTTTTATAGAACTTACAAAAAAACAAATTTCGTGCATTCACAATTGCAAAAAAACGTTTCAAGTTTCAACAGACAACAAAACTAACTGTCAACTAATTGAAGTTTAACCTTATTCTGCTTTCAATTTCAAAAATATTTGCAGGCACAGCCTACTTCTAAAAATTATGGAGATACTGACTTTTTAACGTTATTTTATCATAAATAATTAAAAATGCATCGAACTTTAGAAATCGAAATATCTCAAAAACGGCTAACTATAACGAAAACTCGCAGGAGAGCTTTTTTATGTTGAAAAGTGCGAAGAATCAGTTTTTTTATTCAAAAAGCAAAAAATTGCACTAAGAAAAATTTTTCGGTCATTTTAATACACTACAAGTACAGTAGAGAGCGCCCTCTAGCGGCTACAGTAAAACTATGCCCATGGTTCGTTTTGTCGTACCAAGAAACCCTTGTATACCAATTTTCACTGTTATACATCAAATCTTGTTCGAAATATTTAAAAAAAAACTATTTTAGAAAGTAAATTTAAACACCCTGTATTTCGGAAGTCACGCATTTTTCGACCCATGTTTATATAGACTTTATGCATTAATTTTAAAAGTTCTATCGAATCTTAAAGTTATGCAACAATAAACTGAAACACCCTGTATATACAAAGTCCATTCGTACAGAATTGCGTGGTAGTACAACAGATCAACCCACTTGAGGCTATTTCTCCGGGTCGGACGGACTTATCAGCCTCTCCGACTTTCAAATGTTTGCATACCTGCGTGCGTAGCACGCGCTATGCGCGCCTCCTTACCTGAACGCGCGCTCGCGTTTCCCCGCTACGCACGAGACAATCAACAGTTGTGCCGTTCCGTCAACGACGGCGATGCATCCGAGGCACGCTACGACCGCAGGTGCCGACAGAAACGCCGTTGCAGTCGACCCTCTCCACGCAAAGCACTAAACCCTCCCTCTTTCCTTGCAGGTATTGACATGGGCCGCAATCCTTGAAGTGGGGACCGAGCTCTAGAGAGGGGGACCAATAATATGTCATCGGAAGACGAGACTGAGTTCGGCCTGTACGCAGATAAACTCCTGAAGAAAACGAAAAGAACCAGACAGCGCGTGGACGCCGGCGAGCCGCGTAACTCTTACTCATCGATACCGAACTTCAGCTCGAGACCGGCTTTTCTCGGCGGCACCGGTCCCAACCTGTACGGCGCCATTTTCAGCCAGCAGCAACAGTTCGGCCTGTTCGGGCCGGGCTTCGCCCCCAAGATGCTCAACGAGCTGTTGGCCAGACAGAAGCCCGAGAACCTCAGCGCCGGCGAGGAGGAGAAGTTTGACCAAGTGATGAACGGGAGTGTGGGCAGCCCTCCAACGGGGGAACAACTTGCGCATCACATGCTCAGGGACATCCTGCAAGGTAGGCGGAACTCGTTTTTACGCGCCGAACAGTGGTTTAGTGTTAGTGATCTTGGTGTGGACGTGGCAGGCGGTCTGGACGCTGGACGTACAGGTAATTTTGTTCGATTCAGTAACAACAACAGCTTGCCTCATTTATTCTTAGAAAGGTCCCGCCTTTTTCAAGATAGCTCTTTAGCAATATCTGCCATACACATATGAGATATTGACTCTTTTCTAAAGAAACTAGAAGAGGGTAGAGTGGGCAGAAACCTTTCTATCGTTGATGCTTACTAATCTACAAGTACCAAATTGTTTTTTAAAAGCTCCAGCTCATTGTTTATCAATCTCCAGCTTTCTCGGGGGAAAACCAGCTTTAAAGCAAAGTCTACTAGAAGTACCAAGTAGCTTATACTTATGCACATATGAGAGCGTGACTTTTTCCTAAGGAAACTAGAAGGTAAAATGGAGAGAAAGCTTTCGCAAAATCGTGCTATAAAGCTTGATGCCAACTCGTAGAAGATCACTTACTATTTACTAATCTGAATGTACCACATTGTTTTTAAAATGCTTGAACTCTTTGCTAATCAAGCTTACACTTTTCTCCGTTAAGCTCAAAAACACTTCTATATGCCGTACCATACCAAATGACTGCCATAACATCCTAAGAAAGCTCTCTATAACGTTCGTTCCCAAGATCATACAGCATTTGCTAATCCAAACGTACCAAATCATGTCTCAACTGTTTGTGCTTTCTCTTGATAAAGTTTTGATTCCGTGGCAGTAGCGATAGATTTCGCGTTACTATCTCTATACAACTCAAGAAGCTTTACACAATGTCAATAAATAATAACTTGAGCCTTCTTAGATAGGCAGTAGTCACACAAACAAAACATAAAGCATCTTTCTTAAGAAAGCGTTTGTCATATTCAGCGATAAAGCTTTATTTTTTCATCCATACTTTTGGTAATAAAGACGTAACAGAAGCCGTGAATAAAGGCTGACAAAGCTTAGAGAGTGCCAAAGTTTAATGCAAATACAACCGATTATTTTTAAAGTGATTGCTCCTCATTCAGAGAAAGCTTAGGCTTCCATTAAGATATCTGTGAGGTTGAAGAGAAAGCTTTGATAAATAGAAGTAGCGACAGCTTTCATGAAAATATTTTTATGAACTGGAGCTTCTCTTAAGAAAAGTTCTTTTAATATCGAATAATGGTGAAAGCGCAGAGAACAAAATTGTTATTTTCTTATAGTAGCTAGAAGGGAAATGGATGAAATCGTGGATATTGGGAATTCTTTGGAGAAATAAAAAGCTTTTTACAAAAAAACTAGGAAGTATCTATATAGAGAAAGCTTCATTAAATCATTTTGCTGAAACATACAGCATTTTTTCTACAATTCTTTTGTAGTATATTGCCTTGGAGATCTTATAATACCTTAAAAAAATAAAAAAGTTTCTTGAAAATGTCCCCATC
Organism: Acanthoscelides obtectus; assembly: GCA_963669975.1. Taxonomy (NCBI): domain Eukaryota; kingdom Metazoa; phylum Arthropoda; class Insecta; order Coleoptera; family Chrysomelidae; genus Acanthoscelides; species Acanthoscelides obtectus. The sequence goes on along the minus strand of CAVLJG010000004.1, from coordinate 4,796,858 downwards.
TAGACAATTCGCGAAAAAGCTCATAGAATATTTGGTGATGCTGAAAAGCATGCTTACTAAATGATTTATGTAAAGCATTATCTTTTCATAAAAAGCTTTAAACTATCTTTGCAATTTATTTATTCTTCTTGACCAATAATTGGTGAATGTGCAACTTATAAAATAATTTCTACAAAGTTTCATCGTATCCTAAGGAAACTTAAGTTTACAGGATGATAGTGACAACTTTCTAACAAAGTCAAACTACAATAGATAGCTAGAGCGCTAAAAACTCGATCATTTCTCGAGAAAGCTCGGGCACTAGTTGATAATGGTGAAAGTGCAAGCCAAACTAGGGATTGCTAATAAAGCCTGTTCTTTCATAAGCAACCTGCGACTGCCGAGAAATCGACTCTAAAGAGCTTAAAAATTGAAGCAGCATTTGCTGACAGTTTAGTTCACCTTTCTATATGAAACTCGGTATAGAATTTAATCTTCTAGAAACCAAACCTTTCCTAAAACTGATTTTTCAGAATACAGTGCGGAAGCTTAACCTTTTCCTAAGACGCTACTTTATAAATAAGCATATAGGTATTATTTGACAAGAATAACTGAGCAACAACTGGATTACTATCTCCGAAACCACAATTATCTGTCGTTTATCACCCTGTTGTAAATCATTCATTGTTTAACTTTCAATATCTCAAACTACTTGTATATGAATACATAGCGAATAATGTTGTCACTTTCTGTTTAAATCTCCAATAACGCTGTCACTCAACGATAATCTTGAATTTAACACTGTGATTGTATATTTATAATGTTCCGGATATACATTCTAGATATTCCGATTCAAATTTTCTGTAGAATTTGTATTTCATCACGACTCGGAAGCTGAAAAATATTGGCGCTTTAGAGTTCAGATATTGTTTATTAAAAATATGGTTTCGGTGTCCAAATCATTTCACACGTCAAAAAAGAAGAATATATATTTAAATGGAAATAGAATGACCCTAATTTAAAATTAAATATATAATGAAATAATAAACATTAGATACTTTTTTTAAAAAAGAAAGGACATCAATCAGCAAAAATAAAGCCTCTTTCTTGAATCGAAGAGGAATATATTTAGGCACTTCATTGTATGCATTGAAATCTTTAAAATGTAGTGAATTCATAGAGCACATTCTTTCAGGTTCATGTTTTGTCTGGTTGGAAAAAGGTGGACATCAAAGGCATAGTTAGTACCTGATAACCACTCCTCAGACTATATGAAAGATAAATACCATTGTCAGATAGCACTTTCTGTAACGTATTCAGTAATGCGTTTACATCTGTCGAACGATTACACCTCAATATAACTCTCATTGCACGAGTTTGTAGTTTTTGCAGCTGAGCTAACTGAGTTATATTTAATAAGTAATTAAGTGTTAGCTGTTAGCTTTGTCTAAAATGGAAGTACAGTACTCTAGTATCGTTATCTACAACCAGACCGAAAGATGAACTCTTACTGCGCACTTTTATGTCCTAGGACTGCAAGCGCCGGCTCTCGATGATATAGTACGGTCATTTTATTCATTTTTACACTCAAAGGTTGAATTAAGCATTTTACAACCTACAATTAGTTAACTAGAATTTTGAACATCGGGCGTGATAGCGTTTGTATCTCTTCGGCTCTAATTCCATGTACAGGCCACAAATGGTCACTTTACGCCCTATAATTTTTAAATGAATCTCGGATGGGAAATTTTTTATCAAGATTCGTATAAGTCTTCTTTTTTACACCGAAAGCAGCTTAAAGACGCTTTGTTATTCCGATTTTTGAACTGCCTAAGGTAGTAGATCTTGGAAAAGCCTACCTAGCGTAGATTGCTTCACAATCTGGACACATTAGGAACAAAGGAGCGGTCGTAGCGACCAGTTCTGGCACGAAGTTTGACACGGATGGGCTGGTCTATCTAGCAGGCTAATCGCGCGGTAGCATCGTGAAGCAGAGCTCTGAGGGGCAAATCCCATTGACATAGCGGTAGAAGGACGAGTGTTCTCATGTATAACATAAACATAAACGGATATCAATAAATATAACAGGCAATTTTGAATTTCAAGCTGACAGTTTGCTTTTGATCTGACAAGTAATGACAGCGAAACGTTAGCACCATTAACTATTAAGCCGACGATGTTTCTGCTTTTATGCACCGCGTGCAATCGGTTTACTTCCCCCCACTATGCACTTCACTCCTGGCGAAGAGGCGAAAGTACAGAGTTGTGGGGGTATGTGGGTACACTCCAGGAATATAGCACTATAGGCGTTTACGCATATAGGGAAATATTGACCTTGAGTAGAGTATAGGAGGTTAAATACAGAATATTTCCAAAACATTGTCAGATTCAAATCGTTCTTAGCTTAAGTCGACTAAACTTCTATTATTTTCACGAACATCAAGCACAAATATCTCAGTCCGGAATTCGTGAAAAAGAATTTAGGCAAATGTTGAGATTAGACATGGTTTGCGAGGGTAAATAAATGATTTCATTGGGGCTAGTATAGTTGTACTGATATGATTTCGGTGGTGTTACGTCTTGTAGAACTTGCGATTTTACTGTTTTTTCTCTTAAAACTTCTAGAGGATAGTCTGATAGATTATTTAGAAACAAAAAAGTGTGGATGTAGCACGCTTTTCATGAAAAAAATTCTCCAAAAAATTGTGTTTTAGCTGTTTCCATCATTATTTCCACTGCCATCTATCTGCCATATCACATCTGTGCATGCGTCATATATGAGAGGCGCTTGCCTGCGGTGTTGCCGGATTGGGCTCCGCAGTTAGGGAAAAATATGAAAAGTTGAAAGTTTACATATATATGTATATTAATTAATGAATCACAAAAACGAGCAGCTGAAACAACCTACAGTAGCAAAATAAAAGGCGAAGTATAAATGAAAAAAATAACAGAAGTAAGCTAAAAAATGATAAATTATAAATAATTATAAAAAACAAAAAATAAAAACAGTAGTAAAACAAAAACTGATTCCATGTAATTATAAAAATCAAAAAATAACAAACAGCAGTAAAATAAAAAGCAATTCTAAGTGATTATAAAAACAAAATATAAAAACGGTAGAAAAACAAAAAACAATTCCATGTTGAGTAAAAAGCAATTCTAAGTGACAACACAAAACAAAAAGTAAAAACAATAGTAAAACGAAGAACAATTTCATTCCATCCAAATTGCTTTTTAATTTACTGTTTGTTATTTTTTTTATATAATTAAATGGAATTGTTTTTTGTTTTACTACTGTTTTAAGTTTTTGTCTTTTATAATCATTTAGAATTGCTTTTTATTTTACTGCTGTTTATTATTTTTTGTTTTATACTTAGTAAGAATCACTTTTAATTTTACTACTATTGTTTGTTTCAGTTTTTTTGTTTTTGTTTTTCATTAACATAAATGTAAATAAATTTTCCACTTTTCATATTTTTCTCTAAATACGGAGCCCAATCCGGCAACGCCGCAGGCAAGCGCCTCTCGTATATGACATATCCACAGACGTCAGCGTCATATGGTAGATGGCGTTGGAAATGATGGGGGAAATAACTGCTAAAAAATACAGTGTTCACGATATAAAATAATTTATCAGGCTACCCTATATAAGTTTCAAGTGAAAAAACAGTGAAATCCGAACTTCTACAAGACGCAACTGTACCATGATTTCTCTTGAGCGAATCTCGTTTGAAGTTTGACTAACTTTTCTTGCACCAATGGTCACTTTGATTGTCCACAACTGTTTATGATTTGGATGAACCCGTAATTTGTCTTCTTAGGTTAGGTAATAGATATCTAGTTAAGAACTATTTGGAACTCCTGGTTAGTAAATTAAACGAAGTGTTACGAACATTACAACGTAATTCTTTAAATCAAGAATGTTTTGTATTTGTATACTACGCTTGGCAACATCTCATCGCGGTAGCTTCGATCAGCGATTTCTATTAAAGAAAATTCGATCCCTCTCAAACTCGGGACTTGACTGAAATTAGCGCGCCTGGCATGATAATGCAATGAAACAACAATGAAACAAATATAATACAAGTTTTTATCAAAATTCAATGAATAATTCTTGGCGTTGAATTTTATACGTCACTCGGTACATTACTGAATAAATATAAGTGTCGAAATACGGAAGAACTCTCGGTCTTGTTGCAGGTCGAAAGCACGAGCTCCTAGCCCTGGAGCAGGACATGCGCACCGGGCAGGATCACATAAACAACAACAACAACGAAACCAAGTCCAGTCCTGACGATAGGAACGACGCAGATTCGGTGAAAGACTCTCTCAATGAGGCGGGACCTCAATCGGAACTGATGGAGGAGGCACTTAACGGTATGGAGACCGAGTCACTGCCTTCGCCGAAGGTTGAACCCTCGAGTCCCGCCAAACCGGAGGATGCGAAAAAGGCGCGGGTCGAGAACATTGTGTCCAACATGAGGTCCAGTCCGGCACCGCCGCAGGTCAACGGGTGCAAGAAAAGGAAATTGTATCAACCGCAGCAACACGATATCAAGGCGGAAAGGTAAGTTTGAGGAATAAATCAAATTACAAAGAGAGTTTCTTCAACTAACATTGTGTCAGTGAAAGTCATTCTTTAGGGGCTATCAAAACCCAGCTCCTATCGTCATCTACTAATAGATGTTGTGGTTTTGTCGGATCAAGAAGATATGCTAAGAGATAATATATGGAGTTAAGCATTGAAAAGGTTGCATAAGTTCCGTGAAGCCTGTCAATTCCAACACAAATAGGCTTCAGAATTGCTAAACAGTCTTCAGCAGATCTTTTCGGATCAATCTTTGAATCTTTATCTCTTACTATGTCATCGATTTCACATATCATCACAAGTTTTTTTGTGTCGCAAAGCAGAATTTCTTATTATAGTTGAAGTCATCGTTCTTGGCGGGTCACAGTATGAATAGCAATATCCCCCAATATTTCATACACATGCCACTTACCCCTGTATGTGAACGTTTGTTCGTTAAGTTCAAAGACATACGTGTTTTAGTTGTGCGTCTCCATCTGGAAAACTTTGTCGTTACGTCATATTTGTGTGTGACATCGGCGTGCAATTTGAGTTGTCTTGTTATCAACCTTCAATATAAAATTGTACACGGCCCGAAAATACGACCAATGGAGAAGACCGACAGCTCGTTCTAAATTTATATATACTAAGTGACATATAAATCCGAACACCCAGTTTAAATGGTTTTATTTTAATAAAAGTTGGTGAATGTATTTTTATTTATCAGTTGGACATTCCGGTTTTTATACTGTTTTTTTTTTCTTAATTCACTAACGCTCTAAAAATGAATATTTCAGCCGCAGTAAAGGACCATCGTTGGCGGATTTTGGTTCTTGACATCCTTTACGATCGGTTACGATGCCTAGAGTACGGAGACCTGTACGATGTCGTCAACTTAGTGAGTTTGATACGGGCCGTATAGTGGGACTTCGGGAAGCTGGACTTTCTTTTCGGGCAATTGCAGTTAGAGTGCAAAGAACTGTAGACACTGTGGTTAGGTGTTGTCAGGCATGGCTTCGAGAAGGCCGTACGCAAAGAGCAAGGGGCACTGGACGCCGCCGTAGAACAACAGACCGTGAAGATCGCCGCCTGAGATTATTGGCCTTAAGGGATCGTTTCTCCACTACCAGGTCCATTGCAAATGAATGGTTTGCAGAACACGGAAGACCTATTGGCATGCGAAGTGTTTACCGACGAATGAGAAGTTTTGGCTTGTTTTCATACCGGCCACACTGGGCTCAAGAACACCGACGTAATCGCCTTGAGTGGTGCAGACAACGGTCACTCTGGGATCAGGAATGGAACAGTATTGTCTTTAGTGACGAGTCTCCATTTTGTTTAGGCATGCACGATGGTCGTGCCAGGGTTAGAAGGCGACGTGGTGAAAAGAGGAATCCACAGTTTTTTGTTGAAAGACATGTTCATCACACTGTTGGAGTTATGGTTTGGGATGCTATAGCTTATGGTTCCAGGTCACCTTTAATCTTCATCAGAGGTAACATGATTGCGCAACGTTATATCCGCGAAGTTCTAGAACCCTGTCTTGGCACCCTGTCAGATGCAACTTTCCAACAAGATAATGCCTGACCACATGTTGCAAGAGTCACAATAGACTTCTTTCAACATAATGATGTCACATTGTTACCATGGCCAGCAAGATCTCCCGACTTATCCCCAATTGAGCACGTGTGGGATATGATGGGTAGGAGATTGCTCAATTTGCAACGTCCTCCTCAGACTCTAGAAGCACTTCGAGAGGAGATGGTGGTTGCCTGGGAGATACCACAGGAGGACATTGACCACCTGATCAGAAGCATGCCTAGGCGCGTTGGAGAATGCGTAGCACATCAGGGTGCATCCACACATTATTAAAGGTCAAAGGGCTTTAAAGCAGTGCAATCATTTTGAAATTTTTATCATTTACTTATTATACTTCATTAAGTACTTATACCAAATTTTATTAAAATAAAACCATTTAAACTGGGTGTTCGGATTTATATATATATTAAAAAAATAAAAACGTCTGTTTACTTATTTCATGAGGTTGATGACGTAACCGCCACGAACGGTGACTATAACTATGCAAATCTAGGTAACATTTTTGGGCGAACAGAGAAATTTAATGAAAATAAGTTATTTCAAGGTTCATTTTTGCCAGATTTAAGAAAAAATCAGTACAAATTGATAAAGATCAAAAAAATCAAGATTTAAGCAAAATAATCGGTTTTTTTGATTTTCTCAAAAAGTCGTGATTTTTGGCAAGAATTAGTTGGTATAGTTTCTTTCTTTTTGTCCATCTTCGATAAGATTGAAGCATATGGAGACACACTTACAGTTTAACAATGACTTATTTCGTAAATGTTAAGATGCAACGAACCATGTATGAGTTATGTGTGGACGAAAAGTAGCAACCTTGAAATTTCTTATTGAAAATTATTTGTTCAACTGTTTCGGGTAACGTGAGCGATTTTAAAATGCAAATTTCCGATGACACGTTAGCGCATTTCGAAAGTTGCTTGGCGAATTATTCAGGTTTCCAGTCCTTTTCATCTTATCCATGTAGAAATAGCTCCAAAGGAAAAAAGTCTATAGGTGTCGAATCACATGATCTAGGCGACCAACTTATCGGAACTAAACGAGAGATTGACCGAATTGTTGACACAGGAAAGCCATGGTTTGAGCCTTGTTGTTGAAAGCAATGCTCTGAAGACCATGAGATGGAGTTCCTTGCAGCGACGTCATAACAGTCATTAAGCACCAGTCAAAATGTTAAAATGCTCGGATGAGTCATCCGTAATTGGAATTCCAAGGTGGACCATAACTTACTAACTATTAACAATAAAACAAATTACCTTCAAAAAATTACTGTCAAGAATGCTTCTATTCCTCGATGACAAATGTAACTGAAAAAAGTTGATTGCTTTTATATTCATCTTTTGAAGAAAGCATGTCTAAATCAATCACCGACTTCCATGAACGCCTGTCAGGTTTTGTCCCCGCCCCCGGGGACCAAGGCGCCTTCCCAATTGGATGAAATTCTGCCATATTTTCGACAATAAAATATTGTATGAAAATCTTGAACCATTAAAACATATGGGAAGGAAATTGTTTCCTGAAAAATCGGCATCTACTTTACTTGGACTTTTTAACTGCTACCTGAATAACGTCCTGAAAAATTGTTATCTATCCCCCGGACAAACAAGGTCAAAGTCTAGATATTTCTTGTTATGTGGTTTGTCCATATATTAATCTTATCTGACATCTATCAACGCAAAACGTTTGCAGATAATGCGGAATACCTGTGTAAGGTCTAAGAAAGTTCGATCATGAATGGCTGCGTTCAAAACCTTTTCAAATACTTCATTCTAAGCTTTACTCACCGGATCGTACTGACATCGTTCCCTCAATACCGCTGCTGTAAGCTTGCGCATAATCTTCGTAACCAAAAATTGCACAACAGGCCTTTTACTTACAATACCATTTTATCTTACAATAGCTCAGGCCCGTATCGCCAGTCGTTCCTACAATTGTAGGGCGCGTTTATGGCCTCCTTGATTGTCATACTCCTTTCTCTCCTTCAAAAATTTCTAGATTACACTTGTCCCGTGTCAGCGTCAGCGCTCTCCTATTGTGAAGATATGTTTTCTTTGTAAATTGTAGGAAATTTCAGGCTGATGTAACTCAAAAGCAATCTCAATCAGATGCAAATAGATGTTTGTGACATAACCTTAAAATAGAGCGCTGACACGGAGAAGTAGAAAACTATCTCAATCAAGGAGGCCATCAAGGCGCCCTACAATTGTAGGGACGATAGACGATACGGGCCTTAGGCCAGTATCTGAAGACTATCCTGTATTCTCGCAGAAGTTTTTTCGTTTTCATATTTTGTACAGGGTGTCCGCAAAGTTGGGGTTTTCCTTTTCAGAAACAACTACCCTTGAAATAACAAAGGTAATGTGTAGTGAAACGAGGGCGACCAAGTAAAAAAAATAAAGGAAAAAGTACTCACACTCCAGTTGACGAGAAGGGCTAAGTACGTCTCTGCCCGAAATCATACCGCTCCAACAGAAAATGAAATCAGCTGACGCGCTACCGAGCAGACGCAGAAACCACATTGATTGTCTTACACGTAATGGCACATCTTCTAACAAGGAAGGCAAAATGTTGCGTAAAAAGTCTAGGTATTGCATCCCGTCCAATCGATTTGGGAGAATAAATGGTCCAATGAGCATACCGTTCACCATGCCAGCCCAAACAGTCACCGAAAGTGTTTGTTGAAAATATGCCCGACGGACAGCGTGCGGATTTTCTACTGACCAAACATGAGTGTTGCGAAAGTTATTCACCCCATTACGCGTGAACGTAGATTCGTCTGTCACCAATATGCACTTCAAAAAGTCCGGATTATTGTCATGTTGATGCAACAACCACTCACAAAACCGCACTCTTGCTGGAAAATCGTCAGGTTGAAGGGCTTGTACACGTTGGACGTGAAACGGATACAGCCCCTCTTCACGCAGCGTTTGCCACACTTTAGTTTTTGATACTTGTACTTCTCTAGCCACGTCTCTAGTGCTTGTTGAGCGATTCTCGCCTACGCGATTACCCCTACACGCGTGACCGTAACCGTCGGTTGAAGGTTGCATACTGACCTGACACACTGACCCCGACCCCGTTCTGTCGTCGGGTTGAGCCAGTGACGTTGTACCAGTCGGTGATGTCGCGGCTACAGGGCGGCATTCAGATATTTTTGTCTCGGTTCCCTTAAGACATTGGTGTACATGGTACTAAGAAAAATTGCTTATGTTTTCAAGATCTACACGTCGTGTAAAGGAAAACCCCAACTTTGCGGACACCCTGTATTTTTGATCAGAGTTTCTCCATAACCATTGTGACTTCTTTTTACAGCTTAATTTTGTTCTATATATTTTTTTTTTCGTTACTTTTGCCCCATGTTTTGGCCAATAAAGACGATTATTATTATTGAATGTACATTTTCAAAATTTGTTCCAGGTATATGGACGAGGAAGAAGAAGAGATCGAACCGATCCGACAGAAACGAGTAGAGAAATCCATGCTAAAATCCCAACTCAGGTCAATGCAAGAACAACTCGCCGAGATGCAACAAAAATACATGCAGCTATGCACCCGAGTCGAACAAGGCTCGGAAGAGTCGCAGGAAATCGAGGAAATCCCGAGTGACAGCGAACAGAGCACCAAACGATCGGCACCACCCTCGCCTGCGGCTACAAGCACACCGACTCCAGTACCCCAACCACCGACAATATCCCAGGAAGTGAGCAAACTGAAAACGAGTCCGCCAGGACCGCCGTTTCACAACGGGTTCCTCCACAACCCGCACCAACACATGAGCAACGCCGCCGCGATGTACCTGGGCGTGAGCCACAAACTCCTGATGGAACAGGAGGCCAGGATGGCCAAGGAAGCGGCCGCCGCAGCTTCAGAACAGCAGCAACAGCAACAGCAATTACCTCCGAAAGCAGACCAAATCACCGAACGACTGAACATGATGCGGAGCATCAATCCCACGGGTAGCGATCTAGAAGGGCTCGCGGATGCTTTGAAGACCGAGATTACGGCGAGCTTGTCCAATTTGATCGACTCGATACTCCATCGATTCGTGCATCAAAAAAGGTATACGATACTCTCTAGATACAGCTAAGTCATCATTTACAAACGCATTCTCCTGTAGCGGTGTGTCAGTGACGACACCGCTTCAGATTCACCACTTGGAGTTTGTTGTTAGATATAAAACTGATATGTCAACAGTGGTATTATAATATCCTATTTCGTTGCAGGTGTAAGCAGCAAGACGCGGCGACCGCAGCTGAGCAGCTCAACAAAGACCTCCTGATGGCGTCGCAGCTCTTGGACAGGAAATCGCCCAGGACGAAAGTGGCGGAACGGCCGCAAGGTCCGCAACCGATGCACAACCATCAAAACCAAATGGTAAACGGGAACGGACCGATGATGCCGGTACACAGTATGCAGAAACCGTCAGATCTGCACGTCAGACCTCCGATGTTTCAGACTCCGAAACCGCCCGGGATCAGTGCTCCGCTCTACGGAATGAACCATCCGTTTTGCGTTTCGAAACAAGACACTCCTGAGCAGAACGAGGCGTTGAGTTTGGTTGTGGCGCCGAAGAAGAAGAGGCATAAGGTGACAGATACTAGGATCACCCCTAGAACGGTGAGTAGGAGCTTAAAAATAAATAAAATATTATATATATTTCACCAAAACAAGTATGAGATGAGTTGAAGACCGATAAACCTCACAACGGCCCTACACTTCGTTATTTGATGTTTTTTTGACTATTTGCTGATTTAAGAGCGCAGTCAAAAAAAAATTTTTGCAGGTTAGAATTTAAAGAAAAGTTAACCTTAATTTTTTTATGTTTTTCAACTTTCCGGTCACTTTAGCAGCGGACGGAATTTTTGAGAAATTCAAACTTCATTTTTCGTTGTTTCCCGGCCTTTTGTGCAGTGTAGGATGCGGCCAAAAAAATTCTAGAATGAGCCGAATTTAAAAAAAAATCGAATTTAAAAAATATATCGGAAAGGGTAAAATTTTCAAAAAATTTGGTTTCCATTTTTTGACGTTTTTTAACCTTCTGGACACGCTGAGACGTACTAAAAAATTTATAAAAGTAAAATCTTGGTTTTCGACGTTCTTCACCATTTTGTACATTTTTTTGGTGGTGACAATATTTTAAAAATGGTAAATCTTTGTTTTTTGACGTTCCTCGACATTCTGGACACTTTAGTTAGTAGTCAAAAAAATTTTGGAGAGGGACAAATTTTCAAGAAATTCAAATCTGCCTTTTTCGAAGTTCTTCAGCCTACAAGCTATTTTAAAGCATAGTCAGAAATATTTTTCGGAAAAGGCAAAGATTTAGTCTTTAGAATAATTCTGGAAGTGGTACAACTTTCAAAAAAATTGATCTTCGTTTTCGACGTTCTTCTGGACATTTTTTTGGTGGTGACAAAGTTTAAAAAAAGTTAAATCATTATTTTTTGACGTTTTTCGACTTACAGGACACTTTAGTGCGTAGTCAAAAAAATTTTGGAGGGAGGCAAATTTTCGAGGAATTCAAATCTTCCTTTTCGACGTTTTGCAGCTTACAAGATATTTTTAAGCGTATTCAGAATTTTTTTTTGAAAAAGCAGAGATTTCAAAAAATTTGAATCTTCAAAAAATTCTGAAAGTGGTACAATTTTCAAAAAAATCTTCGTTTTTTGGCATTCTTCAACCTTGTGGACATTTTGTACTCAAAATGTTTTTGGTGGTGACACTTTTAAAAATTTTAAACTTCGTTCTTCAACCTTCTGGATACTTTAGGGCGTAGCCAAAAAAAATTTTCAAGAAATTCAAATATTCGTTTTTCTACGTTCTACAACCTTCTAGATAGTTTAGAGCGTAGTCAGAAAAAATTTTGGAGAAGGCAAACATTTCAACGTGTAGTTCCAAAAATTTCTGATGTATTGAGATTTTCCAAAAATTTAGTCTTCGTTTTTCGACGATCTTCAGCCTTCAGGACATTTTAGGGCGTAGGCAAAAAATTTTTTGGAGGAGGGAAAGATTTCAGAAAATAGTAAATCTTTGTTTTATGACGTTCTTCGACTTTCTAGATAGTTTAGTGCGTAGTCAAAAAAATTTTGGAGGGAGGCAAATTTTCAAGAAATTCAAATCTTCCCTTTTCGACGTTTTTCAGCGTCCAATACATTTTAAGCGTAGTCAAAAATTTATTTTGGAAAAAGCAGAGATTTCAAAAAATTTGAATCTTCAAAAAAAATTTTAAAGTGGTACAATTTTCAAAAAGTCTTCGTTTTTGGCGTTGTTCAACCTTTTGGAAATTTTTGAAGGTACTCTAAAAATGCTTCTGGTAGTGATACTTTTAAAAATTTTAAACTTCGTTCTTCAACCTTCTGGATACTTTAGGGCGTAGCCATAAAAAATTTTCAAGAAATATAAATCTTCGTTTTTCGACGTTCTACAACCTTCTAGATATTTTAGAGCGTAGTCAGAAAAAATTTTGGAGAAGGCAAACATTTCAACGTATTTCCAAAAATTTCTGATGTATTGAGATTTTTCAAAAATTTAGTCTTCGTTTTTCGACGATCTTCAGCCTTCAGGACATTTTAGGGCGTAGGCAAAAAATTTTTTGGAGGAGGGAAAGATTTCAGAAAATAGTAAATCTTTGTTTTATAACGTTCTTCGACTTTCTAGATAGTTTAGTGCGTAGTCAAAAAAATTTTGGAGGGAGGCAAATTTTCAAGAAATTCAAATCTTCCTTTTTCGACGTTTTTCAGCGTCCAATATATTTTAAGCGTAGTCAAAACTTTATTTTGGAAAAAGCAGAGATTTCAAAAAATTTGAATCTTAAAAAAAAATTTTGAAAGTGGTACAATTTTCAAAAAGTCTTCGTTTTTGGCGTTCTTCAACCTTTTGGAAATTTTTGAAGGTACTGGAATGCTTCTGGTGGTGACACTTTTAAAAATTTTAAACTTCGTTCTTCAACCTTCTGGATACTTTAGGGCGTAGCCATAAAAAATATTCAAGAAATTCAAATCTTCGTTTTTCGACGTTCTACAACCTTCTAGATATTTTAGAGCATAGTCAGAAACATTTTTAGAGAAGGCAAAGATTTCAACGTGCATTTCCAAAAATTTGAACCTTCAAAAAAAATGTCTAAAGTATTGAGATTTTCCAAAAATTTAGTCTTCGTTTTTCGACGATCTTCAACCTTCAGGACATTTCAGGACGTAGACAAAAATTTTTTTGGAAGAGGTAGAGATTTCAGAAAATTATGTTCAAAAAAAGTCCGGACACTTCTGGACAGTTTGAAACGTAGTACTCAAAAAATATTTTTGGTGGAGACAGTGTAAAAAAATTTAATCTTCATTCATCTTTGGGACGTAGTAGTCAAAAAAAATGTTGGAGGGGGACAAATTTTCCAGAAATTCAGATCTTAGTTTTAAGACATTTTTAAACCTTCTGGACATCTTAGGGTGTAGTCAAAAAATTTCTTGGAGAGGGCAAAGATTTAAAAAAAATTATCTTCGTTTTTCGACGTTTTTCAACCATCTGGACATTTTAGGGCGTAATTAAAAAAGTTTTGAAGGTGGCCAAATTTTCAAGGAATTGAAATCTTCGTTTTTGGCGTTCTTCAACCTTCTGGACATTTTAGGGCGTAGTTGAAAAAGTTTTTTGGTTGGGTCAAGGATTTCAAAAAGTGTTAATCTCTTTTTTTCGACATTTTTCAACGTTCTGGACATTTTAGGGCGTAGCGAAAAAAACCTGTGGAGGAGGCAAAGATTTAAAACAATTGACACTCCGTTTTTTAACATTTTTGTACATGTTCAAAATACATGCCTGATATTTCACTTATTAACAAAACTCAAAATGTCCGCATAGCTGGAACCGTGAATCTACTTGACTTTCTTGTTCTCAGGTGAGCCGCATCCTGGGTCAAGAAGGCATGGGCATGTCACCTGCACAAGCCGCGGCTGCCCAGGCCCAGATGGAACAACAGCAATCGAACTGCCCATCTCCAAGACCTCCTCCTTACCATCAACCGCCGCCTATGATGCCCGTCTCGCTACCCACCTCGGTCGCTATCCCGAACCCGGGCTTGCACGAGTCCCAGGTGTTCAGCCCCTATAGCCCCTTCTTTCATGGGGCTGGACATGGACACCATATGGCCATGCAAGTAAGTCGACGATATATTTTCCAAGTAGAATAGATTAAATTCAAGATAGTACTTGATTTTTTTTTGGTCAGAGTACTGAGATTACCCGGTGACAAAATCCACAGGTCGGGAATGTTCTTAGCTAGGATATAAAAAATGTCTTCTCCTGTGTGTGTTTAGAATTTAGTGTTGATATTTCACTGCAACGTTGCCATATCTAGTGATCAAGATTCCT